>CM056052.1:384143756-384627181 GCA_029574335.1 Rana kukunoris
GACAAGCAGAAAAGGCACCGCGGTGTGGAAGAGGCAGATTACGGACTTCCGCATAGCGACAGGTATTTCGGGTGAGTATTTTTTTTTTTTTCAGGTTTTTTTTATTTAATTTTTTTAAACAACATGGGTGGAGCTCCGCTTTAACTGATGAGTTCTCAGCTGAATATTTATTGCGTCCCCCCCCCCCCCCCAATCCATACCAGGTCTTTCGTGTCTTGTATGAATTTTGAGGGGTACCCCCACACCAAAATCCATAACGGACCCTTATCTGAGCATGCAGCCTGGCAGGTCAGGAAAAGGAGGGGATGATCGAACGCCCCTCTTCCTGAACCATACCAGTCCACATGCCCTTAACCACTTAAGCCCCGGACCAATATGCTGCTAAATGCCCAGAGGTGTTTTTACAATTTGGCACTGCGCTGCTTTAAAGGATCACTAAAGGAATTTTTTTAGCTAAATGGCTTCCTTTACCTTACTGCAGTACTGGTTTCATGTCCTTATTGTTCGTTTTTGCTTTGAAGTTGCTGTAATCCTGCTCTGTTCTCCACACTTCCTGCTTGCCTGTTTCCTTATAACCCCAGTGCTGGGAGCTTTCTCACGATGGTTTAAGCTGTCATTACTGTGTGTCTAAGGCTGCATTCACACTATAACGCAGCGTATTTTGCCGCGATTTGTAAACTCCTTTTTTTTTTTAACAAAACATTTTACATTGAGGTCTATGCCGAAAGCCGCCTGAAAAAAGGGTCCGTACCGCGTTTTGGCGTTCGGCGTGAGGTGTGAACCATCTCATAGACCTCAATGTAAATTCGCCCCTCCAGCGGCACGAGCGTCGCGCTTCAGGCGTATATACGCCTAGGTGTGAATGGGCTCTAAAACTTCCCAGGACCAATCGGATTCATTTTAAAAACAAAACACTGCCCTGGATTTGTTTGTTTTTGTTCTGTGTGTCTATTTCTACTTCACAGAAACATGAAGCCAGTTCAAAAGTGAAACTAACCTGCAGGCACATTATATGATTGATTTTTATCTATTTTTAATCATTTTGAAAAGGAATCCATTAACTTTTATGTCTCTATACCCTGTAAACAGTCATTTCAGCAAAAAAATTTTTTTTCCTTTAGTGACCCTTTATCTGGTAATTGCGCGGTCAATGTTGTACCGAGAGATTTCTTTTGATGGTATTTGATTGCCTCTGCGATTTTTATTTTTTGTGATATAAATGGAAAAAGACCAAAAATTTTGAAAAAAAAAAAGATATTTTGTGGACTGGTATAAACTAAATGTTAGTCAAACATTTAGGCCAAAATGTATTCAGCCACATGTCTTTAGTAAAAAAAATCGCAATATCAAAAAAAAACTAGCTACCTAGCGGCAACAGTGACACTAATACAGCGATTAGAAAACCGATCGCTTAGTGACACTGGCAATAGAGGGTGAAAGGGTTAACTAGGGCAGTAATCAAGGGGTTAAACCTTTATTAGGGGGGTAGGGGGCTACCCTGGACCTAACACTAACTGCCTGTCACACTGACACTTTATGCAGTGATCAGTAAATATATGATCACTGCAATCAGTGACACTGTGACAGGGGGCTGGGGGGGGGGGGTGATCTGAAGGGGTTAAGTGTACCTATGAGTGTGGTGTCAGTGTAGTGTTAGATGTAACTCACCTGTGATGTCTTCTCTCCTTGCGCCGGAACGAAAAGACCGCGGAGAGGAGAGGTGACATCACTTCCTCTGCCTGTGTTTACATTACACAGGCAGAGGGCAGGGAAAGCGGATTCGCTGGGAGCGAGGGGGCGGACAGAAACGAACAGCCGCCCCCTCATCCCGGATCGCTCCTAGAGGCTTACCGACTGCCGCATGTACCGGGGGAGGGGGGGGGGGAAGAGACCCCCGACCCACTTCTAGGCAGGGACTTGCCAGGACGTCCATCTGCCTGTACGTGCCATTCTGTGGACGTATATTTACATGCAGCGGTCAATAAGTGGTTAAGGTGGTTTACAGGAGATATCCCTGTATTTGCATGTGCCGACGTCATGCGGCACATGCGCACTTAAGCCAACTGAAGCAATGGCACTATGTGCCGTTGCTTCAGTTGTACAGTGAGGTCACTGCGCCTCCGGCCAATCACAGCGCCGGGGCCGCGATACCCCGAAGGCACTCCGGTACAACAAGTTTGGTGGTCGGTGGGGGAGACGTGGAACGCTGCGGAGGCTTCGATCTGATAGAAGTCATACAAAATCAGCTAGTCAGCTAGTTTGCTTATACATACTAGCTGATTATGCCTTTGTCTATTATTATTTTATTGCCGGTGATCTGCCAGTCTGGTTCCACCTATCTGTTTTGTTCCAGCTGAGCACGCCCATCCGACGGAAACTGCCGAGCGCGAACAGCTGTGTGTTAGCTGCCAGATGCGCTTGCTCCCGATCATGCGGATGCCAGGTAATGCACGCTGCCGCTCGGCAGAAAGGGGAGGAATGTATTTTTTTTTTTTTATTGCTAACGGATCTGTTAAACAGCAGTCATCATGGTCGCTGTGTAACAGATCCATTACCAATATGTTTAAATGTATTAATTGATGCCCCTTGTTGTATAATGTGTAACCAATAAAATATATATTAACTGTTCAATATCACATTCTTTTCCTACATGACCTCATGTATGATAGGAATGTGATATTAAACAGTTAATATATTTTTTTTTTATTGGTTACACATTATACAGCAAGGGGCATCAATTAATACATTTAAACATATTGGTAATGGATCTGTTACACAGCAACCATGTATAGATGGATGGCTCATGTATTGGTGTGATGGATGGATGTGTATTGGCGGGATGGATGGATGGCTCATGTATTGGTGTGATGGATGGATGTGTATTGGCGGGATGGATAGATGGGTCATGTATTGGCGGGATGGATGGATGTGTATTGGCGGGATGGATAGATGGGCCATGTATTGGTGTGATGGATGGATGTGTATTGGCGGGATGGATAGATGGGTCATGTATTGGCGGGATGGATGGATGTGTATTGGCGGGATGGATAGATGGGCCATGTATTGGCGGGATGGATGGATGTGTATTGGCGGGATGGATGGATGGATGGGTCATGTATTGGCGGGATAGATGGATGTGTATTGGCGGGATGGATGGATGGGTCATGTATTGGATGGATGGATGGGTCATGTATTGGCGGGATGGATGGATGGGTCATGTATTGGCGGGATGGATGGATGGGTCATGTATTGGCATGTACATGTCACCCACCCCCATACACTCCGCACCCCTCTCATCTAAATGTCACCCACCCCCATACACTCCGCACCACTTTCACCTACATACCACCCACCCCTATACGCACCGCGCCCCTCTCATCTACAGTGGCGGCTGCTGCACAAACATTTTTGGGGGCGCAAACAAACGGAAAAAACAATTGCAGCCTCACTGTGCCGATCAATTGTCACCACTGTGCCCAGTAAAAATACTGCCACTGACCTGTAAAATGCACCACCTGGCACTTACCTTTCTGGGATCAGCTGTGCTTCTACTGTCCCTCGATGTCTTCTCGCACTCTTGGTCATGCTTCAGCCAATCAGGTTACCGGTAACCAGAAACGGTGAACCTGATTGGCTGAGATGCCTGTCACTCTTATCCAAGGAACGCACCCCCCGTGCGTTCCGAGGATAAGCATGATAGGCATTTTCACAGCCAACCAACCAGCTGCCGTTATTCAGATGGCCGGTGATGTAAAATTGCATCGGACCTGTGAAAAAATCGGGTCCACGGCGCATGCGCTGCGCAAGCGCCTTTTTCGTCCATAAAAATCCTCGACTCAGGTGGGCGGGCGGAGGCGGAGCTGGATTCTTAATTACATCACCGCCAGCACCGCCTCCAACCCCGTCCCTAAAGCACAGGCTTCTTGAGGTCCGAGAAAAACATAAGACTCGGATGGGCGGGCGGAGGCGGAGCAGATTCTCAATTACATTTTTGCCAGCCCCGCCTCCAGCCCCGCCCCTAAAGCAGCTTTTTGAGGTCCATAAGAAACATAGACTCGGGTGGGCGGGCGGAGGCTTTTAAAGCATCGATACCAATGTATAATAACATGTTACAAGACTGTCAAGAAAATGGGTAGTTAGGAGGAGAGGCTTCTGAATACCTGACCGTGGGGAACCAACAAATACATTTGCATTTTATTACTCTTTTCAATGGGACAGTTTAAAGTGGAACTTTAGGTTTGATTTAACTTTGAAGTGAAATGTTACCCAAAAAGTAAAGTTCCGCTCTTCTGTATTTTTTTTTATTTTTTAGGCTCCATGTACACGGGACCATCCTTCCAGCTGTAGGGATCACCCCCCCACCCCACTACCATCCTCCCAGCTGTAGGGATCATCCCCCACCCCACTACCATCCTTCCAGCTGTAGGGATCTAACACCCACCCCACTACCATCCTTCCAGCTGTAGGGATCACCCCCCCACCCACCCCACTACCATCCTCCCAGCTGTAGGGATCATCCCCCTACCACCATCCTCCCAGCTGTAGGGACCATCCTCCCAGCTGTAGGGACCATCCTCCCAGCTGTAGGGATCATCCCCCTACCACCATCCTCCCAGCTGTAGGGATCATCCCCCTACCACCATCCTCCCAGCTGTAGGGATCATCCCCCTACCACCATCCTCCCAGCTGTAGGGATCATTCCCCTACCACCATCCTCCCAGCTGTAGGGATCATCCCCCCACCCTACTTCCATCCTCCCAGCTGTAGGGATCCCCCACTACCATCCTCCCAGCTGTAGGGATCTAACCCCCACCCCACTACCATCCTTCCAGCTGTAGGGATCTAACCCCCACCCCACTACCATCCTTCCAGCTGTAGGGATCACCCCCCACCCACCCCACTACCATCCTCCCAGCTGTAGGGATCATCCCCTTACCACCATCATCCCCCTACCACCATCCTCCCAGCTTTAGGGATCATCCCCCCACCCCACTTCCATCCTCCCAGCTGTAGGGAACACCCCCCCCCACCCCACCACCATCCTCCCAGCTGTAGGGATCCCCCACCACCATTCTCCCAGCTGTAGGGATCATCCCCCCACCACCACCATCCTCCCAGCTGTAGGGATCACCCCCCACACCATCCTCCCAGCTGTAGGGATCGCCCCCCCACCACCATCCTCCCACCTGTAGGGATCAGCCCCTCACCATCCTTTCAGCTGTAGGGATCAGCCCTGCGTCCTCCCAGCTGTAGGGATCAGCCCTGCGTCCTCCCAGCTGTAGGGATCAGCCCTGCGTCCTCCCAGCTGTAGGGATCAGCCCTGCGTCCTCCCAGCTGTAGGGATCAGCCCTGCGTCCTCCCAGCTGTAGGGATCAGCCCTCTGTTTTGGGGGAGCAATGGCAGCCTCACTGGGCCCATCATACCCAGCCAGTGTGCCCGCCATACGCAGCCAGTGTGCCCGCCATATGCCACGACTGTGGCATCTGTATCCGCTTGCCTCCTCAGGCTTCCTCCGCCATGTCTCCTTTTCCGCAAAAGCGTTAGGGCCCCTTCACACGAACGGTCCGCTTTTTCTAAGCGTTAGGGCCCCTTCACACGAACGGTCCGCTTTTTCTAAGTCCGTAAACGGACTTAGAATGGGGCCCTATAGGATCGCGTCCGTTAGCGTTTGATGCATCCGCTAATGTCCGCAAAGATCCGCGTCCGTCTGAATCCGGTTTTTCGGACGGAAGAAAACCCTATTTTTCTTCCGTCCGGCGGATCGGATCTGATGAATACGGACACACGGTCCGTATTCATCCGATTCCCCATAGGGGAGAGCGAAGAAGAGACAGGGCGTTCCCTGCACAGTGAAGCCGACGGACACACACAAAAACGGTCCGCTCCGTGTGAAAGGAGCCTTAGGCATTCAATAGGATCGCTTAAAGCTTTGGCCAATCAGGAGAAAGGTTTTACTGACCTGCCTGCTGATTGGCAAGGAGGAACTTTAGTGTGAAAATAGCCTCTGGCTCTAATCACGTGCTTCAAAAAACACACACCGCCTATCCCCGCCATAGTATTTCATGTGTCCGGCATCCTGAAAGGGGCCGGGCACATGAATAGGGAGGGCGGCAGAGGTGACGGGGGCGGTGTCCATGCATTGTGGGCCCACCATGCAACCATGCAGGGGCCACCACTGGTCTTTGATCTCTGTCAAGTGCTGGGGTCTGGATCGCCTCCGCTGCTTTTCCTCCAATCAGGCCAAAGAAGCTGAGTGCGAGTTTACCTATAGCCCTCACACTGGAGACTTATACACCTTCATCATGGCATCCCAGGATGGTGGGTACCAGGTCACAGGAGGGCAGAGCGCATGTGTGACCCGCTTTGGGGGTCACTGGTGGCTTAGGGAGAAGGAGAGGGCCCCTGGGTGGACGTGGGAGAAGGAGGCGGCACCTGAGTGTTTGGAGGAGGAGAGGGCCCCTGGGTGTCCGTGGGAGAAGTAGAGGGCACCTGGGTCTTTGGAGGAGGAGAAGAGGGTCCCTGGGTGGCTAGGGAAGAAGAGGGTCCCTGGGTGACTGGGGAAAAAAGGAGAGCAAACCTGGGTGGTTGGCAGAGAAGGAGTGAGCCCATGGCTGTTTGAAGAAGGAGATGGGCCCCAGTGTTGACCAAAATTGGAAGAGTTGGTCCTTGGGTGGTTGGAGGAGGAGAGGGTGCCACCCTTCTTCCCTGAGGATGAGGACAACCTTCTCCCCCCCGGAGGACGGGGACGCTGTGCTCTCCCCCCCCGGAGGACGGGGACGCTGTGCTCTCCCCCCCCGGAGGACGGGGACGCTGTGCTCTCCCCCCCCGGAGGACGGGGACGCTGTGCTCTCCCCCCCCGGAGGACGGGGACGCTGTGCTCTCCCCCCCCGGAGGACGGGGACGCTGTGCTCTCCCCCCCCCGGAGGACGGGGACGCGGGGTACGAGGGATTGAGGCGCATGGGGACCAGAGCATCATGGGGGGGCAGTAGAGGAGCAGGAGAGTAACAGAGATGCGGGGGGGGGGGGACCAGAGAAGCATGAGGGTACAGAGGAGCATGGGGGGGATAGAGAAGCATGTGGGGGAACAGAGAAGCAGGGGGGAGGACCAGAGGAGCAGGGAGGGGGACAGAGGAGCATGGGGGCCGGCCGGCATGGGATAGACCTGTCAAAGTGAAGTCCAGGGCAATATTTTTCAGCCTTAGTGTCCTCGTCCTCTGGGGGGAAAGAATGGTGTCCCCGTCCTTCCGGGGGAGAGAAGGGTGTCCCCGTCCTTCCGGGGGAGAGAAGGGTGTCCCCGTCCTTCCGGGGGAGAGAAGGGTGTCCCCGTCCTTCCGGGGGAGAGAAGGGTGTGCCCGTCCTTCCGGGGGAGAGAAGGGTGTGCCCGTCCTTCCGGGGGAGAGAAGGGTGTGCCCGTCCTTCCGGGGGAGAGAAGGGTGTGCCCGTCCTTCCGGGGGAGAGAAGGGTGTCCTCGTCCCTCGGGAAGGAGGGTGGCACCCTCTCCCTCCAACCACCCAAGGACCAGCTCTTCCAACACTGGGGCCCATCTCCTTCTTCAAACAGCCATGGGCTCACTTCTCCTCTGCCAATCACCCAGGTTCGCTCTCCTTCTCCCCCAGCCACCCAGGGACCCTCTTCTTCTTCTTCCCTAGCCACCCAGGGACCCTCTTCTTCTTCTTCCCTAGCCACCCAGGGACCCTCTTCTTCTTCTTCTTCTTCTCTTCTTCTTCTTCCTAGCCACCCAGGGACCCTCTTCTTCTTCTTCCCTAGCCACCCAGGGACCCTCTTCTCCTCCTCCAAAGACCCAGGTGCCCTCTCCTTCTCCCACGGACACCCAGGGGCCCTCTCCTCCTCCAAACACCCAGGTGCCCTCTCCTTTCATCCACATCCACCCAGGGGCCCTCTCCTTCTCGTTAAGCCACCAGTGATCCCCAAAGCGGGTCACTCATGTGCTCTGCCCTCCCGTGACCTGGTACCCACCGTCCTGGGATGCCATGATGATGGTGTACAAGTCTCCAGTGTCCTGACTTTTTTTTTTTTTTTGCCCCTTTTTTTTTTTATTTTACTTTTGCCCTTCCAGTGTGGGCACTCCCTGATGGTCTAGTGTGGACATCCGAGGGGGGGCTGCGCTGATAAACAATCAGCGCAAACCCCCCCTGTCAGGAGAGCCGCCGATCGGCTCTCCTGTACTCGCGTCTGTCAGACATGAGTGAGGAAGAGCCGTCGACAGCTCTTCCTGTTTACATCGTGATCAGCCGTGATTGGACACGGCTGATCACGTGGTAGCGAGCCTCCGCCGGAGACTCGTTACCGAGATCGGAGGTGCAGGGTGTCAGATTGACACCCCGCATCACCGATCGCCGCCCCGCATGAAATCCTTTAGAACGTTGGACAACGTCCAGTCACGATTTCATAACCACTTCCCGGACGTCAATCTCCTATTGACCGGGCGGGAAGTGGATAAAGAATATCTCCTAAACCTATACGGTTTAGGAGATATTCAGCGGCGCAAATGCGCAGGGGGGAATCCACGGCAAAAGGACCGGCATCCGCCGTACCTGGCCGGATTTAAATCTCCCGCGCGCAATCGGTATACGCTGAGAGAGGAGACCGATGCTGTGTCCCTTGTACATAGAGACACAGTTCGGTCACCCCCCCTCCCCCCACACTAAGAATCAGTCACAGGGAATACATTTAACCCTTTTCTCGCCCCCTAGTGTTAAAAAATTCTTTTAGACCTGCAAGGCAAAAGTCCATAATGAGCTAGTATGCACAGCATATTAGCTCATTATAAAATACTTACCTCGGAACGAGGTGTAGGGAACTTACCTGGTGCACGCCGAGCGAGATCTCATCTTGACTCGGTGTGTCTTCCGGGTATCGCTGCTCCAGCCAATCACAGCGCTCGAGCGGCGATACCCGGAAGACACACCGCTTTAACACTAGGGGGCGAGAAAAGGGTTAAATGTATTCCCTGTGACTGATTGTTAGTGTGGGGGGAGGGGGGGTGACCGAACTGTGTCCCTATGTACAAGGGACACAGCATCGGTCTCCTCTCTCAGCGTATACTGATTGTTTTGCGCTAAAGTTATTACGCCTACAAAATAGGGGATAGTATTAGGATTTATTTAATTTTACTAGTAGTGTCGGCGATTTGCGTTTTTTTTTTTTTTTTGTCAGGCCTGTGATATTGCGGCGGTTATATCCGACACTTTGATGCTATTTTGGGACCAATCACATTTATGCAGCTAACAGTGCTATGAATATGCACTGATTACTATGTAGATGCGACTGGCAGGGAAGGGGTTAACGCTAGGTGGCGAGGAAAGGGTTACATTTATTCTCTGTGAGTGATTCTTAGTGTGGGGGGGGGGGGGCTGACTGCTTCAATATTCCCGCCATTATTAATATTTTTCCAGGGGCGTGTGTTTTACTACAGGGGCGTGTGTTGTTTACTACTACGCCGCCCCGCGCTTCATTGTGTGTGCGAGCGCGCCGCCCCGTTGTGTGCGAGCGCGCCGCCGTGGCCGAACGCATAGACAGCTGACGATCAGCTGTTGCGTTCGGCTATTTCCGTAGACTATTACTGCGCATGCGCAGTTGGTAACTGCGCATGCGCAGTTAGTTGTGGAACAAATCTCATAGTGGAACAAGGCTGTTAAGTCACCGGCAATTCTTCTCCCCCCCCCGCCCCTCTTTTTCTTTTTCTTTTTCATGCTGGGTTCACACCAATGTGAATTGGATGCAGGTTTCCCCACATTAAATTCGCATAGCAGGAGAATGTGACTGGCTCTCTAGGGAGCCGGTTCACATATCTTCGCAGCAGGAGCGGCTCCGGTGCGAATTGCACACAAAAAAGTGCTGTTTTCTGGTCCGAATTCAGCCTGAAACGGTGAACCAGGCCGCACCGGACCCCTGCTGTGTGACAGATCCAGCGATGGTTTGAACCCAGCCTTGCATTCAGCTGTCAGCAGGGACCCCCGGTCTGCTTCTTAACAACCTGCTATTCACAGTTAAAGAGAAATAAAAAAAATGCATTGCTGTTAACCTATGTTGTTTTTTTTAAATATGCAGCTTACATAAATGCAACTGAAAGTAAAGAAATGAGAAAATCATTCTTGGTATTTCCACCCTGCTAGGCATCGTATGCGTTTTCAATGCGTTGTTGTGTTTCTGTGGGATCTGGTGTGAATGGGCCCTTGGACTATGTTCACACTAGCCTGTTTGGTAAAACAAAGTATTTTATGTTGCAGGCTAGCAGAGTGTCGCCTCCGGCTGGGGAATGTGTGCTGAGCGTTTCAGCGCATCGTACTGCTTGTTTTTTTTTTTTTGTACTTGTCAGATAATCGCATCCCTTCGCTGCCAATCCACACAGCTGCTGCTCCCAATGTGACATTTGGGTGGGCCCCAAACGTTCCCCGTATTGCTGATTATTACACAGCTGTGTGCATTGCCCATAGGCTACAATGCACCTGTGTTCTAATTGCTGAACAAAGCGTTATTTCCTCCCGTGTGTAAGAGGCGTGTGATCAGGTTATATAAGGCCTGTGCATTGTTCTCAGGTCACATGTATGGAGTACGCGTGTACAATTGTACACTATACATGTGACAGCCGCCCATCTCACCTCCCACCATTACTCATTCATGGATATATAATTTGTTGTACTAAAATGACATCCCTGTAAAGCACTAATGTAACTTGTTAACCTGGAGCTAGACGGCTCGCTAATGTTGAAGGTTTGATAGCCACAGTGCCTGTCACGGGCCTAAGGACACATGTCATGGTTTTTACACGCAGCATGTGACCCATCCAAGCATTACTTGCAACAACTGGGGGTTTGTAACGTTTCATTTCCCAGTAATAAGAAAAATGTGTGAGCATGCTGGAAAATCTCAGTGACTATGCGCCCAGCCATTCAGGTGTAAAGGATTTTTTAATATTACGTCCTTCTGTATTTCTATTGGCTTCTTGTTCCCTGTGCATCAGCAGTCAGACTGGTAGAGGCGGGTCTGGTGCTGTCAGCCAATCATGTGTTACCGAATTGCTCAATGCTGTGAATGTAATAAATGCAGCTTGCTAATTGAAGGAAAGAGCACAGAGATGACCAAATCCTATGAGCTGTTGTAACTTCACTTCCAGTCTGTTTTGACCAAGCTGTATTGCAGTAAATGACCAGGACCTGGCTATGGGGTCTAGTAGGTGTATCTGAATTGGAAAACTGGCTAAAGAGAGAGAATATCCGTCTATCTTTCTTTATTATTTACAGGCTGTCTGCCTCCCTGCTTTCACTATTCTATAGAAGAGAGTGAGGCCTTTCATTGTGCTGTATAGCAGGGGTAGATAACCTGGACACTCCAGTTGTGATGACATTATAACTCCTATCATGCCTCCAAGAGGTAGGTAGATGGTGCTGAAACCTAGAGCAGGAAGTGGGTTATAGCCTTGTGTACAATTTGATGTCGCTGTTCTGGTGATGTAGCCCTGCGGGCAGGGCTGTCTTAATGAGAGGGCACACCTGGGCACTGCCCGGGGGCCCCTACACTTTCCCCAAAGCAGCTGGTCCTTGAGCCCATGCTGCCCTAAAATTGGGGGGCCCCATGATGGCACTGAGAGTGATAGATGCTAAGGGGAGGCAATCTGCCTCCTACCTACCTAATGTCTGTTTACCTGCACTGTCATTATTGTAGGGGCCCCATAGCACTACTTTGCCCAGGGGCCCATGATGCTATTAAGATGGTCCTGCCTGCGGGGCATCTGATTAGTAGGTAGGTAGCGTCTGTAAACCAAGGGGTTACTAAAGTAAGCCTGGGTTGTGTATGCAAAACTCTGATCCGGATATTGAGGCGCCACACCAGAGGGTAAGAATCCAATGTGAGGTTTATTCCAAGTATGGGGTATAGCAGCCAACACATTTTGGTGGGCCTACATCACCCCCCTTCATTAGGGCTAAAATATGATGTAAAAGGTGGAAATAATAAAATATATTGTAGAAATGTATTTTACTTGTTTCCAGCTTAGTGTCATATTTTAGCCCTGGTGAAGGGGGTCGGACCCCCAAAACACGCTGGATGCTATACCCCACTAATACTTGGCATAATCTTCATTCTGAATTCTTACCCCCTGGTGTGGCACTTTAATCTTCAGATCAGAGTTCTATCATGGCTCTGGGGATCCTGCCTGCAGCTGTCAACTTTGCAACTCCTTTATGGAACTTGTAGTTCCACAACAGCTAAAGTGATGAGGTTGCCTACTCCTGCGTTGTGCGGTCTAGTTGTGTCTTTCATGGTTCATTTGCTTGTTCATGGCTGGCGGTATATGAGCAATACAGGTTTTGTCCTGAGCCTTTCATAAGCCTAGCAGAGCACATACCACCGTAGCCCAGAAAACGCCCCCCCCCCCCCCCTCCCCAAGGCTTTCTAGGATATTTTTAAATACAGTTACTAATTATTTTATCTTATTATGTCTCCTTGTTGGATCCAGTTTCCCAGATCTGGGTTTATTAGTCTGAGCTGGCAGCGGCGGTGGCGGCGTCCTCTCCTTAATACAGAAATATCTTTTGTCAGGTGACTCAACCTGTTCTGAAGCTCGTGCTTCTCTGGTAGGTTCTGCAGACCTTCTATCATCATGTTATATATAGAACAGCTTTACGAGGGATGGAGAGATGGCTGGATACAGACAGCAGGAATTTCATACTACCTTGTTTAGCGAAATATGCCAAGAATGCTCTGTAACTCCACATATTATACATTGTATCTGTCAGCTGCATGGAGTGTGCAGCTATTTTCTATGCTGGGTAAATAGGGAGCCTGTCGGTGCAATAAATTGGTGACATGGGTGAGGCGCTGTATGACCAGGCTTGGATTTGGGGTTGTATGGAAATAGTGTTTCGCGGACTTGCTGTTTCTAAACCTGTCGTGCTCCATTCAAATGCACTAAAAGGGGGGCATACATTGAAATTCAACCGGCTCAATGGGGGCCAACCGCATTTTGATCCACGTAGGGCGACTTCTGTATAACCAGGGTAGCCATATCGATTGATCTTTAGAGAAGTTGATGTAAAGCTGACAGTGCTGATTTGATGGCGGGGAAGGCTCCGCACAGCACAGTGAGAGGAATCTGCCCCCCTTTTTTTATTTATTTATTTAACCCACTGGTTGGATGAGAAAAATAAAATCTGTCTGCTTTACGATGTGTACAACAATGTTTGAGAATTATATTAACTGTATACATGTCTGCAGCAAAACTTTACCGGAATATTAAGGCCACTTTCACACTGGAGCGTTTATCGAGCGAAGCCTCATCTGCAATCCCAATGTGCTGGTAAAGCACCGCTAAGACCCTTTGCAGTGCCTCAGTGTGAAAGGGTAAGGAGTTTTTACAGCGCTTTCAATTCATTTCAATAAAGAGGCGCGTTTTGGAGCGTTTTTTTTTCATCGCCCAAAAGCTGCTCCAAAGATGCTGCTTATAGGACTCGGTGTGAAAGGGTCCATTGAGATGCATGGAGAGCGTTTTATGAGCGTTTTAATATCGCTATTTTTAACGCTAAAACGCTGTAAAAACGCTTCTGTTTGAAAGGGGTCTAAAGAATATTCCTGATATGTGCCTGCTGTAGCATGTACTTGTATGAGAAAGTATCCTGTTCTCTTTGTATTGCTTCCTCTGTGAAATGCTCTGTGTTCCTGCCAGCACAGCATGGTCAGTTCTCTAGCTGCCCTGAAACGGAGCTAAAGACGCACAGGACTTCTGTGCAATGCGCTTCATAGCCGCAACGTAGATATGTGAAGCGGCTCCATAGCTGGTCGCAATCTCCTGTCATGTGAATTGGATGCGGTCAAACCCCCCCCCCCCCCATCCAATTCGCATAGGTCTGAGCCCCTGCCTCAGTGTTACTTTAAGCGATTCTTGGAAGTTTGCATGTTTTATAGTAAATTTGTGGCAAGACTATGGAAATTCAAGTACTTAGGGCTTAGGTCTATAGCTGATCAGGGATGTACACTACCCAGATCAGGGTATTTCTGCCACAGGTATGGCCAGGACGGTGTTTATGATCAGCCACAGACAGGATGCCTGTACAAATCAATGACCGGCTGTTGGCATATACAGTGCCTTCCAAAAGTATTCATACCCCTTGACATTTTCAAAATTTTGTCATGTTGCAACCAAAAACGTAAATGTATTTCATGTGATAGATCAACACAAAGTGGCACATAATTGTGAAGTGGAAGGAAAATGATGAATGGTTTTCAAACGTTTTTCAAATATGTGAAAAGTGTGGGGGGCATTTGTATTCGGCCCCCCTGAGTCAATACTTTGCAGAACCACCTTTCTCTGTGATTACAGTCTTTTTGGGGGTGTCTCTACCAGCTTTGCACATCTAGAGAGACATTTTTGCCCATTCTTCTTTGCAAAATATCTCAAGTTCTGTTAGATTGGATGGCGAGTGTCTGAACAGTAATTTTCAAGTCTTGCCACAGATTTTCAATTGGATTTAGGTCTGGACTGTGACTGGGCCATTCTAACACATGCATATGCTTTGATCTAAACCATTCCATTGTAGCTCTGGCTGTATGTTTAGGGTTGTTATCCTGCTGGAAGGCGAACCTTCACCCCAGTCTCAGGTCTTTTGCAGACTCTAACACAGGGGTGCCCAACCAGTGGCCCACGGAGCCCTCTGATGTGGCCCGCGAACTTCTGCTCTGGGATGACTGGTTGGTAAGCCCAGATCGTAGATCGCCGTTTGTCTTCCCAGAGCATCAGTGTTGTGAATGAAGCCGGCGGTAGAGAAATCAAGTGGCTGCAGAGCAGAGCCACATAAGCTGATGCTTCCAGTATAGCACCTTCTCCTGTCACAGGCGGAGTGTTACCAAATCTGGCCATATCAGTTCTGCAGTGGTTACTGGCCTGTTTTCAAACTGATCAGCAGGTGCACTGCCTACCTCCAATCCGATCTGTAAGAAAAGGATCCATCCCCTTCCGCCTGGGGGAATCGGATTGAAGGGCATATAGAGTGGGCTGTGCCTGCTCGTGATATGCAGTGGACACAGACCTGTCATCCGCCTGATTTACTCATTTTTGCCCACGACCGGTTACCAAGTTACTTAAGTGCCCCTCGCTCTTCAAAAAGTTGGGCATCTCTGCTCCAACAGGTTTTCTTCTAAGATTGCTCAGTATTTGTCTCTATCCATCTTCCCATCAACTCTGACCAGCTTCCCTGTCCCTGCTCAAGAAAAGCATCCCCACAGCATGATGCGGCCACCACCATGTTTCACGATGGGGATGGTGTGTTCAGGGTGATGTCCAATGTTCGTTTTCTGCCACGCATAGGGCTTTGCTTTTAGACCAAAAAGATCACTTTTGGTCTCATCTGACCAGAACAGCTTCTTCCACATGTTTGTTGTTTCCCCCACATGGATTCTCACAAACTACAAATGGGACTTCCTATAGCTTTCTTTCAACAATGTCTTTCTTCTTGCCACTCTTCCATAAAGGCCAGATTTATGGAGAGCACAACTAATAGTTGTCCTGTGGACAGATTCTCCCACCTGAGCTGTGGATCTCGGCAGCTCCTCCAGAGTTACCATGGGCCTCTTGGCTGCTTCTCTGATGAATGCTCTTCTTGCCCAGCCTGTCAGTTTAGGTGGACGGCCATGTCTTGGTAGGTTTGTGGTTGTGCCACACTTTTTCCATTTTTGGATGATGAATTGCACAGTGCTCCATGAGATGTTCAAAGCTTGGGATATTTTTTTTAGAACCTAATTCTGCTTTTAACTTCTCCATAACTTTATCCCTGACCTGTCTGGTGTGTTCCTTGGCCTTCATGGAGCAGTTTGTTCGCTAAGGTTGCTTCACAGAACAGCTGTATTATACTGAGATGAAATTACACACAGCGGTGGACGCTACTTTCTAATTAGGTGACTTCTGAAGGCAATTGGTTCCACTAGATATTAGGGCCCTTTCACACAGAGTGGATCCGTATTGATCTGCTCCGTATGCCTGTTTGCTCAGGGAGGATTCCTCCGTAAAATCCCCGCTGAGCTGTCTTCTGACAGGGCAGTCCCCGCACACTGTGCAGGGACCGCCCTGTCTTTCCTCCGCTCTCCCCTATGGGGAACCGGATGAATACGGACATGCGGTCCGCCAGACGGAAAAAAAATAGTATTGGAGCTTTACGGAAGCGGATGTTTACGGATGCTCATCCGCTAACGTCCGCGATCCCGTAGGGAAGCATTGCAGTCCGTAAACGGACATATGAAAAAACGGATGAATGGTCCGCACATGTGAAAGGGCCCTTAGGGATATCAGAGTATCCCTAATTTAAATGTATTTAAATGTACGTCATACTTTTCAGATATTTCTAAAAATTTCGGATTCGGAGCTGCGGTGGCTCAACGCGATTTGCACTGCGCTGACAAGCCGTTCACCTCTGCAGCTAAGGGTTCGGATCCCGGTCTCGGCAGCATGTGAATTGAGTTTGGTGGTCTCAGCCCGGCTTCCGGTGGGTGTGCTATGCGAGGTAAGCCTGCGCTTAGTACGCCCACCCCCCTCCCACAAAACCACCACACTTAACGCACTCAAAATTGGGTTAACATGCACACACTTTGGCCACGCGGTCTGTAAAAAAGAGGGCTGGCTGAGCGGGCTAGATCCTCTCACTCCCTCATAGCGGAGCAGGTAGAGCGGGCTGTGTGGGAGGACCCCCTCACACCCACCATTGCCACCCGGAGGCATGGAGAAAGATGGCAGATTGCCTCTGGGGGAGGTCTGCCTACTCCCAACTCCTGCAGTCCGCACACGCACAAAAAATACACTTTAAAAAAAAATAATAATACATTTACGTTTTTGGTTGTAACATGACAAAATGTGGAAAATTTCAAGGGGTATTAAAGGGGTGTTCCACCCTAGTTATATGTTTATTAAAAGTCAGCAGCTACAAAAAGTGTAACTGCTGGCTTTTAATAAACACACTTGCCTGCTCCAGCGTTCCAGCGACGCGCCGACAGGGGCTCTCTCTTCTCAAATTTTGGGTGGAACTCCGCTTTAATACTTTTTCAAAGCACTGTTTTTCTCATAGAACAATTTGCTTGTGGCCATGGATAGATGTGTGCCCCTGGAGGCAAAGGGGTGCTTATACATACTGAACAGCAGGTAATCACGCCATGTGCAATTACATGCGGATGGTGTTGGACACTAATTGGAATCCCCCGCCCCAGAAACAAACTGATCTGGGTGGTTGTACTGTCCTATTGGACTGTGTGAAGCCCCCGTATGTTATAAACAAGCTTTAAATAAACATTAAAGTAGATGTAAACCTTATCTGAATGTTAGGTTTGCTAAAGCACAGGGTATTATAAACAATTGCATTTTCTCTTGGAAACCATTGCCTTCTATTACAATCTGCTGAATCTTTAAAGCTAAACTCTGGGCAAACCGCTTTATTGCGCAGTTGCCTGCCAGCCACATGCGATCGCTCCTCACAGAGACGGAATAGAGATCTGTCAATGTAAATAGACAGATTTCCTTTCTGTCAGGGGAGGAATGACAGATCTTCTGTTCCTACAGATTAGGAACAGCAATCAGGCAGTCCCCTCCCACCACAGTTAGAAACACTTCCTAGGTAACACACTTAATCCCTTGATCGCCCCCTAGTGTTAACCCCTTCCCTACCATTTATACAGTAATCAGTGGCTATTTTTTAGCTCCAATCACTGTATAAATGTCAATGGTCCCAAAAAGTGTCTGATCTTTCCGCCGCAATGTCGCAGTCCCACTGAAAATCGCAGATCACCCCCATTACTAGTGTAAAATAATAATAATAAAAATGCCATAAGTCTATTCCTTATTTTGTAGACACTATAACTTTTGCGCAAACCAATCCAAAGTACATATATATATATATATATATATATATATAATCTATATATACCAAAAATACGTAGAATATATATCTGCCTAAAACTGAAGAAGAAATCCTTTTTATATATATATATATATATATATATATATATATATATATATATATATATAATTTCTGCTATAATAAATATCCCCCATATATATATATATATATATATATATATTTTGGGGGATATTTATTATAGCAGAAGTATGTATGTGTGTATATATATATATATATATATATATATATATACATAATCACCAAAAGAAAGCTCTATTTGTGGGAGGGGGGGGGGGGGACATTCATTTTATTTTCGGTACAGCGTTGCACCTTTTTTCAGTTAAAGCAATGCAGTGCTGTATTGCAAAAAATGGCCTTTAAGGGGGTCATTAAAGGGGTAAATCCTTCTGGTCCTTAAGTGGTTAAACTGAATACTTGCTTTTTTCTGAAGTTCTCCTAGCTGTGGGCAGGCCTACATGATGCAGTCCTTTTTTTCACACAAATAAAGTAATTGTAACCTGATGCCAGCACTGCATACCACAAATTACACCCCAAAACACATTCTCTTTGATTCATTACACAGTGAATAAGGGAAGTCATGATGTCTCCAAAGGGGTAGGCCCATGACACGCTGCATTCATAGGACGTCCTTCACCTTGGAGGTGTAAGAATACCTTGTTGCAAAGGGAACAGCTCAAGATTGAGGCTTTGGTCACATTGGTGCGATCCGAGACGCATGGATATTGCGGTATTGCGCAGGGTATTGGGGTATTGCGCAGGGTACTGGGGCAGGGATGGCTGGATCTGTGACTGCATTTGTCACAGATCCAGCCACAGCGCTGCTGCTGCCACCTGCTCCCCCCCCCCCTCTCCTCTCACACTGTACCGAACAGAGAGGAACAGGCTGAGAAGAGATATTAGACGGTGGCTGAGTAGGCACTGGCTAATATCAGAGCCAGATACACACAGGTTACATACGTCACGATCGTTAGAGCGAGAGCAATAATTCTAGCACTAGACCTCCTCTGTAACTCTAAACATGTAACCTAAATGTTTTTTAAAGCGTCGCTTAGGATACCAAAAAAAATCGTGCTAACTTTAGTGTTTTTTTTTAATTAATGAACAGTTTATTTCCAAAAAAAAACATGTTTGAAAAATTGCTGCGCAAATACAGTACCGTGCTAGAGCTGCACAATTAATCGTTAAAAAATTGTGATCTCTAATCAACCCCCCTGACATCTCCAATGCAGAGTTTCCGATTCTTTCATATAACAAGTGGAGAGACTTTCAGCTGTCAAAAGAAAATATCTGGGCAGTCTGCCAAGTTCTTAGCAGGAAACATTGTAACGAACGCTTTCTTCATAGATCAAAGGGATAAACTTCTGTGTACAGAAAATATCTGGGCAGTCTGCCAAGTTTGTAACAACATGAAACATTGTAACCAACTTCCTTCTTAGATCAAACTTTTGTGTGTAAATGCAAGAAATGTAACCACTTAAAGTCCAACACTTAAGTTAAAAACCAATATTTTTTGCTAGAAAAATACTTGGAACCGCCAAACATTATATATATTTTAGCAGAGACAAAAATGGCAATTGCTGCAATATTTTATGTCACACTGCATTTGCCTACTTCAATGAATAATAAAAACTAAACAGTAACGTTAGCCCATTTTTTTATTTTTTCATTTTAATGTGAAAGATGATGTTATGCCGCACGAATTGTGAGAGAATCGTGATCTATCTTCTAAGAAAAAAAATTGCAGTTGTCATTTTAGCCAGAATCGTGCAGCTCTATACTGTGCAACATAAAAAGTTGCAAAGACCACCATAGTCATTTTCTAGCAAAAAACAAATGATGATTTTTTTTTTCTCAGTCTGCTGCAGTGTGTCAGCTTGTATTTATAATGGCCGCTCTGAATGTAGCTTCTGACAGGCTGTGCAAGCAGACCCGTATCTCCGGAACCATAAATGATAGCTATACCATATTTTGACCGGTTATGGGGTAGGTCTTCAACTGCCTACCCTCCAAATATGGGGTTTCTGTGACCTCTGGTCGTCGAGCTACAACCCCCGAAGTCGATCTTTTTTTTTTTTGGGCAAATGGGCCTATCTTGAGAAAGGGGCCTGGAGCTGCAGCTCCAACAGGCCCTATGTTAATCCGGCCCTGCACATAGTAAGTCTGCACAACACTACACTGACACCAGTACACACAGGCACACTTAACCCCTTGCGATCACCCCCCCCCCCTCCCCCCCCTGTCAGTGTCACTGAATGCAGTGATCATATGTATGATCACTGTATTTAGTGTCAGTGTGACAAGCAGTTAGTGTTAGGTCAAGGGTAGCCCCCGTTCCCCCCCAATAAAGTTTTAACCCCTTGATCACTGCCCTAGTTAACCCTTTCACTCCCTATTGCAAGCGTCACTAAGCGATAATTTTTCTGATCGCTGTATTACTGTCGCTGTTCCCGCTAGGTAGCTATTTTTTTTTTTATTGCGATTTTTTTTTTTTTTTTGTTTGTCTAAAGACATGTGGCTAAATACATTTTGGCCTAAATGTTTGACTAAAATGTAGTTTATTTGATTGTTCTTATAACAAAAAGTAAAAAATATTGTTTTTTTTTTTTCAAAAATGTCGCTCTATTTTTGTATATAGCACAAAAAATAAAAATCGCAGAGGTGATCAAATACCACCAAAAGACAGCTCTATTTGTGGGAAGAAAAGGACGCAAATTTTGTTTGGGAGCCACGTCGCACGGCCACGCAATTGTCAGTTAAAGCGACGCAGTGCCGAATCGCAAAAAGGGACCTGGTCCTTTACCTCCATTTTGGTCCGGGTCTTAAGTGGTTAAAGTCTCATTAATTGAATAGACACACATGAGAGCAGCAACCTAAGATGATCTTCTCTGAATCGCACTGCTATCAAATTGCATTTTCTACAGCTTCTGTTTAACCACTTTAGCCCCGGACCATATTGCTGCCCAATGACCAGAGCACTTTTTGTGATTCGGCACTGCGTCGCTTTAACTGACAATTGCGCGGTCGTGCGATGTGGCTCCCAAACAAAATTGGCGTCCTTTTTTTCCCCACAAATAGAGCTTTCTTTTGGTGGTATTTGATCATCTCTGCGGTTTTTATTTTTTGCGCTTTAAACAAAAATAAAGCGACTATTTTTAAAAAAATGCAATATTTTTTTCTATAATAAATATCCTCAAAAAAGATATAAAAAAATATTTTTTTTCCTCAGTTTAGGCCGATACGTATTCTTCTACATATTTTTCGTAAAAAAAAAAATCGCAATAAGCGTTTTATTGATTGGTTTGCTCAAAAGTTATAGCGTTTACAAAATAGGGGGTCGTTTTATAGCGTTTTTATTATTTATTTTTTTTACTAGTAATGGCGGCGATCAGCATTTTTTTTTTCAGTACTGCGACATTATGGCGGGCACTTTGGACAGTTTTGACACATTTTTGGGACCATTGGCATTTTTATAGCGATCAATGCTATAAAAATGCATTGTATTACTATAAAAATGCCATTGGCAGTGAAGGGGTTAACACTAGGGGGCGGGGGAAGGGGTTAATTGTGTTCCTTTGTGTGTTCTAACTGTATTTGGGGGGGGGGGGTGGATTCACTGGGGGAAATCACTGATCTTCTGTTCATACATTGTATGAACAGAAAGTCAGCGTTTCCCTTGCTGACAGTAACGAGAGCTTTGTGTTTACACACACAGCTCCCATTCCCTGCTCTGTAACGAGCGATCGCGCGGGACTCGGGGGCAAGCGGGGGGCGCGCACGCACCCCCTAGCGGCCACTAAAGATTGGACGTATAGCTACGGGCTCTCGCGTAGCAGTGCCACCGTCCCGCTGTAATATGACGGCGGGTGGTCGGCAAGGAGTTAAACAAATATTTTTACAATATAGCTGCAACATCAATTCAAATTAAAATGATCCTTTTCCTCTCTTATCCTATCCCTTGTGTTTCTTCTCTTGCAATATTTCTCGAGCATTCAGGAGGCTATAACAAGAGGGGTAGCCTATCTCTAGTAACTGAATTAATATTGTCAGTCCATGTGTCCGGGATTTCCCTATGAGATAGACATCCTCTCTTTTTCTGCTTACTGAAGTCCGGACAGTCTTTTAATTGTATGTGTATTTTGTTACGTCTGCCGATGTAAATGTGAATGTCTGTGCTGACCTGATCCATAGCCCCCGTGGCTCAGTTCCCACAGCAATTATTTCCTGTTCCCCTGTATATATATATATATACTTCCCTCATATCATGTGTCATTCTACTTAATACAAATATTTTTGGATTAACCATACAGTCAATATATTCGTAATAGCCCCTCTACCTTTCAGCCTCCCTTGGCTGAAAATAACCCCTTCTTTCTATATATGCAAATAGGGACTGAATTATTGACTGAACACATGATCTATTTATAGCCTCATGTCTTTAATCTCAACCACTGTCCCTCTTGCCTACTCCTTTGCCCCTCATTTTGGTCTGATCTATATAGGGCCAGATTCATGTAGATGGGTGCAGTATAGGAATCAAATAGGTCAGAATAGTGGTCAGCATAGGAATCGGGTAGGTCAGTGTAGGAATCGGGTAGTTTAGTGTAGTGGTCAGTGTATGAATCAGGTATATCAGTGTAGAAATTGGGTAGGTTAGTGTAGTGGTCAGTGTAGGAATAGGTATATCAGTGTAGAAATTGGGTAGGTTAGTGTAGTGGTCAGTGTAGGAATCAGGTAGTTCAGTGTAGGGATAAGGTAGGTCAATGTAGTGGTCAGGTAGGAATCAGGTAGGCTAGTGCAGTGGTCAGGTAGGTCAGTGTAGGAATCAAGTTGGTCAGTACTACTGTACTAGTGGAAGGGGCTCAGGGAGTGCTAAAAGTCTGGCAGGGGGGTGAAAATGTTTTGCCTTATCCCAGGCTCCGACAAACTACGCTATACCACTGTCGGCATAATAAATATGCTTATCAAATACTTTACCATTTGCCAATATAAAAAAAAAAATTATGTCTCTAGATTTCATTTTAAAAATATGGACACCTAATCATAAACCGAACTGGAAACTGGAAAAATTTGATTTTTGCCCGTATTGTCACCTGACATATCGCAGGACTGCTTTTGGGAAACAGGCGTCCTGTCTTTTTGTTTGTGTGATTGGTGTGTTATTGAAAGTGTGTCACGCGTTTTGCGGCAATTTGATCCGGAATTCCTAGGTGTGATCGCAGCCAAATCTAAGCGTCTTCTATCAGTTGATGGGCTCACCTTCTATAGATTCTGGGGGAACATTTTCTTCCTCAAACATGCCACACGTTCTCTTCATTCTTTATTCCACCGCTAATATATACTCTGCATTGACCTTGTATAGCGCTTTTCTCTCTGAGGACTCCAAGTATTGGAAATGGCGTTGGCCGGGAGTCGAACCCGGGTCATCTGCTTAGAAAGCAGCTATGCTTACCACTGCACCACCAACGCAAAAGTAGCATGTAGTGTGGGAGGAAACCAGAGTACCCGGAGGAAACCCACACAAGCACAGGGAGAACATGCAAACTCCATGCAGATAGTGTCCTGGTCAGAATCTGAAATAAGGACCCCAGTGCTGCAAGGCTCACCACTAAGCCTCTGTGCTGCCCATATGCGGCCTCTGTTCTCTAAGACCCGCCCCCCGCTGAGAGAAGTACATCACTTATGTTTACTCAAAGTGCCTTCAGAAGAAATCCAAACGTAACCTAATCTACAATATATAACACTCCTGTAATAAAACACACCCAAATAACAATAAAGAGGGGTACAGTGGTTCCCAAATTAACAAAACAATGGAGCTAAATATTCCATTCACCCTTAGGCCGCTTACAAACGATCAGTCCATCCAACGAGAACGGTCCTGAGCATGACTTGACTTGATTCTGAGCATGCGCGGCCTGTTGACTGATGCCTTTGCATACTAACAATCGGTTTTGACCCATCGGTCAGGCGTCCATCGTTTCAATTTTAAAGCCAGTTCTCTTTTTTTTGACCGAAGGACAACTGACCGATGGGGCCCACACACGATCGGTTTGGACTGATAAAATGGACCTTCAGTCCATTTTCATCGGTTTTGACCGATCGTGTGTATGTGGCCTTAGGCCTCATTCACACGAGGGGTATTAATCCGTACCCCATGGGAGGGCTGTGTTTACCGGAATGGGGATGCACAGTTGTTCCCAGCATCCCGTGTAGGCAGTCCCATTGCTGTCATCTGGGGTGCAGCGGCTGTACCCAATGTGACATCTGTGTGGGTGCCGGTGCACGGCCCCGAACGCACCCAGGGTGCGTCCGCACAACTGCACCCACATAAATGTCCTTTTTGGGGTTAACGAAGCCCCCTCACAGGGTACAGATTCATACACCCCGTGTGAGTGAGGCCTTTGACTTCTCCATGAAGGACCTTACTGGCGGGAAGAATTCTCATTTCTCCAGCAGAGAAAGCCTAAAGAAAGCTGGAAAGACTCCTCCGACCTCTGAAGACAAAAAGAGTTCCAACCTCCACTTATATCCAGTCCAACACACGCCTCAAAAATATACCGGCCTCCAACCTCCCCTTATAGCCGGTCCAACACACGCCTTAAAAATATACCCGACTCCAACCTCCCCTCATAGCCGGTCCAACACATGCCTCAAAAATATACCCGACTCCAACCTCCCCCTCATAGCCGGTCCAACACACTCCTCAAAAATATACCCGACTCCAACCTCCCCTCATAGCCGGTCCAACACATGCCTCAAAAACATACCGGCCTTCAACCTCCCCTCATAGCCGGTCCAACACACGCCTCAAAAATATACCCGACTCCAACCTCCCCTCATAGCCGGTCCAACACACGCCTCAAAAACATACCGGCCTTCAACCTCCCCTCATAGCCGGTCCAACACACGCCTCAAAAACATACCGGCCTTCAACCTCCCCTCATAGCTGGTCCAACACACGCCTCAAAAATATACCCGACTCCAACCTCCCCTCATAGCAGGTCAAAACACACCCCTCAAAAACATACCGGCCCCTAAACTTCCCAACACAATCAATTACTTTATGTCGATCGACAATACATAGATCAAACATGTCACCTGTTAAAACGTGCTTGAGATGTTGGTGGTAAACAGCCTGCTAGGCCCAGTGGGGGAACCAACCCAAGTCCTCCAAAAGCGGCCTCATATCCAAAAGTTGCCAAGAGTGTAAATGTAGACATTATGCTTTAAGAGTAATCAAAAATATCACATTCTAAAGGGAAAGGTAGAACAACGGAAGGGGGGGTATGGAAGTGGCAGAGAGGGAGGAAGGTAGGGGGGATCGAAGGTTGCGGGTAGGGAAGGGGTGTGGGGGTCCCCCCAAACCCTCACCCCCTTCTTCCTCCAACCTTTCCTTCTCCCCCTTTCCTCCCTCTCTCCCTCTTCCATACTCCCCCTTTGTTCTACCTTTCCCTTTAGAGTGTTATATTTTTGATTAACCTTAACGCTTAATGTCTACATTTACACTCTTGGCAACTTTTGGAGGGCTTGGTTTGGTTCCCCTCGGGCCTAGCAGGCTGTTTACCACCAATAATATCTCGGACACTTTTTTTTTTTACAGGTGATTATGTTTGGGCAATGTATTGTCAAACCTTAAAGCTTCTGCAGAAGTTGCAGAAAGGTAAATAGAGGGCTGATGGGAAGACTTCTAGGAACAGCCAATTGTCTTGTTTGTCCAGCTACTTTGATAGTTGGTGATTCAGAAGCAGCTTATGAGAATCTTTTTTAAGAGATTGATGATGTAGTGGATTCCTGTCTTGTAGTGGATTCCTGTCTTGATGGCTTGAAATGAAGATCCTCTCCCTCATATTCACTAGCAAATCATCCTCTTCTCATCGCCTAGTTAAAATTTTCTTCCAACATTTTGGCCATCTTCAATCCCAAGAAAGCTGCACCCCTCCCATTTAAGTGCAATCCGTTGCTACTATAAAGATGGTAACGGCCTGAAAAGTCAGTCCAGTTGGCCATGAAGCCAAATCCCTCCTCCCTGCACCAGTTCCTCAGCCACTTGTTAAGCACCATAAGCTCTTGCTGTCTCTGTGGTGTGGCTCGAGGTGCAGGCAGTATTTCAGAAAATATTGCCTTGGGGGACCTTTTCTTCAATATGGCCCCCAAGTCCTTGAAATCATTTTGTAGGGTGCTCCATCTTTCTCTAACTTTGTCATTGGTACCGATATATACCATGACAGCTGGGTCCTCTCCAGCGCCATCCAATAATCTGTCCATGCAATCTGCAATGTTCCGAACCCGAGCACCTGGTAAACAACATACTGTTTGGCGATAATGTTCTTTGTGACAGATTGCCCTCTGTATTCTTCCAATAACTGAATCCCCTACCACTAGTATGTGCCTATCCTTTGTGGTAACCTTGCCCCCATCCCCATGCTGGTGAAGCCTCTTGGACGTCACATGCTGGTGAAGCCTCCGTGTGGACGTCACATGCTGGTGAAGCCTCCGTGTGGACGTCACATGCTGGTGAAGCCTCCGTGTGGACGTCACATGCTGGTGAAGCCTCCGTGTGGACGTCACATGCTGGTGAAGCCTCCGTGTGGACGTCACATGCTGGTGAAGCCTCCGTGTGGACGTCACATGCTGGTGAAGCCTCCGTGTGGACGTCACATGCTGGTGAAGCCTCCGTGTGGACGTCACATGCTGGTGAGTTTTCATTGGATTCTTCGCTTATCATGTGAGATTCTCCATACTCCGGGTGGATTTGATCAGCCATAAATTCCTCTACCGTCATACTATAATATTCAGGTTCCGTGAGAGTCTGGAAAGAGAAAAAGACATTCGTTAGTGTTTCTGAAAGATAAAGAAAATGGTGACAAAACTTGGTGAACCCAACCCCCAACGTGCAGCAAATTACCCCAAGAGGGATCCTTCAACCCCAATTCCCTCTACTGGTCAGAAGAAACACTGCATTAACACACTCTTTGCGTATATCTAAACCCAAGAACAAAAAGGTCATCTATTTCAGCAAGGCCCTTTCATGTGGAGGCTGCATTTGTTTTGGTTCTTTAAGGCTAATTACATTTTCTGTAAGTACATAAAAATACCTAATAACCCTGTAAGAAATCCAGTGACCTTGTAAGTTCCGGTGGCCTAAGCTGAGATCTCGGTGTAATCTGCTTTCTCAGCGTCTGTCTGTGTACTACAAAGCAACAACCCTCTGTGCAATGGTTATAAGGAGAGGGGGAGGTGTTTGTAGTTCTAATAAGGCATGGGTGACAACACTTCTCCATAAATACAGTGAGTCCGTGTTGTCACCTAATAACAGGAAGTGTGTTCCTGGTGGAATCTCCAGAATAAAGCAGGTCTAAGTTGTGCACCTGACACATACACAATAATTTATTACCAATAATAAACAGAATTCCTTTAGACAAGTCCCCAGACCATGTGATTGTGCAGGAACCACAAAATCACAAATGGGAGAATTCTGTACAAAAATACTAATTAGATGCTGCACATACATGGACCCCTCCATTATTCATATACTTACCGGTTCTGGTGTAAATGCTGGGGGTGACTCTCTTTTCTCCACCTTGTCCCATTTTGTCCACTCGAAAAATGTGTTCCGTCTGATGTCACGTACCAGGTATGTCCGTATATCAATGTCTTCCCATAGGAGCTGTAAAGAAGAAAGAAATATGATAAGAAACACAGAGAGAACAACATGTGAGCAATAGAACTCCCCAATGTAATATTTGATTCTGACAGTGACATATTTCAGCTTCCTTGATTTTCCTTGTAAACCCGCCACTATGTGATGATCGGATCGGGTCATAGTTTGGAACTTTTTTTGTGTCATGTTCACTCATGAGAGGCTTTAAAGGAAAACTAAAAACACAACTAAGGATATTTTGAAATGAATGGTTATGATGAATATATATTAAAAGATCTTTCTATCAAATCTGTCACTGTCATGAATGATTTGTTTTCTTCCATCGATGACAGCACCAGGGGAGTTCTATATGTTTGTCTATGTAAGGAAAGTTCGCAGAAATCGAATGCTCTGTATGTGTGATTGGGTTTTTAAATGAAACACACAGAACGTGAACCTAAGTCATACATAGCCTCTGCAGTGGGGTATTAGGGGATACAGGGGCTGCTGCTTTCCTTATGACAACACTGAGACTGCTCAGGGGACTATAAGTGAAGGCAGATCCTTCCACTAAGCAGTCAGTGTACTAAAAGTATTGCTATGAGCCACATGAATGTGTGGCGGGAAGAATGTACAGTTGTGTGTTCTGAACTCCTAACAATGTCTGTATAACCTGGAAAGGGTTTTGTCTGTGAAGAGAAGGTAAAGCTCTGTGTATACTCACCAAAACTATGAGTTCACGGATGATACGGTCATCAAAGGTATTCAACTCCGAGAAGACTGTCGCTAACAAACTTTCACTCTGGTTTTCCTTGATCTTTCTGAAGTGATCCGGGCTGACGGCCATCTCATACAATATCACCCCCAAGGAGTAATAGTCCGCTGAGATGTTGTATTCTTTTTCTTCCATGACCTGTAGAAATATAAGGAGATAAAGGATGAGAACATTCCTAGACCAGGCAGAGGACACAGATGACTCCATGCTGACATATGTGATGTATGAAGCCTCCCAGGAGTCCTATAATTGATCTCAAAATACATTAAATTAAGGCGGAGCTTGTGAATGTTGGAGGTGGAGCCTAACATTTATATAAACTCAAAGCTTTTGTTTTCTAAGTATTGGCATAGGCTACGAAAGGGTTGAGACCCCTGCCAGTTTATTTTTGCTGTCTCTGTCCCATTGGGGGAATTTCCCTTCACTTCTTGTCCCCAAGGCACAAGAGAAAGTCAAAGGAATTCTCCCAAAATGAGGGAAACTCTACTCTTAGGATCTTGTCCCCAAACAGGTGTCACCATTGGAAGACTTTCCCACTCTTCCTGCTCTGGGGACAGCTGTAACATTTTGCATCCTGCTGTGTTTTCTTTCTCACTAACAATGATCCCCAGTACACATAAACAGTGTGACTTCCCTATTGAGGACACCAATAAAAACCTGACAGAGGGTCTAACCCTATCCATTTAGGCTGCATTAGCACGTGGCCTTGTTGAGCTTTACATCGTGTTAAGCTTGTCGCCCAAAATTGGGTTCAGGAGCTTCTTTTAGGCAACATTCTTCATGCAATGCGGTTCACCATGATTGCAGCGCAGGTGATCACGTGACAATCGCGGCAGAACCGCACTGCTTTTTTAGGTGCAAATAATTCAAATAAATGGCATCTAAAATGTGCATTGAGCGATTTGTCATTCACACCTGGGAATTAGTAGACAAGATTGAGAATGCTAATGTGTGAATGTGGCCTTAATGAAAGGGGAGCCCCTTATCTCTTCTCTATATAGTAAATATTACAATTCTGTCTAATATCAGGAATCTTACCTCTGGGGCCATGTAAGTGGCTGTACCCGCAACTCCCCTCATCTTTCTGGTCTCTGTGACTTCAGTCTGTGAGACGCCAAAGCCTGAAATCTTGATGTGTCCCTCGCTGTCCAGAAGAATGTTCTCCGGTTTGAGATCTCTGTGAAGAAAAGAAGTGAGCCGTTAGCTCTGCATATCCCAAGATACAAATATACATGTATACAAAGAAGAATGAAGATTGGTGGGTGGACATTGGCTTATTTTATATCCGCCTACAGGAAGATCTCTGTTCGGGCTTTCCAGCTCCGCCCACCTGCTATATTCATCAGGAGGAGGTCTCGCTCCTCTTGCTGGATTTTGTATAAATTGTACATTATAGCAGAATATGGCATAAGCAGGGAGATTTCTGCAGCAGATGGAAGGAGACAGCGCAGCTGGGAACTCTGGTGCAAAGTCTTCCTGATTCAATAAAACATACCAGAAGCCAAGGGGGGGGGGGGGGAGGGTTGTTAGTCAGATAATCCAATACTTACCTATGGATGATCTCATGAGAATGGATGAACTGCAGGCCACAAACAATCTCAGCAGTGATGTATCTAAAGGAGAAAGAAAAACATGAATTAGCATTTAAAATGTTTACAGTAAATATGAAGAGACTTCCCCCTATAGTACATAGGGGTGTGGATGGACGGAGCGCAGTGGGAGGGGTCTGGCTGTGTCACTGACTGTTCTCAGTGGTCAGCCACCCCCCACACCATCACAAACCTGTCATTGGACTTACCTTATCATGTCGTAGTCAAATGGAGCTGAAGTTTCTATCAGTTTCCGTAGATTGCCACCACTCGCGAATTCCGTGACGAGAAACAGATCAGTCTGTGTGAAAAAAAGAGATAAAGGTTACATTAGAGACAATAAGATTTCACTTTGTGGGGGAATATAGGAAGGCACACACACCGGACAATTTCAGAAGTTCACAGTGGCAACCTCATTTCTTTAAAGAAAACCTCTACTCTGTACAGATAAAATTCACCAACCTCCAGCCCTGTAGGAGGCGCTCTAGAGTTCTGCTCTTACCTATACTGCTTCCCCGACTACAGCCGGAGCCCTTAGAAAAATCTGGTGTGGGTACAAGTGGGGCTCCCCTCTGCCTCTCACAATTCAACACTCATTGGTCAAAGGACTAATTGATAAGCCCAAAGACTATCATCGGGGGAAGGGAGAGGCTTATCCTTGTGTAAATTTTGACTCCCAAAAAGTTGTAATTTGCATCACATACATTTTGAAGGTCTGGGTCAGTAGGGGGAGCAGTACAGGAATAGGATGAAAAGACTGGGAGATGAAGACTTACCTCTGTCTGGAATGTTCCGTATAGATGAGTGATGTACGGATGGTTCCTCAATGTTTCCAGTATGTAGCGCTCTGGGATCTCGAAGCCTTGAAATCTTTCTGGTTTAACGATCTTCACCGCCATTTTCTGTTGAAAGGAGGGATGGGAGGCCAACACCACCTTCCCATAGGACCCCTCTCCAAGTTCATTGAGGATGGTAAAATCTTCCATTGAAAATTTGCATGGCTTCTCCTCCATGCTGGATGGGACTGCATCTGGGGAGAAAAAATAAAGCAATTATTTCTCTTCCTGCTATTTACACTTCATTTATTGATGCTACACAGAATCTGTGGACATATAAAACGCTTTTAAACCTCAGACATGAAATAGGAACAAAGTAAATCCTTCTATACTTTGTACTTGTTTCTATCCAAAGCACTGAGTGTGATTTCTTTCTGCTGCCTGGTCCCCCTGTTATCTATAGGACCCACTTCTAACAGATTTTGCCGATACCAAGAGAAATATGATGTTTAGAGAGGAGTGCTTCAGCACACAGCCTGGGATTGATACCAACAGCTGTGCTTGTTCTCCTTGTAATGTGAGGAGAGGGTGAATCTCCCTAATGGGGACCTGCCAGGGGTTCTATCACCTCTCTACTCTATGTAGTGACCCTTCTTGGTGTATATAGCAGTGACCTCGGTGTATATAGTATACATGTGAGTGTCTGTGTATATAGCAGTGACCCCAATGTATATAGTATATATGTATGTGATATACATTATATTGCCCTCTATTCTTGCATTATAACTCTCTATTACAATACTTACCAATGACGTCATCGTTTGTGGATTTTAGTTGAGGAATGGGCTCCAAATTTTCATTGTCTTCTTCGCTTATCATGGAAGAATCTTCGGAATAATCCGGGTCTTCTGGCTTTTCAGAGTCTTCTTCGCTCATCATGGAAGAATCGTCGTAATACTCTGCCTCCTCTGAGCTGTCAGACTCTACTTCACTGATCTTGTAATCCTCTCCATACTCCGGGTGGCTTTCATCAGCCATAAATTCCTCTACCGTCATATAATAATATTCAGGTTCCGTGAGAGTCTGGAAAGAGAAAAATACATTTGTTAGTGTTTCTTATTGATACAGAAAATGGTGACAAAGCTTGGTGAACCCAACCCCCAATGTGCAGCAGAATACCCCAAGAGGGATCCTTCAACCCCAGCTCCCTCTAGTGGTCAGAAGGAGCACTGCATTAACACACCCTTTGCGTATATCTAAACCCAAGAACAAAAGGGTCATCTATTCCAGCAAGGCCCTTACATGTGGAGGCTGCATTTGTTTTGGTTCTTTGGTTACATTTTCTGCAGGTACAGAAAAAAATACCTTATAATCCTATCAGAAATCCAGTGACCTTGTAAGTTCCTGAGGCCTGAGCTGAGATCTCAGTTGTATCCACTTTCTCAGCTTTTGTCTGTGTACTACAAAGCAACACCCCTCTGTGTAATGGAGATAAGGAGAGGTGGAGGTTTTTGTAGTTCTAATCAGACTAGGGTGACAACACTTCTCCGTAAATACAGTGAGTCTGTGTTGTCACCTCATAAGAAGTGTGTTTCTGATGAAATTTCCAGAATAAAGCAGGTCTAAGCTGTGCACCTGATACATAGACAATAATAAACAGAATTCCTTCAGACAAGTCCCCAGACCATGTGATTGTGCAGTGATCACAAAATGGGAGAATTCTGTACAAAAACCCTTTTTAGATGCTGCTGAAAATCTCCCCTCCCCCAATATACATGGACCCCTCCATTATTCATATACTTACCGGTTCTGGTGTAAATGCTGCGGGTGACTCTCCTTTCTCCACCTGGGCCCAGTCAGTCCACTGGAAAAATGGGTGCTGTCTGATGTTGCGTACCAGGTATGCCCGTGTAAAACGGTCTTCCCAAAAGAGCTGTAAAGAAGAAAGAAATATGATAAGAAACACAGAGAACATTGAGCCACATGAATGTGTGGCGGGAAGAATGTACAGTTGTGTGTTCTGAACTCCTAACAAGGTCTTTATAACCTGGAAAGGGTTTTGTCTGTAGAGAGAAGGTAAAGCTCTGCGTATACTCACCATAGCTAAGAGTTCAAAGAGGAAAATGTCCTCACAGGTTTCCAACTCCGAGCGGACTGTCGTGAAGAAACTTTCATTCTGGTTTTCCGTGATCTCGCTGAAGTGATCCAGGCTGACGGCCATCTCATACAATATCACCCCCAAGGAGTAATAGTCTGCTGAGATGTTGTATGATCTGTTTTTCATGACCTGTAGAAACATAAGGAGATAAAAAAGGATGAGAACATTCCTAGACCAGGCAGAGGACACAGATGACTCCATGCTGACATATGTGATGTATGAAGTCTCCCAGGAGTCCTAAAATGTATCTCAAAATACATCAAACTAAGGCGGAGCTTGTGAATGTTGGAGGTGGGACTTACAATTTATATTTAGTCAAAACTTTTGTTTTCTACGTTTTGGATAGACTACGGAAGGGTTGAGACCCCTGCCAGTTTTTTTTTTTTTTGCTGTCTGTGTCCCATTGGGGGAATTTCTATTCACTTCCTGTCCCCAAGATTCAAAAGGAAGTCTAAGGAATTCTCCCAAAATGAGGGAAACTCTACTCTTAGGATCTTGTCCCCAAACAGGTGTCACCATTGGAAGACTTTCCCACTCTTCCTGCTCTGGGGACAGCTGTAACATTTTGCATCCTGCTGCGTTTTCTTTCTCACCAACAGTGATCACCAGTACACATGAAGAGCGTGACTTTCCTAATGAGGACACCAATAAAAAAACCTGACAGAGGGTCTAACCCTATCCATTTAGGCTGTATGCACACATGGCCATTTTGAGCTTCACATTGCCTGAAGCTTGTCGCTTAAAAAAGAGTTCTGAAGCTTCTTTTAGGTATTATGCTTCATACACCATGATTGCAGCGCAGTTGATCACGTGACAATTGCGGCTTCTTGTGCATTGTGCGATTTGTCATTCACACCTGGGAATTTGTAGACAAGATTCAGAACACCCATGTGTGAATGTGGCCTTTAATGAAAGGGGAGCCCCTTATCACTTCTCTATATCCCTTTGTAAAGATTACAATTCTGTCTAATATCAGGAATCTTACCTCTGGGGCCATGTAACCGTCTGTACCCGCAACTTCCCTCAACGCATCTGTCTCTGAGATATCTCGCCGTGAGATGCTGAAGTCTGCAATCCTTATGTGTCCCTCGCTGTCTAGAAGAATGTTCTCCGGTTTGAGATCTCTGTGAAGAAAAGAAGTGAGCCGTTAGCTCTGCATAACCCAAGATACAAATATACATGTATACAAAGAAGAATGAAGATTGGTGGGTGGACATTGGCTTCTTTTATATCCGCCTACAGGCAGATCTCTGTTCGGGGTTTCCAGCTCCGCCCACCTGCTATATTCGTCAGGAGGAGGTCTCACTCCTCTTGCTGGATTTTGTATAAATTGTACATTATAGCAGAATATGGCATAAGCAGGGAGATTTCTGCAGCAGATGGAAGGAGACAGCGCAACTGGGAACTCTGGTGGAAAGTCTTCCTGCTTCAATAAAACATACCAGAAGCCAAGGGGGGGGAGGGTTGTTAGTCAGATAATCCAATACTTACCTATGGATGATCTCATGAGAATGGATGAACTGCAGGCCACAAACAATCTCCGCAGTGATGCGTCTAAAGGAGAAAGAAAAACATGAGTTAGCATTTAAAATCATCAGAGAACAATAATCAGTAAATATGAAGAGACTTCCCCCTATAGTACATAGGGGTGTGGATGGACGGGGCGCAGTGGGAGGGGCCTGGCTGTGTCACTGACTGTTCTCAGTGGTCAGCCACCCCCGACACCATCACAACCCTGTCATTGGACTTACCTTATCATGTCGTAGCCAAATGGAGCTGAAGTTTCTATCAGTCCCCGGAGATCGCCGCCACTCGCGAATTCCATGACAAGGAACAGATGAGTCTGTGTGAAAATAAGAGATAAAGGTTACATTAGAGACAATAGGATTTCACTTTGTGGGGGAATATAGGAAGGCACACACACCGGCAGACCCTGCAATGTGGAATCTTCCTTAGAGAGAAGAGGAAATACATAGGCCGCCATGACTGGACTATCCTGATCACAATACTAGTCTTTTCTGGCTGTTAGGGTGATCCAATCACTTCATTACTTTGGTCACCATTCTGGAAGTCTCATAGATGAGGAGGCCTGACTTCTCTGGTCCTCCTACCTGCAGGCTGGTTCTGGCTCAGTGACTTCAATTTCAGAAGTAAGTTCACAGTGGCAGCCTCATTTTTGTAAAGAAAACCTCTACTCAGATGATTTCACCAACCTCCAGCCCTGTAGGAGGCGCTCTAGAGTTCTGCTCTTATCTATACTGCTTCCCCAACTACAGCCGGAGCCCTTAGAAAAATCTGGTGTGGATACAAGTGGGGCTCCCCTCTGCCTCTCACAATTCAACACTCATTGGTCAAAGGACTAATTGATAAGCCCAAAGACTGTCATCGGGGGAAGGGAGAGGCTTATCCTTGTGTAAATTTTGACTCCCAAAAAGTTGTAATTTGCATCACATACATTTTAGAAGGTCTGGGTCAGTAGGGGGAGCAGTACAGAAATGGGATGAAAAGACTGGGAGATAAAGACTTACCATTGTATGGAATGTTCCGTATAGATGAGTGATGTACGGATGGTTCCTCAATTCTCCCAGTATGTAGCGCTCTGCAATTTTGAAGGCTACAAATCTTTGTGGTCCAGTGATCTTCACTGCCAGCTTCTGTTGAAAGGAGGGATGGGAGGCCAACACCACCTTCCCATAGGACCCCTCTCCAAGTTCATCGTGGATGGTAAAATCTTCCATTGAAAATTTGCATGGCTTGTCCTCCATGCTGGATGGGACCGATGGAAATGTCCCATGCACTGTGCGCTCAATTTCATTGGCGGTTGGGTCATTTTGTTCTTCTGGGGAGAAAAAATAAAGCAATTATTTCTATTCCTGCTATTTACACTTCATTTATTGATGCTACACAGAATCTGTGGACATATAAAATGGTTGTAAACCTTGAACAATATTTATACTTTGTGGCCACCTAGAGATAGAAATCACAATGTGATCACTGACTGCGCTGAGATCTTGGTGATAAAGACCAGGAGAAGGGGGTGAGTCCTGTGGGCAGTTATACTCTGGACACTATATGATAAAATAGAAGGAATCTCCTCCTGCAGCCCCCATACAGAGCCCAGAACATGTCTGTCCACATGACTACTCCCAGTGACAATGATGGGGATGGTGGTGATAGAACAGCAGCTCTGTCAGTCTGTCATGTGCAATCCTTTACTTTACAATTGGGTTGCCTGTCAGATCTGTGCATCTCCTTCACACCTGATAACTGTCACCTCACACCTTCAATCTGATTGGCTGCCCAACAGTCATCTGCAGAGTCAGCCAACTGACATTCTGCTGTTAATTGTAATCCATGTCTCAGTATTCCCTATACTGCCTATAAGGGTCCCAATGGAGAGATTTCCCTTCATTATCTGTTCTATAAACAAAGCAAGACTTGGGAAGAAATATCTCAGTCCCCTCCTATATAGTAGATATGTGAGTGTCTGTGTATATAGCAGTGACCCCCCCCCCCCCCCCAGTGTATATAGTATTATAATACATAATGATGTCCTATAGTGCTTACATTGTAATACTTACCAATGACCTCATTGTGTGTAGATTCCTGTTGAGGAATGGGCTGCACTGTGGGTGCGGCTTCCTCGTCCCCCCGCCCATATACCCTCTCCCCGCCCCTTGGAGGGGCGGTGTCCTCAGGCTGGCGGTCCTCTGTTATGGGGTTTACTCTGAGAAGTACAACGTTTTCCTCCTTGTTGGTGATCAGAAGATTCTTCACATTGTAACTTCCCTTCCTCTTCTTCAGTAGTTGTCTAATGGCCCAAAACCCACCCTTCTGGGGGGTAGGTATTATGGGCTGGGTGGTAAGTGGGTGATCCTCTGTTGTTACAGGTCCCACTTTCACTAATAAAACCGATTCCTCTGTGATGGTTTTCAGGGAATCCTCATACATTTTATTTCTCCCAAAAAGTCGCATCATTATAATATAATGTACAACAAACGCAGAGAAAAATGCAGAAAAACACAGAACACCTCCTTACTAGTACTAACTCCAAGTTCTGTCTGAGGAAATCTGCCTCCCACAGCCCCTTATATAGGCTTATATCGCCATGACAACATGCAAATGAGGCTTCAAACACTGACCAATCAACAAGCTGGCAGTTGAAAATGATGATGATGTTGATGACATCATCCTCAGACAGAACTTGGCTGAATACTTTTTTTTTTTTTTTGATGATGGCTGAATACTTTTTTTTTTTTTTTGATGATGGCTGAATACTTTTTTTTTTTTTTTTGATGATGGCTGAATCCTTATTTTTTTTTATTTTTTGATGATGGCTGAATACTTTCTTTTTTTTTTTTGATGGCTGAATCCTTTTTCTTTTTTTTTTTTTTGATGATGGCTGAATACTTTTTTTTTTTTTTTTTGATGATGGCTGATTTTTTTTTTTTTTGATGGCTGAATTTTTTTTTTTGATGATGCTGAATACTTTTTTTTTTTTTGATGATGGCTGAATACTTTTTTTTTTTTTTTTTGATGGCTGAATACTGATTGAATACTTTTTTTTTTGATGGCTGAATTTTTTTTTTGATGATGGCTGAATACTTTTTTGATGATGGCTGGCTGAATTTTTTTTTTTTTTTTTGATGATGGCTGAATACTTTTTTTTTTTTTTGATGGCTGAATTTTTTTTTTTTTTTGATGATGGCTGAATACTTTTTTTTTTTTTTTTGATGATGGCTGAATACTTTTTTTTTTTTTTTGATGATGGCTGAATACTTTTTTTTTTTTTTTTTTTGATGGCTGAATCCTTTTTTTTTTTTTTTTTTGATGATGGCTGAATACTTTTTTTTTTTTTGATGATGGCTGAATACTTTTTTTTTTTTTTTGATGGCTGAATACTTTTTTTTTTTTTTGATGATGGCTGAATACTATGATGGCTGAATAAACTATCAAACCCTGTAGTATCACATGACTTTATTTATAAACAAACAGGCTCTGTAGTATCATAAAACTTTATTGATAAACAAACAGACCCTGTAGTATCATAAAACTTTATTTATAAACAAACAGGACCTGTAGTCCCATAATACTTTTTTTTTTTTTTTTGATGGCTGAATCCTTTTTTTTTTTTTTTTTTTGATGATGGCTGAATCCTTTTTTTTTTTTTTTTTGATGGCTGAATACTTTTTTTTTTTTTTGATGATGGCTGAATACTTTATTTTTTTTTTCTGATGATGGCTGAATATTTTTTTTTTTTTTTGATGATGGCTGAATACTTATTTTTTTTTTTTTTTGATGATGGCTGAATACTTTTTTTTTTTTTGATGATGGCTGAATACTTTTTTTTTCCTGATGATGGCTGAATCCTTATTTTTTTTATTTTTTGATGATGGCTGAATACTTTCTTTTTTTTTTTTTTTTGATGGCTGAATCCTTTTTTTTTTTTTTTTTTTTTGATGATGGCTGAATACTTTCTTTTTTTTTTTTGATGATGGCTGAATACTTTTTTATTTTTATTTTTTTTGATGGCTGAATCCTTTTTTTATTTTTATTTTTGATGATGACTGAATACTTTATTTATTTTTTTGATGATGGCTGAATACTTTTTTTTTTTTTTTTGATGGCTGAATACTTTTTTTTTTTTTTGTTTTTGATGATGGCTGAATACTATGATGGCTGAATAAACTATCAAACCCTGTAGTATCACATGACTTTATTTATAAACAAACAGGCTCTGTAGTATCATAAAACTTTATTGATAAACAAACAGACCCTGTAGTATCATAAAACTTTATTTATAAACAAACAGGACCTGTAGTCCCATAATACTTTTTTTTTTTTTTTTTTTTTTTGATGGCTGAATCCTTTTTTTTTTTTTTTTTTTTTTTTTTTTGATGATGGCTGAATACTTTATTTTTTTTTTTTGATGATGGCTGAATAATTTTTTTTTTTTTTTTGATGATGGCTGAATACTTTTTTTTTTTATTTTTTTTTGATGATGGCTGAATACTTTTTTTTTTTGATGATGGCTGAATACTTATTTTTTTTTTTTTTTTGATGAAGGCTGAATACTTTTTTTTTTTTTTGATGAAGGCTGAATACTTTTTTTTTTTGATGATGGCTGAATACTTTTTTTTTTTTGATGATGGCTGAATACTTTTTTTTTTTGATGATGGCTGAATACTTTTTTTTTTTGATGATGGCTGAATACTTTTTTTTTTTTGATGATGGCTGAATATTTTTTTTTATTTTTTTTGATGGCTGAATCCTTTTTTTTTATTTTTTTTGATGATGGCTGAATACTTATTTATTTTTTTTTGATGATGGCTGAATACTTTTTTTTTTTTTTGATGGCTGAATCCTTTTTTTTATTATTTTTTGATGATGGCTGAATACTTTTTTTTTTTTTTTTTGATGATGGCTGAATACTTTTTTAATTTTTTTTTTTGATGATGGCTGAATACTTTTTTAATTTTTTTTTTGATGATGGCTGAATACTTTATTTTTTATTTATTTTTTGATGATGGCTGAATACTTTTTTTTTTTATTAATTTTTTTTGATGATGGCTGAATACTTTATTTTTTTTGCTCCATAGTACGACGCAAATACATTGATTTCGACGACAACGTAATTAACGCACAGCCCTATTCACGACGAGTTATGTAAACGACGGAAAAACGCGACGCTGTCCCGACGTCCATACCTAACATGGCGTACGCCGGACTTACGCAAGGTTACCCCACATATAGCAGGGGTAACCTTACGCTGACGTAAACTACGACGATGGGGCGCAAATAAGTTCGCGAATCCGCGTATCACACTAATTTGCATATTCAACGCAGAAATCGACGGGAACGCCACCTAGCAGCCAGCGTAAAATTGCAACTTAGATCCGACGGTGTAAGTGTCTTACGCCAGTCGGATCTACGCCAAATCTATGCGTAACTGATTCTAAGAATCAGTCGCATAGATAGGAGGCCTCAGAAACAGAGATACAATGGCATATCTCTTCTGAGAATCTGGCCCACAGACTCTATAGTATCATAAAACTTTATTTATAAAGAAACAAACCCTGTAGTGTCAAATGACTTTATTTATAAACAAACAGACCCTGTAGTTGTGTTGTAGTGTCATAAAACTTTATTTATTCAAACCCTGTAGTGGACCCTGTAGTATCACAAAACTTTATTGATAAACAAACAGACCCTGTGATATCACAAAACTTTATTTATAAACAAACAGACCCTGTAGTATCACAAAACTTTATTTATAAACTATCAAACCCTGTAGTATCACATGACTTTATTTATAAACAAACAGACCCTGTAGTGTCATAAAACTTTATTTATCAACATACAGACCCTGTAGTATTATTTAACTTTATTTATAAACATACAGACCCTGAAGTATCACATGACTTTATAAAGAGACCCTGTAGTGTCATAAAACTTTTTTATAAACAAACAGACCCTGTGATTTAAAAAAGTTATTTTTAATCATACATTCCCTGTCATATCACGTAACTTTATTTATTAACAAACAGACCCTGTGATATAACAAAACTTTATTTGTAAACATACAAGATTCTCGTAGTTTTGCATATTTTCGGCGCAGTGTAGCGTAACCCATTTACGCTATGCCTCGGCACTTTTTACGGGCAAGTGCCGTATTCTCAAAAGCACTTGCTCAGTAATTTGCGGCGGCGTAGCGTAAAAGGGACAGCGTAAGGCCGTGTAATTCAAAATAGCTGTATTTAAATTAACCATGCCGAACGAACTGCGCATGTAAACCTAGCCCACTGCGTGCTCCATAGTACGACGCAAATACATTGATTTCGACGACAACGTAATTAACGCACAGCCCTATTCGCAACGAGTTATGTAAACGACGGAAAAACGCGACGCTGTCCCGACGTCCATACCTAACATGGCGTACGCCGGACCTACGCAAGGTTACCCCACATATAACAGGGGTAACCTTACGCTTACGCAAACTACAACGATGGGGCGCAAATAAGTTCGCGAATCGGCGTATCACACTAGTTTGCATATTCAACACAGAAATCGACAGGAACGCCACCTAGCAGCCAGCGTAACATTGCAACTTAGATCCGACGGTGTAAGTGTCTTACGCCAGTCGGATCTACGCCAAATCTATGCGTAACTGATTCTAAGAATCAGTCGCATAGATAGGAGGCCTCAGAAACAGAGATACAATGGCATATCTCTTCTGAGAATCTGGCCCACAGACTCTATAGTATCATAAAACCAAACCCTGTAACATGCAAACAGACCCTGTGTATCCTGTAGTATCATAAAACTTTATTTATAAACAAACAGATGTAGTATCATAAAACTTTATTGATAAACAGACCCTGTAGTATCATAAAACTTTATTTATAAACAAACAGACCCTGTAGTGTCAAACCCTGTAGAGGCTCAACACAAACAGGCCCTGTAGTGATCAGACCCTGTAGAACTTTATTGATAAACAAACAGACCCTGTAGTATCATAAAACTTTATTTATAAACAAACAGACCCTGTAGACCCTGTAGTATCACATGACTTTTATTTATAAACAAACAGACCCTGTGACTATCAAACCCTGTAGTATCACATGACTTTTATTTATAAACAAACAGACCCTGTGATATCACAAAACTTTATTTATAAACAAACCGACCCTGTAGTATCATAAAACTTTATTTATAAACTATCAAACCCTTGAAGTCTCTACACATAGAGCGTCCTGCCGCACAGATGTAGTTCTCAGGAGGGGGCGAGCACGTCACTGACCACCACAGCAAAGTCTCCCTTCATGGTGGTGAGTAACAATCAGACAAGCAGGAAGTGAACAGAGAAGAAATAGAGCAACTTCTGAGCAAAAACTTATTATGAAAAAACATTTTTTTCCTTTACAATCCCTTTAATGCTGGTGTGAGAGAGAGGAGCAGAAGCCTACTTTCAGCTGTTTATATACGCCTATGACCATAACAAATGTCCCATTCTAGGCTAGCATTGGTGCACAAGGGGATAGTAGAAAGGATTCTGCACTCACAATGTCCCTTACTTGGATACCTTCCCAACTGACATTTCTTCACTGAAGGGCCCCATACTGGCCCCACCAGGGTTGCCAGGCTCAGTAAAATCAGGATGAGTTTTGAAGAAATATCTGCACTTTTATAACTTATAAAAAAAAGTTATTAAAATTCTTACAAACTGATTATGACATTCTTCAAGAAAATGGCCCCAGAAAAACTGACCATGGCTCATTTTTTATTTTTATTTTATTTTTAAATCTTTATTTGATGTACATTGCTTAAAGTGATTGTAAAGATTATTTTTATAACAAACATGTCATACTTGCCTGCTCTGTGCAAAGGTTTTGCATAGAGCAGCCCTGATCCTCCTCCTGGGATGCCCCGCCGGCGCTCCTGGCTCCTCCCCTAATCGGTTGCCCCCTTGGAGAGCCACTTTCTCTGGGGGCACCTGTGGGGGCATGTTCCAGAGTCCTGCTGCTGCATCCATTGACACAGACAGCAGGACTCGGCCCTGGCTTCTGTGTCACTGGATTTGATTGACAGCAGGGGGAGACAATGTGCGTGAGTGGCTCCAGCTGCTGTCTCCATCCTGAGAACTTCAATGATTCCGAGCATGCATCAGCTCCCGCTGCCATCAGTCTATCCAATGAGGATGGAGACAGCAGCTGGAGCCACTCATGCACATTGCTGGAGCGGATGGGCTCAGGTAAGAAAAAGGGGAGGGCTCTGGGGGAAACTGCAGCACAGAAGGTTTTTCACCTTAATGCATACAGGTGAAAAACCTGAAGACTTTAAAAGTCCTTTTTTAACATTACCATTTTACACTGGCCAGAATAATAATAATAAAAAAAAACATATTCTAACCATTAATCCCAGTAGTCCCAGCTATTTTTCCCCCATAAACATTAATATGGTCCTAATGTGGAAGGTCTCAGTGTGAACTGATTTTTTTTTTTTTTTTTTAATAAACTTTATTATCAATTCTAAGGCAGCAAATCCATAAAGTAAGGGATAAATTAATGTCAACAAATCAGGTTTTTCTAAATTGTTTCCTTGATTTTTATTTTATTTTTATTTTTTTATTAAGGAAAGATCAACTCTTTTTTATATATTTTTTCTAATTGTGGGTCATTTAGTCGGTTTCTAGGGTGTTGAGATGCATGTTGTTCCTATGTTCACTAGGTGGTTTATAAGGGAGTGGGTTGAGGTGCAAGAAAGCCACTGAGTTGTCTCCCAGATCAACATAATATACCTGTTTAAATATGAAATGTTTTGTTACAGGTCGGCTGGGCTTTCGGGTCTGATCATCTTCTTAAACATCTCAGAACAGTCCATCAGAATTCTGTATATCACTGTGCAACTGGAGCCCAGGTAAGGCAGCATGCCAGAGGCCCATGGTCTTGGTATGTATATCCCAAGCAGACACGCCCAAGCCCATAGAACCCTCTCTATTTGTTTTTTTTACTGGTATCAAAGTAAAAGAAAATCCCAGATTTTGGGTCGTCCCCCAGAACGGTAATAGAGTGGAAATCGTCCAATAGGGACACTAGTTCTGGTGACACACCAGGATTCCCTCACTTTGGAGGGATTTTCAAACACTTCCTGTTTTGGCTGATGCTGCCTTTCAAGCCTCAGCTGACGGTTGGGACATTCCCAGACCTGATGCTCCGGCTACCAGACAGACCCCAACTGGATCCATATTCAAACAGCAGCCCTGAGGAAGGGGGAGTCCTTTGTCCCATGAAATGCGTTGGCTATATTCTACCATCTGCACTCCAAATAAAGTGGTTTATTTCACAACTAGTGCATTTTGGGCACTCCTTTACATTCGCCTCCCTTGTTTTGGCCATGGAACAGGAAATGAAGGGAAATCTCCCCAATCAGACCCTGATGCCCAAAAAAATACAGGGTTGTAACCCCTACCTTACTCTATACAACATGGGGGGGGGGGTTGACTTTGGGTTCTCATTAACCTTTTGAAGTTTTAAAAATAGAAAAATTTACCCATCAGCTTAACTCTCTTGTTTTAATGTCTGTGGAGACATAGGATACTTAGTGATGGTGGGGACATTGCCCCATAATTGCTAGTTTTGGATCAGAAACTAAAGGCTAAATTGAGATTTATAATTTAATTTGACTCCTTCAAACACTCTTCTTAGATGCCCTTTATATGGATTTTAAAAGCGGCTTACAAAAATTGGACAATAGTAGTTCAATGCTAGTAAAAGATTGAAAAAAACAATGGAGCATGGCGCTGTCGCTGGAAATGTTCTCCTTGACTAATCACAATCCATCGTTTGCCTTCCAGGAGGCCGTAGCTCAGGGATTTGAGAAAGAGCTGGAAAGACTGGGACAGCCGGACTGTTACTTTATACAATTGCGGAATGAGCTGCAGAAGAAGCGAGACCGACTATACCGCTGCCTTACAGAGGTGGGGATGAAACCTGTCCTGTCCCAAGGTTCTTACTTCATGATTGCTGACATCTCCCGCTTCAGTAAGTCTGCCTGTACACTGGATTTAATAATACTTTAGTGTAGCCAGTGTTGTACTTCTAGGATTTAGTTGAAGCAAATAATATGTATATTTTTCCTCAATTAGCAGCAATGTTGGCCTACTGTGTGCACTCCTTTTTAGTTGGCCATTGGGCTGCCTGTTGAGTCTCTTGGTAGACAGCCCAAGGGACAACTAAAGGGGCTTGCATGGCAGACTGATGGGACTGCTGGTAATTGCAAGGCAATAGCTTTGCGTTGTCAGAATGACATGTTTTAGTACTAAAATCCATATACAGTACCAAGAACGATTGTGCTTGATTGCAATTGCCATAATGTACCGAGCACCATGTTTAAAAAAAAAAATGGTTAAATGGCCCTATACATATCGGGAGCACAGTTTAGTGAGCCTCAAAAGGCAGCAGATGAGAAATTCACTCTGGATGTTTTCATTGTAGCATAATATAGATAATTATGGGTTTCAGACATGTTCGTGCAGCCTCTATTTTCAAAGAAAATAATTAAATCTGGTCTTAAAGCTTCAGGGGCCATTTTTTTTTTTATGTCATAATATACTAGTGTGCATAGTACATTATGGCAGACTTGCCTGCCAAGTGCTCCCCTCTAGTGCTGCAGGATCAGCGTTCTTATGTCACAAGCGCTTCAGTCTTCTCCCGGTCCTCCTTCTGGGGTTGGGCTCACTTGACTGGCTTGTTGATGTTGCTCATGTGCACAGGAGTCATCATCATAAATGTAAATGTATGTAACTTATAACAAATCATCAGAACCAGAGAGCACAAGAAAATTTTAACTCATAAGAGTTGTGGCAGGATTAGCATTTTTATTTTTTTTCCTCTCATTGAACATGTACACTTTTTTGCTTTCAAGATATCAACTTCAGGGACATCATGTTTACTTGCTGCCTTATATATCCCACGACCTTCAGATTCCATTGTTCTGAGATAATCAATGTATTCACTAAACCGATCAGTGGTCAAAAAGTTATGGCTGATCAATGTACAATGTTGTATAACGAAACCCTTCCAATTGTGCATTTAACAGACCAAAAGAGAGCAAATAAATGAATTTGTAGAGTGTACATACACCTAAACTGTGATGGGGATACTAATGTAAAATTTTAGTTGGAGGATGAGAACTATAGAACTTTTTTTAAATTTTTTTTATACAGATTACTATGAAATAAAACCCCGGATGGGGGAAATTTAGGCCCCATGCACACGAGAAGCAAAAGCAAACACTTCTAAACTCAAGTTTTCAAACGCAAAAACCGGCGTTCAAAACGCCCGTTTTTGCCGCAAATTTCGTGGCGTTTCTGCCGCGTTTAGCGGCGTTTTACCGCGATTGCGGCTATCAGCGTTCAGAACCACTGAATTGTAGACCCTCCCAAAGCTTATATATTTAACTATTTCTGCAATTTTCAACAGAGAGAGCAGCAGCAGCAGAGAGCGCACTTGCATACATTCATTATTCTCCTTTGTGAAATGGATCCCATAATGAATATATGCCAAGAAATTGTCCTTACTTTGCTCTTGATGAGGCTTCAACCCCGTCGCAAACTACGTGGACGACCCGTTCGCAGAGCTCGTTGTCGCTATTGGACCCATCCGTTGATGGCACAGAGATTTTCAGTTGGGTATTTTACATTTCGAATTTTCAAAATTCGAATTTTCAACATTTCGAATTTAGAAAAATTCGAATTTTCGAATTTTCGAAAATTCGAATTTTCAACATTTCGAATTTTCGAAAATTCGAATTTTCAACATTTCGAAATTTCCAAATTTCAAAATTCGAATTTTCAAAATTTCCAATTTTCAAAATTTCCAATTTAGAAAAATTTGAATTTTCGAAAAATTTGAATTTTGAAAAATTCGAATTTTCGAAAATTCGAAATATTAAAAAATTCATTAATCTTTCTGACTACAATCTATTGACTGATGAAGTTTCTGTCTTATCAAGGAGCTTAAGCTTTTGTCCTGAGTTCGATATGGACACATTTGAAGTCGTCAAAGACTTTTACTTAAGAGCTTGTACAGCAAAACGGAACCACCTCCAAAAATGGAAAAAACACAAGATGAATTGGATCTTGCAAATCTCCTTGAGGCCGAGGACCAAGGCGGCCTTGACTTGATTGACAGAATTGACTTGAAAAGCTTGCTAGCAGCAAATATCTCCAGCAAAAAAAACAAATACAGTCCACATTAAAAAAGAAATCTGATAAGTTTCCACCAATAGGATCTAATATCAATTTAGGAACCCTTCTCACAATGACTACTAAAGAAATTTACAAGATACATTTTCCTTCCAAATGTGTTAATAATATGTCAAAGGGGGAAAAACATGCCTTGGACAATCTTGTTAAACAGACACAGCTAACAATAAAGTCGTCTGACAAAGGGGGGAATATTGTGGTTATATATAATTGGCAATATAAAAATATGTGCCTGGATATTTTGAACAACCCAGTCTGGTATAAGAAAATATCACGCTCTCTTATTGAGAAATTCTATAGCCTGGTAGATGAGGCCTATGCCGCGTACACACGATCACTTTTCGGCATGAAAAAAAAACAACTATTTAAAAACGTCATTTAAATTGATCGTGTGTGGGCTTCACATCGCTTTTCATCGTCTGAAAAACGCCAAAAAAAATTCAAACATGCTGCATTTTTTAACGTCTTTTTCAAAATTGTCATTTTTTGGGTTGTAAAAAATGATCATGTTTGGACTAAAACTACATTAAAAAGTTGGAAAAACTTTGTTTTTTCTACATGCTGAAAAACAACGTTTTTTTTTCATGCCAAAAAGTAATTGTGTGTACGCGGCATTATACTAATAAAATAATTGAGAAACAGACTTGGGATTTTGTTTGTACGCTATACCCTATTATACCAACCTTTTATAGCCTGCCTAAAGTACACAAGAATAAGACACCGCCTCCTGGCCGTTCGATTGTATCTGGCTGCGGATCAATTACTGAAAACCTCAGTAAATTTATTGACGAACAAATACGCATATACGTCGGCAATTTAGTCTCCTTTGTCAAGGACACCATGGGGCTGATTTACCAAGCCTGTGCGCCATGACTCACGGTGCACAGGCAAGAGGAAAAGGCTTTTTGACATTTACTAAAGAAATACGCTGGCAGTGCAGCGTATTTCTTTATTTACTAAAATGCCTAGTGCGCCCAGGAGAGGGCACATTGAGCACCACTATAGACCTGGTGCACGGCATATTGAAATGTAAATAGCGGGGATTTGGGCGGGAGTTTATTAGGGGAGGGAGGGGAGTGATGCAGCGGAAGTGTAGTGACATGTGTTTGAGTGTGTGGCGCGGGCCAAATTAACAGTGAAAGTGATTTTAGCGAACCGATCCCTGTACGCTTGCACAGTACGCCTAAACCTCGGGAGATTTATTTGCATACTGGGCATGCGCACAGGGAAATTTCGGGGATTCATGTGTGCCTTGTCAGTACGTCAAGAAAATCTTGGTAAATACCAAGCGGCGTAGCTGTAATTTCTGTGCGTGGCGCAGCGCACGGGAATCCCCAAACTGTTTTCAGCCTGCGCTGAAGGGGAACTCCGCGCCAAATTTCAAACATGAAACCGGTGCGGGTTCCCCTCCAGGGGTACCTTAGGCTCTTTGGCTTGGTCTGGAACGTGAGGGGTTAAACTCACGCCGAAAAAACAGCATGGGGTTCCCCCTTCCCAGATATTATAGATCAGCAGGCATTATCAGTGCTCAGTCTGAGGCTGATTTTCAGAAGGAGAGGACGCAGAGCGGCAGAACAGTGACTCCCGGTGGCGGAAGAGGGGTAGTACATGCTGGACTTTGTTCCAATGCCTTTTTTGTTAAGCCAAGAAATCCCCCTTTTTGCAGCAGGTTGGAGGCTGGCAAACTAAGTTTGGGGTCACTGTATGTTTTAAAAAAGAAAATATATATAATATATATTTAAAAAAAAAAAAGAAAAACATACGGGATCCCATCAGTTTTTGGGCATTAGTGATCTATTGTCCCCTAAGCTCTGGTTTTGTACTCCTGGCCACTACAGTCTGTTGTGTGGGCGGAGTCCCTCGATTTTGTATTATGGCTTCCAAAGGTTCGGGGTCAAAGGGTACAAAAAAGACCAAAAAACAAAGGGGTTCCCCTTCTGATTCTGATGATATGCCGAAACTTTCCCCGCAACTTATTAACATAAAGAGCGCCTTGGATGAGCCATTAGGGGGATCTGGTGCGGAGGCTGGCCCAGATCAGCCCAGCCCTGTGTTTATCACAGAGGAGATGCTAGCCGTATCCCTAGGGGGGCTAGAAGAGAGAATAGCAGCATTGATCGCTAGAGCTATTCCTGGTAAGAAACGGGTTAGATCCCCATCACCAAGAGGTGTATCCTCAGATGCTGAGATTCTCTCTCCGGAGGAATTGGAATCACAGGAGGATCAACTAGACCTGAACCAAGAGGGTTCAGGGATTGAGGGATCTGCCTCTGAGGAACCATTTTCAGACTCCCAGACAGAAAGACTGTGGGTACAGTCTTTGACGGACATGGTCCGCTCGGCATTTAGTTTACCATTGCCAGAGCCGCAGGTTCCTCCGGTATCCTCTCTGGGCTCTTTGAAAGCTCCGTTAAGCAACGCAGTTTTTCCGGTCCATCCTCTCTTGGAGGAATTGATCTTTCGGGATTGGGTACGGCCGGACAGGATTTTTCTGCCACCGAAAAGATTTGCGGTCATTTACCCCATGGAGGAAAAATTCTCCAAGAGGTGGAGGCTCCCAGTAGTGGATGCAGCCATCTCATGTGTGAATAAATCACTAACTTGCCCGGTGGAAAACATACATATGTTTAAAGATCCGGTTGATAAACGGTTAGAGACACTTTTAAAAGCATCCTTTGCTACGGCAGGAGCAGTGGTGCAGCCAGCTGTGGCTGCGATTGGTGTTTGTCAGGCGTTAAAGGACCAGACAAAGGAAATGTTAAAGGACATGCCTACCCAACAAGCAGAAGAGTTTTCTGACATTCCCAGAGCTCTGTGTTTTGCTGTAGATGCTATAAAAGATTCCATCCAGCAGGCCTCTCGTTTATCACTATTTTTGGTGCACATGAGAAGGCTCTTATGGTTGAAGAACTGGGCGGCGGAGCCCCCATGCAAAAAGCTTCTGGCAGGGTTTCCCTTCCATGGAGGACGACTCTTCGTAGAGGATCTGGATAAATATATTCAGACTATTTCAAATGGCAAGAGTACCCTTTTACCGGTCAAAAAGACATTCCGGGGTCCTACATTTAAAAGGCAGCTCTTTCCCGTCTCGGGGCCCTCAAATTCCAGGCAGTATCGACGGCCGCCTGCACGATCCAACGTTAACAGTAGATCACAGGGACAGGCCCCTGGGGGTAAGAGGCCATGGTATCGCAAGCCGACAAAGACAGCCCCTAAGTCTGCCTTATGAAGGGGCGCCCCCACTCTCGCGGGTGGGGGGAAGGCTTCGTTTCTTCTCAGAAGTTTGGGAAGCCAAGATCCCCGACAAATGGGTCCGGGCATCTGTAACCACAGGTTACAGACTGGAGTTTCTAAGGTATCCTCCGCCTCATTTTCAAGAATCAAGGCTACCAAGGGATCCAGCAAGGAAGGCCTCAATGCTGGCAGCTTTGGATCACCTGCTTTGCCAGGACGTAATAATAGAGGTGCCAGCCCAAGAGCAAGGGCTAGGTTTCTATTCCAATCTCTTTGTCATACCAAAGCCCAACGGCGATGTCAGGCCAATCTTGGACCTAAAGAGGTTAAACGGTTACCTAAGGGTTCGTTCCTTCCGGATGGAATCCATCCGGTCAGCAGCCGCCGCGCTTCAGAAGGACGATTTTCTGGCCTCCATAGACATAAAGGATGCTTACCTTCATGTACCAATCTTTCAGTTGCATCAAAGATTTTTACGCTTCGCGGTGGGGCAGCGACACTTCCAATTCAGGGCGCTCCCCTTCGGGCTGGCCACGGCCCCCCGGGTATTCACGAAGATCCTAGCCCCAGTTCTGGCCAATTTAAGGATCCAGGGGGTCACAGTCCTAGCATACTTGGACGACCTTTTAATCATAGATCACTCACGGCCGGGTCTGCAAAAGGCAGTAAACCTCACGGTTCGGTACCTCGAAGAATTCGGTTGGGTCCTAAACCGGGGAAAGTCAGCGTTCCAGCCTACAAAGCAGTTGGAATACCTCGGCATGAGGTTAGACACAGAACAGCAAAGGGTGTTCCTGCCCCTGGTAAAGATCGAGGCTATCAAGGGGTTGGTTCAGTTGGTTCTAAACAAGAAAAAACCAACTATTCGCCTGTGTATGCGAGTACTAGGCAAGCTAGTGGCCACGTTCGAGGCAGTACCATACGCTCAGATCCACACTCGCGTCCTACAGGCAGCCATTCTAGCAGCCTGGGGCAAGAGGGCACATGCCTTAGAATCCCCTTTGACGCTATCATCAAGGGTCCGACAAAGCCTGGCCTGGTGGTTGAACCCCCAGAATCTTCTAAAGGGAAAATCCTTCAGCCCTGTTGTCTGGAAGGTAGTTACCACAGACGCCAGCCTGGCAGGCTGGGGGGCGGTCTTCGAGGGGTTCTCTCGCCAGGGAACTTGGGTGAAAGCAGAGAGGCAGCTCCCCATCAATATCTTGGAGATCAGAGCTGCTCGCCTAGCCCTTCTGGCATGGACCTCCAGATTAAAGGGGTTCCCGGTGAGAATCCAGTCAGACAATGCCACGGCGGTGGCATACATAAACCACCAAGGGGGAACCAGGAGTCAGGCCGCTCAGAGGGAGGTGAGCTTGATTTTTCAGTGGGCAGAGGTTCATGTACCCTGCATTTCAGCGATATTCATTCCCGGAGTGGACAACCTGCAGGCAGACTTCTTAAGTCGCCAGAGTCTGTTGCCAGGGGAGTGGTCTCTGCATCCCCAGGTCTTTCAGACAATCTGCCAGAGGTGGGGAATGCCAGACGTAGATATAATGGCATCCAGGTTCAACAAGAAACTAGACAGGTTCGTGTCTCGAGCGAGGGATCCTATGGCCTGCGGAACCGATGCGTTGGTTTGCCCTTGGCATCAATTCAAACTTCTATATGCATTCCCTCCACTACAGTTACTCCCTCGCCTGTTGCGCAAGATCAGAGTGGAGCACAAGCCAGTCATTCTAGTAGCTCCGGCTTGGCCCCGGAGGACTTGGTACTCACTAGTCCTGAAGATGGCAGTGGGAGACCCTTGGACTCTTCCTCTACAACCAGACCTACTCTCACAAGGCCCGATCCTCCACCCTACATTACGGCGTCTAAATTTGACGGCCTGGAGGCTGAATCCCTGATTCTCAGGGGTAGAGGTCTGTCTAGGCAGGTAATTCCTACCCTGATTAGGGCTAGAAAGCCGGTCTCCAGGGTGATTTATTACAGGGTGTGGAGGAACTACGTAGGCTGGTGTGAATCCAAAAGATGGAATTCCCGCAAATATACTATTGATAGGGTGTTAAGTTTTCTCCAGCTAGGAGTGGATAAAGGCCTGGCACTAAGCACAATCAAGGGACAGATCTCAGCTCTGTCAGTGTGGTTTCAGAGGCCGCTGGCCACCCACTCGCTGGTAAAGACCTTCTTACAAGGGGTCTTGCGTATTAATCCTCCTGTCAAGTCACCAATTTGTCCATGGGACTTAAATCTTGTCCTGTCCACTTTACAGAAACAACCCTTTGAGCCGTTGGCTGAGATTCCTTTAGTCTTACTGACAAGAAAGTTGGTTTTCTTGGTCGCCATAGTTTCGGCCAGGAGAGTGTCAGAATTAGCAGCATTATCGTGTAAGGAACCATATCTCGTTCTGCATAAGGACAGGGCAGTTCTCCGGCCCCATCCTTCCTTTCTACCAAAGGTTATATCCAAATTTCACTTGAACCAGGATTTGGTACTTCCATCCTTCTTTCCAAAACCCACATCTAGAAAGGAGGGGTTGCTGCATACCTTGGATATTGTCCGGGCCATGAAGGCCTATCTTAAAGCTACAGAAAAGATCCGGAAAACAGATGTGTTGTTCGTTCTACCAGATGGCCCCAAGAAGGGGCAGGCAGCTGCAAAATCCACCATCTCGAGATGGATTAGACAATTAATCATTCAAGCCTACGGTTTGAAGAGGTTGCCTCCTCCTTTGTCGGTAAAGGCCCATTCTACCAGGGCCATGGGCGCCTCCTGGGCAGCACACCATCAGATCTCTATGGCTCAGATATGCAAGGCGGCGACGTGGTCATCAGTCCACACGTTTACAAAGTTTTATCAACTAGACGTGAGAAGGAATGCGGATTCTGCCTTTGGACAGGCAGTACTACAGGCTGCAGTTTAAGATCCTCGGGATCAGGGGCACCCTTGGTTGTAAAAAAGAAAAAAAAAAAAAAAGTTTTTTCTTGACTAAGTTGGAATTATTATTATTATTTGAGTATACCTCTAAATTAAATCTCGTTTGAGAAGATGTCTCCCTCCCCTCATTAAAGCATTGCTTTCGGACATCCCACATAGTAATGAATATGCCGCTCTGTGTCCCGTGATGTACGAGAAAGAAAAAGGGATTTTTAAATACAGCTTACCTGTAAAATCCTTTTCTTGGAGTACATCACGGGACACAGAGCTCCCACCCCTCTTTTGGGTGACCATTTTGGGAGGCATACTGCTTGCTACAAAACTGAGGGACTCCCTCTAGGGGAGGGGGTTATATAGGGAGGGGACTTCCTGTTTGAGATTGCCAGTGTCCACACCTGAAGGTACTCCATATAACCCATATAGTAATGAATATGCCGCTCTGTGTCCCGTGATGTACTCCAAGAAAAGGATTTTACAGGTAAGCTGTATTTAAAAATCCCTTTTTTTCATTTATTTTTATTATTAAATATATATATATTGTGTGTGTGTGTGTGTGTGTGTGTATATAATATACACACACACACACACACACACACACAATATATATATATATTTAATAATAAAAAAATAAACACACATTTCCTCCACTGTGCAGCTCATTTTGCACAGAGTGGCCCCGAACCTGGTCTTCTGGGGTCCCTCGGCGGCTGTCTCGGCTCCTCCCCGCAAGAACTAACCCCCTTCACAGGAGCTCTCTCCCATGTTGGTTAGTTCATGTGGGCACGCTCTCGTCATACAGCCGGCGGCCATAGCCGCTCACTGTATCATTTTGCCCCACCCCCCCGGGACGCCACGTCATTGGCTGTAATTGACAGCAGCGTGAGCCAGTGGCTGCTCTATCAATCCATCCATTCTAGCTAATCCACATCCAGACTGAGCAGAGAAGAAGATGTCAGAGGCGAGCGCAGCGGCTGAAGGTAAGGTGAAAATACAAGAACCTTTAAACTGTGAATAGCTGGTTAAGGAGTGGGCTGGGAACCCCGCCGCCATGTCCTTAAAGCGGAGCTCCAGCCGCAATTATATATTTTTTTTAAAGTCAGCAGCTACTAACAGTGTAGCTGCTGACTTTAAATAAGAACACTTACCTTGTCCTACTTGCCCGCGCTGATGGGCCCCCCGATGCCGGTCCCTCGCCGCCATTCACACGTACGTACGCCTTCACTGCCCATTTCCTACTGCGCCTGCGTGAGTCTCACGCTGGCTTGTGAATGGGCGGCTGCTCTCTGAGAACACACACAGTTCCCAGAAAGCAGCGCGCCCCATTCACAAGGAGAAGGACAAGCAGAAAAGGCACCGCGGTGTGGAAGAGGCAGATTACGGACTTCCGCATAGCAACAGGTATTTCGGGTGAGTTTTTTTTTTTTTTTCATTAAGTTTTTTTAAACAACATGGGAAAATGTTGTTTTCCTGGGTGGAGCTCCGCTTTAACTGATGAGTTCTCAGCTGAATATTTATTGCGTCCCCCCCCCCAATCCATACCAGGTCTTTCATGTCTTGTATGAATTTTGAGGGGTACCCCCACACCAAAATCCATAACGGACCCTTATCTGAGCATGCAGCCTGGCAGGTCAGGAAAAGGAGGGGATGATCGAACGCCCCTCTTCCTGAACCATACCAGTCCACATGCCCTTAACCACTTAAGCCCCGGACCAATATGCTGCTAAATGTCCAGAGGTGTTTTTACAATTTGGCACTGCGCTGCTTTAAAGGATCACTAAAGGAATTTTTTTTTTTTTTTTAGCTAAATGGCTTCCTTTACCTTACTGCAGTACTGGTTTCATGTCCTTATTGTTCGTTTTTGCTTTGAAGTTGCTGTAATCCTGCTCTGTTCTCCACACTTCCTGCTTGCCTGTTTCCTTATAACCCCAGTGCTGGGAGCTTTCTCACGATGGTTTAAGCTGTCATTACTGTGTGTCTAAGGCTGCATTCACACTATAACGCGGCGTATTTTGCCGCGATTTGTAAACTCCTTTTTTTTTTTTTTTAACAAAACATTTTACATTGAGGTCTATGCCGAAAGCCGCCTGAAAAAAGGGTCCGTACGGCGTTTCGGCGTTCGGCGTGAGATGTGAACCATCTCATAGACCTCAATGTAAATTCGCCCCTCCAGCGGCACGAGCGTGGCGCTTCAGGCGTATATACGCCTAGGTGTGAATGGGCTCTAAAACTTCCCAGAACCAATCAGATTATTTTAACCACTTGCTTACTGGGCACTTAAACACCCTTCCTGCCCAGAGCAATTTTCAGCTTTCAGCACTCTCACACTTTGAATGACAATTACTCAGTCATGCAACACTATACCTAAATTATTTTTTTGTCCTTTTCTTCCCACAAATAGAGCTTTCTTTTGGTGGTATTTGATCATCTCTGGGTTTTTTATTTTTTGCGCTATTAATAAAAAAAGACCCAAAATTTTGAAAAAAAAAGTTTTTTTCTTAGTTTCTGTGCTAAAATTTTGCAAATTATTAATTTTTCTTCATAAATTTTGGCCACAATTTATACTGCTACATGTCTTTGATAAAAATAACCAAAAGTTTTTTGAAATTATTTGGTCTGTGTGAAAATTTTAGAGTCTACAAGCTATAGTGCAAATCATAAAAAATTATCACATCTGATTACACCTGATGTACTGAAGGCCTATCTCATTTCTTGAGACCCCAACAAGCCAGGAAAGTACAAATTCCCCCCAAATAACCCCATTTTGGAAAGTAAACATTCCAAGGTATTTATTAAGAGGCATGGTGAGGTATTTGAAGTTGTAATTTTTTCCCACAATACTTTGCAAAATTAAGATTTTTATTTAAAAATGTTCTCAAAATTGTCATTGTAATAGCTTATTTCTCTCACATGGCATGTGCATACCACAAATTACACCCCAAAATACATTCTGCTACTCCTCCTGAGTAAAACGATACCCCATGTGCGAGACTTTTTCACTGCCTGGCCACATACGGAGGCCCAACATGCAGGAAGCGCCATCCAGGGTTTTAGGAGCATAAATTGCACATCTAACTAGTTGACTACCTATTACAATTTTGAAGGCCCTGGAACACCAGGATAATGAAATTACCCACAAAATGACCCCATTTTGGAAAGCTAACACCCCAACGTATAATCTATGAGGCATAATGAGTCTTTTGAACGGTTCATTGTTTTCCAGAAGTTTTTGGAACACGTGGAAAAAAAATGAAAACGCATTTTTTTTACACAAAGTTGTGCGTTTCTAAGATATTTCCAACACATAGCATTTAGATAGCAAAAATGACACCCCAAAATACATTCTGCTACTCCTCCTGAGTAAAACGATACCCCATGTGTGAGACTTCTACACAGCCTGACCACATACAGAGTTCAAACATTCAAGGAACACGGTCCGGTGTTCCAGAGACACATAGCATGCACATACCAAGAGTTACACCCCAAAATACATTATGCTGAGCAAAGCGTAAACAAAAGATTACCTGTGGTAATAGTAGCGCAGTTTTACACAGCAGGATAGCACTGGTCCAGGCAGCAGGCAGGGACTTGGTCAGCAACGGCATCCACAATTGTCCAGGCAGGGATACTGTCCCGTCAGGGTTAGTGCAGGTGGTCAGTTCATGCACCAGGCAGAGGCATGATGGCATAGGTCCTACAGGCAGAAGTAGGGCCTCGTTCAGGACAGAATGGGGACAGGGGTGGAGGCTTCTCCCACCCAAATCTCTTTGAAGCCTCCGGGCAACCAGACCCTAATCTAGAATGAGAAAACAAAAACAATTGTTTTCTTCATCCAGAAAAACAAATTCTGGAGCCCCTCACATATGTGAGACCCCTGTGCTATGAATCCCACTAGTCCACTGGTAGGGTAAAAGATCAGTCCAAGAGGCAGGCAAAAAGAATGGTCAAACAGTCCAGGGTCAGTTCCAGATCAGGTAGAGGTATAAACAGAATCGGTAGGCATAATCGTGATCAAATAACAGTCCAGGGTCAGTTCCAAATCAGGTAGAGGTATAAACAGAATCGGTAGGCATAATCGTGGTCAAATAACAGTCCAGGGTCAGTTCCAGATCAGGCAGAGGTATAAACAGAATCGGTAGGCAGAATCGTGGTTAAATAACAAGCCGGGGTCATAAGCAGAGGTATAAGGGGTGTGAAGGTAAATGGCAGAAAGTGACTAATAATTTAGTGAGGTATGGTAACGGGCGAAACAACCAACCACGCAGAGGGCTGGTTGGGAAGGGCATTTAGGACAAAAATAAATGGTGTCTCTTCTCACTCCTGCTTTGGAGCACACCTTGCATCTTTTTTGGCATTTATGGCCTGTTGGTCTGGGAGGGAGTTTATCTGGAAAGTGGCGCTCGTTGAGTCGGCTAACCACATCGGATCGAATGTATGCTGGTGGGTTGCTGGGATATAAAAGGGCAGTGGTGATTTCCTCCAGGTAGAAAAGGTAGGGTTTGGGTCTTGGAGTGGATTTCCGATATATATCACATATGTGTTGTACGCGGCCAAATTGAACAAATAAATTGAAACTTTTTTATACCACTGGTATGATCTTCTTGTAGAAAGGTAGGGTTCCAGCATCTGGTCGTTCAAATCGACACCCCCCATGAACTTATTGTAGTCATAAATGCATTTCGGTTTCTGGATTAGCCCATTCCTTGTTCTGGTCTCAACGGATGTGTTGTTGTGGATGGTAGAAAGCACGTACACATCCCTTTTGTCCCTCCATTTCACAGCCAGAACTTCCTCTGTGCGCAAACTCGCCGTCTCCCCTTTTTCAAATTTTTTGACGACAAGACTTTGAGGAAAGCCCTTCCGGTTCGATCGCACGGTGCCGCATGCTGGGGTTTTTTTTTGGAAAAGGTTTCGGAACAGGGGCAAACTTGTGTAGAAATTGTCCACATATAAGTGGTTTCCTTTCTCCAGGAGTGGGTTCAGGAGTTGCCAAACAATTTTCCCGCTGGTTCCTACGTAGTCTGGACAATTAGGGGGGTGTAGCTGGCTGTCCTTTCCTTCGGCATACGTATAACCTGTGGCTCGGTCACATAATTTATAGAGCTTCACCCCATAGCGGGCCCTTTTACTGGGAATGAATTGTTTTATGCCCAGCCTGCCAGAAAATTTTACTAAGGATTCGTCTACACATATTTGTTGGTCCGGGGTAAACAACTGGGGGAAAATTTCGGAAAAATAATTAAGTAGTGGCCGAATTTTAAAAAGTTTATCAAAACTTGGGTCATTTCGGGGAGGGCACTGGGTATTGTCGTTGTAGTGTAGGAATCTCATTATCAATTGATATCTGGTCCTGGGCATTTTTGAGGAAAAGATGGGCATGTGGTAGATGGGGCGGTTTGACCAATAGGCACGTAGCTGGTTTTTGTGGTTTAGTCCCATACAGAATATGAGGCCCAAAAAAATGTTAAACTCTTCCACTGTTAGGGCTCTCCACTCGAAGGGACGGGCATAATAGGATGTGGGGTTACTGGAAATAAATTGTTCTGCATAAAGATTGCACTGGGTAACAATTGAGGCAAGCATGTTGTCGGTGAAATTTAAATTAAAAAAGTCAATCGGGGCAAAATTTTCTGTGTCCACCTGGACTCCTGGCTGGGCAGTGAAGGGGGGAATGTTGGCTTCTCCTGAATTAGAAGGAAGCCACAGGGGGTTCTGAAGGGAATAGGGAAGGCTGGCATGGGACCTAACCCTTTGGGACTGAGGTGACACCCCACTGGTACGTGACCTTGCTTGCTGAGGTATTGCGGTACTGGTGGACGGCACATCGGTTCTGGTGGACGGCACATCGGTTCTGGTGGACGGCACATCGGTTCTGGTGGACGGCACATCGGTTCTGGTGGACGGCACATCGGTTCTGGTGGACGGCACATCGGTTCTGGTGGACGGCACATCGGTTCTGGTGGATGGCACATCGGTTCTGGTGGACGGCACTGCCTCCTTAGCAATACGCCTTCTTCTGGCTGGTGGACCCTCCTCTTCTTCTTCTTCCTCGTCCTCCTCTTCTTCCTCCTCGTCCTCCTCCTCGGATGTCTCTTCTCCACTGCTGACTATCGGCTCATAGGTGACGTCAGATTCGTTGTCGGAATTTTCAGGGGAATCTGAATCGCAGAGCTCCCCGTTGCTCTCGTCAGCCGCCATAATTTCATATGCCTCCTCGAGTGAAAAGGATCTTTTAGCCATTGTTGGCACTGATGAGACTGACAGGTGGCACTGACGGCAAATGGCACGGACTGATGGCAGGTAGCACTAATGGCAGGTAGCACTAATGGCAGCTGGCACGGGCAGATGGCACTGATGACAGATGGCAATGATGGCAGGTGGCACGGGCAGGTGGCACGGGCAGATAGCACTGATGGCAGGTGGCACAGGCAGGTGGCACTGGTAGATTGCACTGGCAGGTGGCACTGATGGGAGATTGCACTGGCAGGTGACACTGATGGCAAATTACACTAATTGCAGGTAGCACGGATGGCAGATGGCACGGATGGCAGATGGCACCGATGACACTGGCAGATGGCACGGGCAGATGGCACTGATGGCAGATGGCACGGGCAGGTGGCACGGGCAGATAGCACTGATGGCAGGTGGCACGGGCAGATGGCACAGGCAGGTGGCACTGATGGTAGATTGCACTGGCAGGTGGCACTGATGGTAGATTGCACTGGCAGGTGGCACTGATGGCAGATTGCACTGATGGCAGATTGCACTGATGGCAGGTGGCACTGATGGCAGGGGCAGGTGGCACTGATGGCAGGGGCAGATGGCAGGGGCAGATGGCACTGATGGCAGGGGCAGATGGCACTGGGGGCAGGGGCAGATGGCACTGGGGGCAGGTGGCACTGATGGCAGGGACAGGTGGCACAGGCTGTTTGCACTGGCAGGTGGCACTGGCGCTGTTTTTAAACTTTAACTTTTTTTTTTTTTTACTCACTGACTAACTGCTTTCACTCTTTCTCTCCTCACACGCTGTGTCTGAGGAGAGAAAGCCGGCGATGAGAGATGATCTCATTTGTTTACAATTGAGATCATCTCTCATTGGACATCGGGATCGAGTGCTGAATGGCCTCTGCGATTGGCCATTCAGCACGATCTGTGATTGGCTGTGTCCAAGGGACACGGCCAACACAGTTTTTTGCCGATGCGCGCTCGCGGGGACGCGCAGGGAGCGGGGAAAGGCTGTCACGTCCAAAGACGTCAACCCGGCGCCTCAGGTTTGCGCGGTTCACGTCTTTGGACGTGACAGGGAAACGAAGTGGTTAAAAACAAAACACTGCCCTGGATTTGTTTGTTTTTGTTCTGTGTGTCTATTTCTACTTCACAGAAACATGAAGCCAGTTCAAAAGAGAAACTAACCTGCAGGCACATTTATATGATTGATTTTTATCTATTTTTAATCATTTTGAAAAGGAATCCATTAACTTTTATGTCTCTATACCCTGTAAACAGTCATTTCAGCAAAAAAAATTTTTTTTCCTTTAGTGACCCTTTAACTGGTAATTGCGCGGTCAATGTTGTACCGAGAGATTTCTTTTGATGGTATTTGATTGCCTCTGCGATTTTAATTTTTTGTGATATAAACGGAAAAAGACCGAAAATTTTGAAAAAAAAAAGATATTTTGTGGACTGGTATAAACTAAATGTTAGTCAAACATTTAGGCCAAAATGTATTCAGCCACATGTCTTTAGTAAAAAAAATCTCAATATCTAAAAAAATATATAGCTACCTAGCGGCAACAGTGACACTAATACAGCGATTAGAAAACCGATCGCTTAGTGACACTGGCAATAGAGGGTGAAAGGGTTTACTAGGGCAGTAATCAAGGGGTTAAACCTTTATTATGGGGGTAGGGGGCTACCCTGGACCTAACACTAACTGCCTGTCACACTGACACTTTATGCAGTGATCAGTAAATATATGATCACTGCAATCAGTGACACTGTGACAGGGGGCTGGAAGGGGGGGTGATCTGAAGGGGTTAAGTGTACCTATGAGTGTGGTGTCAGTGTAGTGTTAGATGTAACTCACCTGTGATGTCTTCTCTCCTTGCGCCGGAACGAAAAGACCGCAGAGAGGAGAGGTGACATCACTTCCTCTGCCTGTGTTTACATTACACAGGCAGAGGGCAGGGAAAGCGGATTCGCTGGGAGCGAGGGGGCGGACAGAAACGAACAGCCACCCCCTCATCCCGGATCGCTCCCAGAGGCTTACCGACTGCCACATGTACCGGGGGGTGGGGGGGGTCCGAAGAGACCCCCGACCCACTTCTAGGCAGGGACTTGCCAGGACGTCCATCTGCCTGTACGTGCCATTCTGTGGACGTATATTTACATGCAGCGGTCAATAGGTGGTTTACAGGAGATATCCCTGTATTTGCATGTGCCGACGTCATGCGGCACATGCGCACTTAAGCCAACTGAAGCAATGGCACTATGTGCCGTTGCTTCAGTTGTACAGTGAGGTCACTGCGCCTCCGGCCAATCACAGCGCCGGGGCCGCGATACCCCGAAGGCACTCCGGTACAACAAGTTTGGTGGCCGGTGGGGGAGACGTGGAACGCTGCGGAGGCTTCGATCTGATAGAAGTCATACAAAATCAGCTAGTCAGCTAGTTTGCTTATACATACTAGCTGATTATGCCTTTGTCTATTATTATTTTATATATTTTATTTTATTTTACCAATGTGAATTGGATGCAGGTTTCCCCACATTAAATTCGCATAGCAGGAGAATGTGACTGGCTCTCTAGGGAGCCGGTTCACATATCTTCGCAGCAGGAGCGGCTCCGGTGCGAATTGCACACAAAAAAGTGCTGTTTTCTGGTCCGAATTCAGCCTGAAACGGTGAACCAGGCCGCACCGGACCCCTGCTGTGTGACAGATCCAGCGATGGTTTGAACCCAGCCTTGCATTCAGCTGTCAGCAGGGACCCCCGGTCTGCTTCTTAACAACCTGCTATTCACAGTTAAAGAGAAATAAAAAACATAACGCGTTAAAATGCATTGCTGTGAACCTATGTTGTTTTTTTTAAATATGCAGCTTACATAAATGCAACTGAAAGTAAAGAAATGAGAAAATCATTCTTGGTATTTCCACCCTGCTAGGCATCGTATGCGTTTTCAATGCGTTGTTGTGTTTCTGTGGGATCTGGTGTGAATGGGCCCTTGGACTATGTTCACACTAGCCTGTTTGGTAAAACAAAGTATTTTATGTTGCAGGCTAGCAGAGTGTCGCCTCCGGCTGGGGAATGTGTGCTGAGCGTTTCAGCGCATCGTACTGCTTGTTTTTTTTTTTTTGTACTTGTCAGATAATCGCATCCCTTCGCTGCCAATCCACACAGCTGCTGCTCCCAATGTGACATTTGGGTGGGCCCCAAACGTTCCCCGTATTGCTGATTATTACACAGCTGTGTGCATTGCCCATAGGCTACAATGCACCTGTGTTCTAATTGCTGAACAAAGCGTTATTTCCTCCCGTGTGTAAGAGGCGTGTGATCAGGTTATATAAGGCCTGTGCATTGTTCTCAGGTCACATGTATGGAGTACGCGTGTACAATTGTACACTATACATGTGACAGCCGCCCATCTCACCTCCCACCATTACTCATTCATGGATATATAATTTGTTGTACTAAAATGACATCCCTGTAAAGCACTAATGTAACTTGTTAACCTGGAGCTAGACGGCTCGCTAATGTTGAAGGTTTGATAGCCACAGTGCCTGTCACGGGCCTAAGGACACATGTCATGGTTTTTACACGCAGCATGTGACCCATCCAAGCATTACTTGCAACAACTGGGGGTTTGTAACGTTTAATTTCCCAGTAATAAGAAAAATGTGTGAGCATGCTGGAAAATCTCAGTGACTATGCGCCCAGCCATTCAGGTGTAAAGGATTTTTTAATATTACGTCCTTCTGTATTTCTATTGGCTTCTTGTTCCCTGTGCATCAGCAGTCAGACTGGTAGAGGCGGGTCTGGTGCTGTCAGCCAATCATGTGTTACCGAATTGCTCAATGCTGTGAATGTAATAAATGCAGCTTGCTAAATGAAGGAGAGAGCACAGAGATGACCAAATCCTATGAGCTGTTGTAACTTCACTTCCAAGCTGTATTGCAGTAAATGACCAGGACCTGGCTATGGGGTCTAGTAGGTGTATCTGAATTGGAAAACTGGCTAAAGAGAGAGAATATCCGTCTATCTTTCTTTATTATTTACAGGCTGTCTGGCTCCCTGCTTTCACTATTCTATAGAAGAGAGTGAGGCCTTTCATTGTGCTGTATAGCAGGGGTAGATAACCTGGACACTCCAGTTGTGATGACATTATAACTCCTATCATGCCTCCAAGAGGTAGGTAGATGGTGCTGAAACCTAGAGCAGGAAGTGGGTTATAGCCTTGTGTACAATTTGATGTCGCTGTTCTGGTGATGTAGCCCTGCGGGCAGGACTGTCTTAATGAGCGGGCACACCTGGGCACTGCCCGGGGGCCCCTACACTTTCCCCAAAGCAGCTGGTCCTTGAGCCCATGCTGCCCTAAAATTGGGGGGCCCCATGATGGCACTGAGAGTGATAGATGCAAAGGGGAGGCAATCTGCCTCCTACCTACCTAATGTCTGTTTACCTGCACTGTCATTATTGTAGGGGCCCCATAGCATTACTTTGCCCAGGGGCCCATGATGCTATTAAGATGGCCCTGCCTGCGGGGCATCTGATTAGTAGGTAGGTAGCGTCTGTAAACCAAGGGGTTACTAAAGTAAGCCTGGGTTGTGTATGCAAAACTCTGATCCGGATATTGAGGCGCCACACCAGAGGGTAAGAATCCAATGTGAGGTTTATTCCAAGTATGGGGTATAGCAGCCAACACATTTTGGTGGGCCTACATCACCCCCCTTCATTAGGGCTAAAATATGATGTAAAAGGTGGAAATAATAAAATATATTGTAGAAATGTATTTTACTTGTTTCCAGCTTAGTGTCATATTTTAGCCCTGGTGAAGGGGGTCGGACCCCCAAAACACGCTGGATGCTATACCCCACTAATACTTGGCATAATCTTCATTCTGAATTCTTACCCCCTGGTGTGGCACTTTAATCTTCAGATCAGAGTTCTATCATGGCTCTGGGGATCCTGCCTGCAGCTGTCAACTTTGCAACTCCTTTATGGAACTTGTAGTTCCACAACAGCTAAAGTGATGAGGTTGCCTACTCCTGCGTTGTGCGGTCTAGTTGTGTCTTTCATGGTTCATTTGCTTGTTCATGGCTGGCGGTATATGAGCAATACAGGTTTTGTCCTGAGCCTTTCATAAGCCTAGCAGAGCACATACCACCGTAGCCCAGAAAACGCCCCCCCCCCCCCCCCCCAGGCTTTCTAGGATATTTTTAAATACAGTTACTAATTATTTTATCTTATTATGTCTCCTTGTTGGATCCAGTTTCCCAGATCTGGGTTTATTAGTCTGAGCTGGCAGCGGCGGTGGCGGCGTCCTCTCCTTAATACAGAAATATCTTTTGTCAGGTGACTCAACCTGTTCTGAAGCTCGTGCTTCTCTGGTAGGTTCTGCAGACCTTCTATCATCATGTTATATATAGAACAGCTTTACGAGGGATGGAGAGATGGCTGGATACAGACAGCAGGAATTTCATACTACCTTGTTTAGCGAAATATGCCAAGAATGCTCTGTAACTCCACATATTATAAATTGTATCTGTCAGCTGCATGGAGTGTGCAGCTATTTTCTATGCTGGGTAAATAGGGAGCCTGTCGGTGCAATAAATTGGTGACATGGGTGAGGCGCTGTATGACCAGGCTTGCATTTGGGGTTGTATGGAAATAGTGTTTCTTTCTCGTACATCACGGGACACAGAGCGGCATATTCATTACTATATGGGTTATATGGAGTACCTTCAGGTGTGGACACTGGCAATCTCAAACAGGAAGGGAGTCCCTCAGTTTTTTCGCCAGTGTCTTAGGTGTTGGTCACGGAATAGCTTTGCTCCACATCCTTGGGATTAAGGGCGGGCTAACCGGATCTGTCCAAAGAGCCTCAGTGCCAAAGTGGACAGTACCCGGGCCCCAAACCGTGGGGTTTTGCCTATAATGCTCCTCTTTGGAGGGCTGGACCCTGGGCCCAGGACTTGGAGTTCATAAAGACCATAAGTTCCTGTTTGCCAGGGTGCTATATAGGTCCAGGACAGTGGGTACCTTCATAGGACCCCAGGGCCTGAAGGTCTATTACGCTACCCACGGAGATGGGAGAAGATTGGATCGTTTGGCTAGACAAACATCCTGCAGCATGGAGCAGGTAAGAGGGGAGCCTGCGGGACTTGGTTCGACAGCAGGCTCTCCGGGGTAACCTAAAAGGGGGGTAGCCTAAGTATGCTCTGCATTGGCAACCTTGATCACTATGTCTGAGAAAGACAGGATGATCCCATTTCCCCCATCACTAGGTTCTCCTGTCTAAAAATTGTGTTGCTAGCTACCTGCTGCTTTCTTCCTAGGACTGGTAAGGATCCCTATGGGGCCTGTTGGAGAGTCCTACCTGGCCGGGGGTTTGAATCTGCCGCCTGGTACTGCAGTCCTGGGTCTCCAGCAGCGCGGCTCCTCCATGCTCTTCCTGCTCCGGCATACGCGCGCGCGCGCACGTCTTAGACGTTTTTCGCGCCGTTCGGAGGGGAGGGCGGGGGGGGCGTGCCTGCAGCGTCATACAGGGGCGCGCCTTGTGCTGTTATAGATCAGCAGGCATTGTCAGTGCTCAGTCTGAGGCTGATCTCAAAGGGAGAGGACGCAGAGCGGCAGAACAGTGACTCCCGGTGGCGGAAGAGGGGTAGTACATGCTGGACTTTGTTCCAATGCCTTTCTGTTAAGCCAAGAAATCCCCCTTTTTGCAACAGGTTGGAGGCTGGCAAACTAAGTTTGGGGTCGCTGTATGTTGAAAAAAAAAAAAAAAAGAGACTTATATATTTAAAAAAAAAAAAAAAAACATACGGGGCCCCATCAGTTTTTGGGCATTAGTGAGCTATTGTCCCTTAAGCTCTAGTTTTGTACTCCTGGCCACTACAGTCTGTTGTGGTTGGCGGAGTCCCTCGATTTTGTATTATGGCTTCCAAAGGTTCGGGGTCAAAGGGTACAAAAAAGACCAAAAAACAAAGGGGTTCCCCCTCTGATTCTGATGATATGCCGATACTTTCCCCGCAACTTATTCCCATAAGGGTCGCCTTGGATGAGCCATTAGGGGGATCTGGTGCGGAGGCTGGCCCAGATCAGCCCAGCCCTGTGTTTATCACAGAGGAGATGCTAGCTGTATACCTAGGGGGGCTAGAAGAGAGAATAGCAGCATTGATCGCTAGAGCTATTCCTGGCAAGAAACGGGTTAGATCCCCATCACCAAGAGGTGTATCCTCAGATGCTGAAATTCTCTCTCCGGAGGAATTGGAATCGCAAGAGGATCAACTAGACCTGAACCAAGAGGGTTCAGGGATTGAGGGATCTACCTCTGAGGAACCATTTTCAGACTCCCAGACAGAGAGACTGTGGGTGCAGTCTTTGACGGACATGGTCCGCTCGGCATTTAGTTTACCATTGCCAGAGCCTCAGGTGCCTCCGGTATCCTCTCTGGGCTCTTTGAAAGCTCCTTTAAGCAACGCAGTTTTTCCGGTCCATCCTCTCTTGGAGGAATTGATCTTTCGGGACTGGGTACGGCCGGACAGGATTTTTCTGCCACCGAAGAGATTTGCGGTCATTTATCCCATGGAGGAAAAATTCTCCAAGAGGTGGAGGCTCCCAGTGGTGGATGCAGCCATCTCATGTGTGAATAAATCACTAACTTGCCCGGTGGAAAACATACATATGTTTAAAGATCCGGTTGATAAACGGTTAGAGACACTCTGATCCGGCACCGCCCACTGAACTGCCTCCTCTCCTGCTTCCCTCAGTGATATGCCTGAGTGGAGCATGATAACGCTGTGCTGTTGCTTGATTTCTCCTCCTTCCATGAAGCCATCTATCCCGTGCGGAACCAACCCCGCCCACTCCATGAAGAAGAGCCACGAGTGAGAGCAGCAGGACTGCTGGAGAATAGAAGTGAACAGCCATGGAGGTTCTACAATTTGTATGATCGCGCTCTCTCAAAGCAAAGCAAACTAATTATGTTTTTTGCCGGTAATCAGTAAATGGTCTGCAGAGCATTTAAATCTTTCTCTTTCCCACCATTGCAGAGCCCCTCTCTTTATCTCTCTCTCTCATTCCCACCATTGCAGCCCCTGCCGCCTCTCTATCTCTCTCTCTCCCCCCCCCACCATTGCAGCCCCCTCTCCCCCCCCCCCCACCATTTCAACCCCCTCTCTCCCCCCCACCATTGCAGCCCCCCTCTCTCCCCCACCATTGCAGCCCCCCTCTCTATCTCTCTCTCCCACACCATTGCAGCCCCCTCTCTCTATCTCTCTCTCCCTCACCATTGCAGCCCCCTCTCTATCTCTCTCTCTCCCCCCACCATTGCAGCCCCCCTCTCTCTCTCTCCTCACCATTGCAGCCCCCCCCTCTCTCTCTCTCCCCACCATTGCCGCCCCCCTCTCTTCACCACCATTGCAGCCCCCTCTCTCCCTCCACCATTGCAGCCCCCCTCTCTCCCCCACCATTTCAGCCCCCCTCTCTCCACCACCATTACAGCCCCCCTCTCTCTTCCTCACCATTGCAGCCCCCTCTCTTTACCCCCACCATTGCAGCCCCCCTCTCTCTCCTCCACCATTGCAGCCTCCCTCTCTCTCTCCCGCCATTGCAGCCCCCCCCTCTCTCTCCCCCACCATTGCAGCCTCTCTCTCTCTCCCCCCACCATTGCAGCCTCTCTCTCTCCCCCACCATTGCAGCCTCGCTCTCTCCCCCCACCATTGCAGCCTCTCTCTCCCCCACCATTGCAGTCCCTCTCTCTCCCCCACCATTGCAGCCCCTCTCTCTCCCCCACCATTGCAGCCTCCCTCTCTCTCCCCCACCATTGCAGCCTTCCTCTCTCTCCCCCCCCACCATTGCAGCCCCTCTCTCTCCCACCATTGCAGCCCCTCTCTCTCTCCCACCATTGCAGCCCCTCTCTCTCTCCCACCATTGCAGCCCCTCTCTCTCCCCCACCATTGCAGCCCCTCTCTCTCCCCCACCATTGCAAGCCCCCCTCTCTTCCCTATTATTGCAGCCCCCCTCTCTCCCTCACCATTGCAGCCTCCTCTCTCTCTCTCTCCCCCCACAGTTGCAGCCTCTCTCTCTCTCCCCCACCATTGCAGCCTCTCTCTCCCCCACCATTGCAGTCCCTCTCTCTCCCCCACCATTGCAGCCCCTCTCTCTCCCCCACCAGACAATGTGCTTTGACCACGAAACGAGTCGGGAGGACTCCACTGTCGCCCCAATTTTGCATGCAAGAGGTCTTTTAACTCCAGCCAAATGTAAGTTTGATAGCTGTGAATAAAAGTGATTGCATTTATCAAACGGTATTACGCTATGTGGCCACCCTCTTCTCTTCTCCATATGCACCACTAATACACCGAGCCAATCAGTTTGGGGATTCCAATTCAAGTACAACTTTTTGGCCTGTTCCTACACATCCACTCCACTGAACGTTACTCTGATCGGTTGGGCGCATGATTCCTGCCAAGGATCGTTTATGACATCTGTGATTTAAAGCTTTGTTTGACCTTAGTGGCATATGTCATTATTGGTCAACACGTTCCGGTAAGCCTGCAAATTTCTTGGTGGTGGGATCGTCACGTTGAAGAAGTCACGCATTTATGTTTGTTCACTCATTCACTTGATTGACTTTTTTGACTTCGATGAACTTTATATTTATTGAGTTATTACGTTTTGTCACCTATTAGTAGGGGCATTAGACGACTTGTATCACGTGCCAGCCAGGCACACTTTCTGTTCCTCCCACTAGAGGGACTCACATATGATTTATGTACCTTAATGTATTTTTTGTTGGATGCATTACAATTTTCATCAATGCATGGTAATTTGACTTTTACTTAGTCATTCAGAGCGCTACACATATACATATTTCTTGTTTTTTTTGCTTTTTTGAATGAGCCGTGTTAGCAGTAGGGATGAGCCGAACACCCCTGGGTTCGGTTCGCACCAGAACCTGCGAACAGACCAAAAGTTTGTGTGAACTTTAGAACCCTGTTAAAGTCTATGGGACTCGAAATCTAAAGTACTAATTTTAAAGGCTAATATGCAAGTTATTGTCCTAAAAAGTGTTTGGGGACCTGGGTCCTGCCCCAGGGGACATGTATCAATGCAAAAAAAGTTTTAAAAAAACTGCAGTTTTTTCAGGAGTAGTGATTTTAATAATGCTTAAAGTGAAACAATAAAATTCAGATATTCCTTTAAATTTTGTACCTAGGGGGGTGTATAGTATGCCTGTAAAGTAGCGCTTGTTTCCTGTGCTTAGAAATGTCCCTGCACAAAATGTAATTTCTGAAGGAAAAAAGTCATTTAAAATCACTCACCTTCAGGTCTGGTATGGATTTTAAGGGGAACTGCACTCCAAATGTAAAAAAAAAATGCCGTGGACCCCCACACATTTTTTTTAATGAATGACTTTTCTCTGTATTGCCGGGAGCCAACAATTCATTATAGCCGCGAGTGATTTTAAATTACTTTTTATCCTTCAGAAATGACACTTTGTGCAGGGACAGTTCTAAGCATGGGAAAAAAGCGCTACTTTACAGGCATACTATACACCCCCACCCCCCAGGTACAAAATTTAAAGAAATATTTCACTTTTTTTTTTTTTTACTTAAAGGAATTATTAAAATCACTGCTGCCAAAAAAACTGCAGTTTTTAAAACTTTTGATACATGTCCCCTGGGGCAGGATCCAGGTCCCCAAACACTTTTTATTACAATAACTTGCATATTAGCCTTTAAAATTAGCACTTTAGTTTTCAAATGTTTGAGTCCCATAGACTTTAATAGGGTTCTACTCGAACTCGAAGCTCATCCCTAGTTAGCAGCTACCATTCACACATATTTGGCAGCGCAGGGTATTCACTTCCTATTCCCAAGAAGCTGCTGCAGCCTGCTGGCTTTTAAGCACAAATTGGGGCCAATCTCGTGCTAACGTGGCACATGCGCGCGCACTAGGCGCGCACCGGCACACAGATAAGGGCAGCTGGTGTTGCTGGGCTGGTACTGGGGTATGCGTGCGCATGCGCGCGCCGGGAACCAGTGGCAGATCCCTGACATTGCCCCCCCCCCCCCAAGGGGCAGCCTCCGGATGCCAAGTCGGGCCTGTTTCTCAGGGTGGGCAGAAAAAAAAAGCACAAATTAGTCTTTGGGCATGAATATTGCTCTCGGGTTCCCAGGAGTTGTCCTCTAGGCCGTACCCCTTCCACTTAACCAAAAATTGAGTTTGCCCCTGCCGTTTCTTGCAGTCAAGGATGGCCTCCACCACGTAATTCTCACAGCCATCGACCAAAATGGGTTCAGGTGGGCAGGCCCCTCTGTCAGGAAAGGGATCAGGAACTGCGGGTTTCAGCAACGAGACATGAAATACCGGATGAACCTTAAGAGAATCTGGCAAAGACAGTTCATAAGATACCTCATTGATCCTTCTTCTTACTGGGAAGGGTCCCATGCATCCGTGATAATGCATCTGGCTTGATGTTTTTTGAACCAGGACGGTACGTGATATGGAAGCAAAAGCGTGAAAAGAATAGTGCCCAGCGGGCCTGTCGGGGTTTCAGTCGTTTAGCAGATCTTAGATACTCCAGGTTTTTGTGGTCAGTATAAATTAACACTGGATGTGCAATGCCCTCCAAAAGACACCTCCATTCCTCCAGTGCGGCCTTGATGGAGAGTAGCTCTCGGTCACTCACATCGTAGTTCCTCTCCGCAGGTGAGAGTTTTCAGGAGAAGAACCCCACAAGATGCATCAGATCTTTGTTCCCTTGGCGTTGGGAGATAATAGCTCCCACTGCTACCTAGGATGCATCTACTTCGAGGAGGTAGGGCAGCGCCGGATCAGGGTGGCTAAGAATCGGTGCTGAGGTGATAAGTCTCTTAAGTGTATCAAAGGCCTTTTGGGCTTCTGGATTCCAATGGAAACGTAGATTCTGTTTAGTTAGTTGTGTAATCGGCGAGATAATTGCGGAGAAATTCCTAATGAACCTTCTGTAAAAATTTGCGAATCCCACAAATCGTTGCACCCCCTTCTTGTCCAAGGGTACCGGCCAGTCTAGTATAGCGGACACCTTTTGGGGGTCCGTTTTAATTCCTGTAGGGGAGATCACCAGCCCCAGGAACTGGATGGTTTGCTGTTCGAATTCACATTTTTCGGCCTTGGCATACAGTCCATGTAGGTGGAGGCGACTTAGGACCTTACGGACGTGTTTCCGGTGTTTATCCAGTGATTCCGAGAAGACTAATATGTCATTCAGATAGACGATGACGAAGATATCAAGAAAGTCTCTAAACCCGTCATTAATGAAATGCTGGAAGGTAGCGGGTGCATTGCACAGACCGAAGGGCATGACCAGGTATTTGTAGTGTCCGAATCGGGTGCGAAAAGCCGTCTTCCATTCGTCCCTGTCCAGGATGTGGACTAGGTTATAAGCTCCCACTAGGTCCAACTTAGTGAAGATGATAGCTGACCTTAGTTTTTGAAAGAGCTCAGGTATCAGGGGTAGTGGGTAACGGTTCTTAACTGTGATATTGTTTAGTTCCCGATAGTCCACAAATGGGCGAAGAGACTGATCTTTCTTAGTGACGAAAAATATCCCTGCGCCTGCTGGGGGGTTAGAGGGGCCAATGAACCCCTTAATTAGGTTCTCGTCAATGTATACTTTTAGGGCTTCCTGTTTTCTGATAACGAAAAAATGCGCCCAAAGGGAATCTCCGCCCCTGGGAGATGCTCGATTGGACAGTCATATGGACGATGGGGCGGAAGGGAGTCGGCTCCCTTTTTACTGAAGACGTCGATAAATTTGTGGTAGGGTTCCGGAATAGACTGGAGCAGGTTGGGGTCAGAGTCCATACAGAGCAGGGTAGTGGGTGAGCGAGGGGGACCCGGTGTACAGTGTTGCTGGCAGTAGGGGGAAGAAAATGACACCTCTCCGGACACCCAGCTGATCAGGGGATTGTGAGCCTGGAGCCAGGGTAGACCTAGGATCAAGGACGGGGAACAGAGGCGAGGAGATGACATCCAGGATCAGTAGTTCTTTATGTTGGGGAGGAACTGTGGTAGGCAAGGGAAGAGTCTCTTGGGTCACTTGTCCTGAGCTTATGCGGGAGCCATCGGCCAGAAAGACGGTAAGTCCATGAGTCTTTTTACGCAGTGGAATGTTGTGAAGGTCAGCGAAAGCAGAGTCGATGAAGCAGCTACATGCACCTCAATCAATGATGGCGTTGACCGGAGCTGCAACGAGAGAGGGAGAGCAAGGTGGGTTGCGTGGGTAGGTAGGGTCAACAGATTAACAGGGCTTAGAGAAGGACACTTACGCATCTTGGTAGGACAGTTGCGTACGTAGTGGCCGGCCTCGCCGCAGAAAAGGCACAGGTTTAGTTGCATGGGTTCGGAAGTATCTGGAGTAGCGCTGGGAGGATTCAAGCAGGTGGGAGGCAGGTAACAGGAAGCGGGCATCAGAGCCCTTGAGGTCATCCACATTGGCCGATTTTGCTGGGAAGAGCGCTCGGCCTGGCGTTCACGAAGTCTGCGATCTATCTGGATAGCTTTGGCGATCAGGTCCCCAACTCGGGCGAGCTCATCTTTAAGACCCTCGGAAAAGCCCCGGCGGAACTGGTGTCTGAGAGCTGCGTCATTCCAGTGAGTATCCGCGCTCCAGCGTCTGAAGTCTGAAACGTAGTCCTCGGCCGCCCTGCGCCTTGCTGGAGCGCAAGCAAAGCGGACTCAGCAGTGGCAGCTCGTTGGGGATCATAATAAAGCTGGGCCATGGCTTCAAAGAAGGTTTGCAGGGACTGCGTCGGAACGCTATTCTCTTCCAACAACTGATGGGTCCATGTCTGAGGTTCGTCTTGGAGGAGAGAGATCACAAACCCCACCTTGGTGGCTTCCAAGGAAAAAGTCCGGCGTTGTAGGGCACATTACAGCTGGCAAGCGTTGCGGAAGGGCCGGACTTTAGCCCTTTCTGGTACAGGGACTCTCGGTTCAGGCAGTAGAATCACTACTGAGGGAGTTGGTGAAGACCTGGCGAAGGTTGTAGGGGCTGCATCGTCGGAGCCGGACAGGTTTTGGACTTGTCCTTCTAGCCTCATGTACTCTTCTTGTAGGCTCTTTACTGCTTGCATAATGGCTGCCAAATGTTTGCAAACTTCCTCCACAGTGGGGGCGACTCCTGCAGGATCTGACATGGCTGTCTGATACTGTTAGGTATGAGAGTGTACCTGGTCGTCAGAGCCTAGTCGCAGGAGGCGGCTCTCGTACAACTCTGGCTCGGGAGCCGATGGATTGGGGACAGCGGGCTCGGGAGCACAGCGGGGTAGGAGTGCCTGGATGATGGCAGGAATCAGCCACGGGTGCTGGTCCTTCCGGGAGGCCGGAGCAGAGGAAGAGAGTCAGCGACTCCGGAGCTGGTACAGAAGCTTGCAACTCTGGAGCTGGAAGAAAGCTGTGTTAGGACAGCATGGGTTAGGCAGAAGCAGGGTCAGGCAGGCCGGGTGAGACACGTAGGCAGGCAGAGGGTTCAGTAGGCAAAAGTGTAGTCAGATTTCAGGCAGGGAGGTCTGGCAACGTTAGACAGCAGTAGGCGAGGTCAAGGCGGGCCTAAGGTCGGGCTGGAGAAGTTCGGATGGTCAGACAGAGCTGGGTCGGTACAGGAACAGGTTTAACAGGATAACGCGCCGGGAACCAGTGGCAGATCCCTGACACAAGGCTAGGAGGGATCTGAAATAAATGGAGAGTGTGCCTTGGCAAAGGTCATTATGCCCCTCCACGTACTCCCATATGACCCATCTTCCCCACACCCTAAACCGTCACCAAACTGTAGGAGAAAAAGGGCAGCACAATGGTGTCGTGGGTAGCACGCTCGCCCAGCAGTAAAGAGGGTCACTGGTTCAAATCCCAACCACTACCTGCCTGGAGTTTGCATGTTCTCCCTGTGCCAGTGTGGGTTTCCAAAGACATGCTGATAGGTTATTTGGCTTCTGTCTAAAAAAAAAAAAAATTGGCCCTAGCATATGAATGTGAGTTAGGGACCTTAGATTGTAAGCTCCTTGAGGGTAGGGACTGATGTGAATGTACAATGAATATGTAAAGCGCTGCGTAAATTGACAGCGCTATATAAGTACCTAAATAATAATAATAATATGCCAGGGAGGGGGCGGGTGCTAAAGGATGGCACATTAAGAAGGGGGGTCCGAGGCTATTTTGACAGAACACCGGCCTTTAGCACTCGCCCCCACCCCGTACAAATCACATGCCTGCCTCCCTGTTTCCTGTGCAGACACTTTACTACCTGCCCCCTCCCCAGAATAAACAAGCATTGTTTCTTCTGTAGCTGCCTGCGACAAGCACAGCTGCAGGGGAGACACGGAGGCTAGGAGCTGAGTGCCGAGTGCCGAAATGGCTATGCAATTCAGCATGGGTTGGTGGGACAGCACGATTGAATTGAATTCTTGGGATAGGCCTGCCCTATCCATGGCACTTGGGAGGTATATACAGTGGGTGATTAACGCCGAGAATATGTTAATCAGCGAGAATCGGCAATTCACGATCGTACTCGGGCCCGACACAGTGACTTTTCTGACGTTTCTGTAAGCGATATGCGGCGTAAAGAAAAACATGCCCCCTAGGTGGAGTATCCTATGTTAAGTATGGCCGTCGTCATCGCGTCGAATTTAAAAATTTCCGCGTCGTTTGTGTAAAACGTCCGTGAATGGGGATTGACGTTCACTGACAGAATTTGGAGCATGCGCACTGACAGTCGACGCATGCGCAGTACGTTCGCCGCGGGATCACGCCTAGTTTAAATAATACACGCCCCCTACCCGCCCAATTTGAATTCCGCCGGCTCATTTTCGCTACACCGCCGCAACTTTAGGAGCAAGTGCTATGTGAATAACAGCTCCTAAAGTTTCGGCGGAGTAACGTAAATGAGAAACGTTACTCCAAAATAAAGATTCGCTCTCCTACCTGAATCTGGCCCAATGTGTCTTTTCAGATAGATAGATAGATAGATAGATCAGGGAGGCTAGTAGTCAGTATAGTTAAATTTACAGTTTGTAGAGAATATATTGACATCCCTAGGAGTTGTCAATATATTTATAAACTGTATAGCTTAGCTAGATCTGCTATTAGTATCTGTCAGGCAGGAGATTGTGCTTGATGCAGTGCTCTAACGTGTTAGTCAATGTGTGCTAGTTAATTGCACATAGACGCATTACCTGTTACTGCAAGTGTGCTATTTATTTGCACAGAAAGGCAGTTGCTGTTAATGCAAGTGGGCTATTGAATTGCACAGAAAAGCAGTCGCTCTGACTGTGCGTGTGCTGTTTAATACCACCTTAGCGCATTTGGTGTCACCGCACGTGTGCTGTTACATACCACCTGAGCGCATTTGGTGTCACCGCACGTGTGCTGTTACATACCACCTGAGCGCATTTGGTGTCACCGCACGTGTGCTGTTACATACCACCTGAGCGCAGTTAGTGTAACCGCACGTGTGCTGTTACATACCACCTGAGCGCATTTGGTGTCACCGCACGTGTGCTGTTACATACCACCTGAGCGCATTTGGTGTCACCGCACGTGTGCTGTTACATACCACCTGAGCGCATTTGGTGTCACTGCACGTGTGCTGTTACATACCACCTGAGCGCAGTTAGTGTCACCGCACGTGTGCTGTTACATACCACCTGAGCGCATTTGGTGTCACCGCACGTGTGCTGTTACATACCACCTGAGCGCATTTGGTGTCACCGCACATGTGTGCTGTTACATACCACCTGAGCGCATTTGGTGTCACCGCACGTGTGCTGTTACATACCACCTGAGCGCATTTGGTGTCACTGCACGTGTGCTGTTACATACCACCTGAGCGCATTTGGTGTCACCGCACGTGTGCTGTTACATACCACCTGAGAGCAGTTAGTGTCACCGCACGTGTGCTGTTACATACCACCTGAGCGCATTTGGTGTCACTGCACGTGTTCTGTTACATACCACCTGAGCGCAGTTGGTGTCACTGCGCTTGTGCTGTTACATACCATCTGAGCGCATTTGGTGTCACTGCACGTGTGCTGTTACATACCACCTGAGCGCAGGTAGTGTCACCGCACGTGTGCTGTTACATACCACCTGAACGCAGTTGGTGTGACTCCGCTTGTGCTGTTACATACCACCTGAACGCAGTTGGTGTCACTGCGCTTGTGCTGTTACATAGCACCTGAACGCATAAATATGTCTGGAAGGACAACAAAGAGAGGCAGAGAGTCACGAGGGCAAGCAGGCTCTGCATCTAGAGGTAACACTGGTGGTGGATGTGGTGCATCCTCTTCAGCACGTGGCCGTGGCCGTGGCCGCTCTTCCTTCTTTTCGGGAGCTGGCCGTGTTGAGCCTCAACATGCAGAGAAATTAGTAGAGTGGATGACCAAGCCGTCCTCATCCTCCTCATCCTCTCTCACACAGACTGATCAAAGTTTATCTGGCAAAGCAGCTGCCAAGGCGTCCTCTTCCCTTTGCAAAATGGCTTCAATACTTCTCTAGTACCACCATGTCCTCCTGAGGAGTCCCTCGAACTGTTTCAACACAGTGTTGGGTACATGCTGCAGGAAGATGCGCAGCGTTTTGAAGACTCCGATGACTGAACACAGATAGAGAAAGGCATTGATGTGAGCCCAGGGAGAGGGGGTGGCCGAGAGGGACAGCAATCTGGCAGTGATGATGTTCCCCCAGCTGGAGCATACTGCCAGGTTTTTGACAGTGATGAGGAGGGAGGGGATGATGAGGTCACTGACTCTACCTGGGTGCCTTATAGGAGAGAGGAGGAGGAGGAGGGGGAGGAGGAGGAGGAGGAGGAGGAGGAGGAGGAGGAGGAGGAGGAGGAGGAGGAGGAGGAGGAGGAGGAGAGGAGGAGGAGGAGGAGGACGAGGACGAGGACGAGGACGAGGACGAGGACGAGGACGAGGACGAGGACGAGGACGAGGCACAGGCACATCTCCAAAGAGACAGGATGCCCTCCAGGGGTCAGCTTAAGGTCACACCCACTGCATTACAGCGCACATCTACGGCGCTTGTGCATGGCGCTGCTGTGTCTGACCGGTACAGCAAAAGTTCTTTGGTGTGGGCCTTTTTTGAAACATGTCCACAAGATCGTACCTTTGCTATTTGCAACTTATGTCGCAAGTGTATCTCGCGTGGCCAAAACATCAACCGCCTGGGTACCACATGCTTGTCCAGATATATGTCGACCTGCCATGCAGCTCGTTGGCAAGCACACCAGAAAGACCCACACCAAAGACAAAAGCATACCCCCCCCTTGCCCTTCTGGGACCTCCAACCCCACTAGACCCCCAGTCCTCTCTGAAGCCTGCAGTGAAGGTGTAGAAATAGGTGTGTCACAAGCAGTGTTGCTCATCTTACTTTAAAAAAGTAATTAGTTACAGTTACAAATTACTTCTCCGAAAAAGTAATTGCGTTAGTGACTCAGTTACTACATTGAAAAAGTAATTAGTTACTCGGCAAAGTAACTGACTTTTTTTTTTATATTCTACAATGCTTTGTTGAGATGGTTTACTTTCTAGAATGCAGGTGACGGCGCTTGCCAGGGAGCAGTGAGTTAATACTCCAAGACAAAATAATGCCAGATCCTTGAGAGAAGAAAACCGGAAACAAATGGTGATCTCGTGTATATCCCAGCCTAGGTGCATTCTTCCCACCATGTATGTGCAGCTAATAGGACTTAAAACCTTTATCCATCTGCTATATATTACATCCAAATTATAAGCTGGATTAAAATGTATGTTTATAATATACATTCCCTTGACGTTTACAGAGTCTGTAATTTAAAATCTTATATTAGGCTGTATAACAATTTTCTATAGTTTATTGTTTATTATTTTATTTATCTTATATAAGCTTTATTGAATGCAAGGGATCTGGAATGGGGATGTCAGATTTTTCTTTGTTGTCTGATGAAGAGATGAAATCACTGACCAAAAATAACCTGCTGATCATTGGTCTGTATAGGTGTCTTGCACTTACCATGTTGACCACTAGATGTCACTGTGTACACTGTGTTGTATAGGGAACGTTTGTTCTGTGGAACATTTTGTTCCGGCCATGTGTTCCCCGGATCATTGATCAGGTTGCGCACACAGGTTGTGATCAATGTTAGTTGTTCCCCGGTGATAGGTCAGTGTGAGGTGGATGGGGCTCATTGTATCCAGGGCTCCTTGCCATTGGGAGTTTTAAGACCGCTGTGACAGGCCATCACAGCGGTCACATGATTCTAAAGTGGAGTTCCACCCATATTCACAGCGCCGGCAGAAGCAATTACTCTGCTGCCATCTAGTGGCGGTAGATGTTATTGCAGTAACGCCGCCCAAGTAATGGGAACTGCGTTACCGTGAGGGGAAGAGTAATCAGGTAGATTACTCGTTACCCTCAAAAGGGGCTGCGTTAGGTAACTGCGTTTATTGTAACTCCGTTACTTACAACACTGGTCACAAGCTAGTAGTAGCGGTCAATCTACTGATGCAGTTGAATGCTAGCTTAGCTGATGATGATTGTATCAGAAGCATGGAGGTGGAGCCTAGCACTCAGCAGCAGCAGTCTTCAAGGGATCATTTACAGTCCCAAGGAGCACGTGGACTTTAACGTGGCTGGGATGAGCTGCCTGAGGATCCTGTCGTACTCAGTGACCCAGAGGATTGTGCCCCGAATGCCTCTGCAAACCTACGCTACATGGCCTTTGCATGGCCTCCCTGATCCTGCAAAGCCTGCGTAAGGATCCTCGTGTACGTGCTATCAAGGAGATGGATCATTACTGGCTGGTGACTCTCCTTATTCCACATTACAAGAGTAAGGTTACAGACCTTATGTTGCCATCGCAGAGGGAGCAGAAGATGAAATTTCTGCGGGAGGCTTTGCAGAAGGGTCTGTGCAATGTGTTCCCAGAACCGGGGGGATTACCAAAACCTGGCTCTGGGCAACGTCTTGCTGAGGCTTCGGTGAGTCACAGAAGGGGCGGTGGAGAAGTGGTCCTCTGACCGTTGCGTTCAGGCAGTTTTTTAGTCTGCAGCCCCAAGGTCTGACCGGTTCCAGCAACCATCGCCAGCGTCTGCTTTACATGGTCCGGGAATACCTAGGGGCAAGATCCGACTTGGACACCTTCCCCACCGAAAATCCTCTGGCTTACTGGGTCTTGAGGATGGATCACTGGCCAGAGCTTGCACAGTACGCAATTGAGCTACTGGCTTGCCCTGCATCCAGTGTTCTTTCAGAACGCACATTCAGTGCTGCTGGAGGCTGTGTGACCGATCACAGGGTGCGCCTCTCCACCGACTCTATTGATCGACAGACCTTCATCAAAATGAATCAGGCTTGGATCAACACCAGCTACCAAGCACCTGATGCTGATGTTACAGAATAATATATATTTATTTTTAAATGTCGGATCCCTTTTAGACTGCGTATGCTGATGCTGAGTGACTGTCCTCTTATGCTGCTGATGGAATATCCTTCTCCTCCTCACTTTTCTTGCTGATAGCTAGTAAGAAATGTTGTGTTTCTGGGCTCCGCCACCAGTGCCTAAGGCACAATTTTTCTGCCCCTGTTTAACAGGGGCGCCTAATAACAATTTTTGATGTAATACTTTGCATGTGGCTCCTTGTTGCGCTCCAATTGGAGTTATTGGGAGGGGTTGCAGTGTTGTGCTGTGCCCAAGCAGGCATGGACTGGCCATAGGGACTACAGGGAGTTTCCCGGTGGGCCGATGGCTCAGTGGGCCGTTTTCAATGACAGCCTGTCAAAGTAATGGCTGCGCAGCTCGCTCTCCACTTCATGTAGTGATGTGAGAAGAATGAGGAAAATACAGAGGAGAATAAGTGAAATAATAAAAGGTGAGTGAGGACTCCATATGTTATGCTACTTATGTTTTTTTTTGCACAATTGCGTATAGTTTATATACTGTTTTTGTTCTTGTTTGCAAACATAAAGTGGGCCGGTCTGGATAAAGTCCAGGGCCAAATTTTGGTCTCAGTCCATCCCTGTGCCCAAGGCACAATTTTTCTGCCCCTGTTTAACAGGGGCGCCTAATAACAATTTTTGATGCAATACTTTGCACGTGGCTCTTTGTTGTCCTCCAATTAGAGTTATTGTGAGGGGGTGCGGTGTTGTGTTGTGCCTAAGGCCCAATTTTTGTGCCCCTGTTTAACAGGGGCGTCTAATAACTATTTTTGATGCAATACTTTGCACGTGGCTCTTCATTGCGCTCCAATTACAGTATCTGTGAGGGGTTGCAGTGTTTTAGGCAGCATTGATATAATAAGAAGCCAGACATTGTTGAGTATCCAAAAATATTTATTGTATCACACTGAAAATGTGTGATTTTATTTTATTTTTTTAAATATCAAACTAGAAATTTTTTATTTTTAAGACCTATATTTTTGCATTTAAACAATTGTCTACCTCTACTGGTTTTTATTTTATTTTTTATGTTTTTTTTTTATTATTTTTTTTATTATTATTTTTTTTAAACCCTCCCCAGAATGTCAACAACATTTTTCAGGTTTTGGAGCACCTTCTTGTTGTTCTTTATGGTCTTCAAGAGGGCGAGGTTTGTGTCCTCTATTTCATCCATGCAGCAAATTATCCCCCCAATTAGCACCTGGGCACTGTCAGGGCCAGATTCTCAGAGGCGTTACGACGGAGTATCTCAGATACCCCGTCGTATCGCCTTTTTTTTTTACTCGTATCTATGCGTGTGATGCTGAGCATCACTTTTGCATAGATACGCTTCTACATCCGACAAGTGTAATACAATTACACTTTCGGATCGTAGATGTAATGACAACTCCGGCCACTAGGTGGCCTTTACGTTGTTTTTTCATTTGCATATGCAAATGAAGTAGTACGCCGATTCTCGATCGCTTTTACGCCGCCCCGTCGTCGCGTACGTCGTTTACGAACTCGTAAGGTTACCCCAGCTTCTATGTGGAGTAACCTTACGAGGTCCCGTCGGATGCCGTCGTGTCCCGTCGGACGCCATGTTAAGTATGGCGTCAGGTCAGCGTCGGCTTTTTCCGTCGCTTACGTCGTTTTACTAACTCGTTCGCGAATAGGGACTTGCGTAAATGCCGCTCACGTCGTTTTGACGTCGGTTTCAACGACGCTTTCCGACGTGAGCTGGAGCATGCGCACTGGGTTTTTTCCCCGGCCGGCGCATGCGCAGTTCGTTCGACGCGGGGGCGCGCTTAATTTAAATACAAGCCGCCCCATTTGAATTGCGCGGGTTTACGCTGCACGATTTACGCGACGCAGGCGAAACTTACGGAGCAAGTGCTTAGAGAATAAAGCACTTGCTCCAGTAAGCAGCGGTGGCGTAGTGTAACTGGCTTACGCTACGCCGCCGAAAATATTTGAGAATCTGGCCCTCAGTGTCTAAGCCGCCCCCAACAGCTCGTACACCTGAAATTTGGAAAAAAAACATGTAATTAAAATTATGCAGGCCTACATTTATTACCTGAAGCTGTGCTGTATGACACTGACCTGATGTGGTGGCATTTTGCACTTCCTGCACATCCGGCGAGGGTGGGGCTTGGCATTGTGTGGGGTTGGTTGGCTCCACTGCTGCAGCTTGATTGCGGCCTATGAGATTGTAAAAAAAGGGATAGATGTATCAAAAAGATTAGAGGCCTGAAAGAGGAATATCAATCATTCTTTTTAAAAAGTGTCGTACAATTGTGTGTTTTTACAATCCTAAGCTTAACACAAGATTTTATCCATTACCAAAGGTGCTGCATTTCTCTATCTTTGGCCAAGTTTCCTACATGGCAAAACAACAAGTTGACACTGGATCACCTCTGTGTGAAACGCTAACTAACTAGGTTGTTCTTGTGACCAACACTCAGTGCCGATCCTGACCTCCCTGGGGCCCGAAGCAAAATGACATGGCACATTAACCACTTCCCGACCGCCCACCGCAGGTATACGTCGGCACTTTAGAGATGGATATCTCGGTAACGGCAGCAGCTGCTGCCACAACCGAGATATCCATCTCTTCTGTGGGCGGTCGGGTAAACGATAATGGCGGTCTCCGCGGCGGAATCGCCGTTATCGGTGGCGGACGAGCGTCCCCTCCCGCTGCGCTCCCGCGCTCTCCGCCGCTTACCGGAGCCGTCGGTAGCGGCGGAGGCGATCGGGTGCGCTCCTCTGGTCAGCGGGGATGCGAGTGAGGGAAAAAATTTCCCTCGTCCATCCCCGTAGCTCTGCTGGGCGGAAGTGACGTCAAACGTCAGTTCCAAACAGCGTCTTAAAGAGACATTTTTTTTTAAATGTCATTTGAAAAATGACATTTAAAATTTTTTTTTTTTTTTTTTTGCATTTTAGCCTAAATATGAGATCTGAGGTCTTTTTGACCCCAGATCTCATATTTAAGAGGACCTGTCATGCTTTTTTCTATTATAAGGGATGTTTACATTCCTTGTAATAGGAATAAAAGTGATAATTTTTTTTATTTTAGTGTTAAAAATTGGTAAAATTAATACAAATAAATACGAAAACAAAAAAAAAATGTTTTAAATCGCCCCGTCCCAACGAGCTCGCGCGCAGAAGCGAACGCATACGCGAGTAGCGCCCGCATATGAAAACGGTGTTCAAACCACACAAGTGAGGTATCGCCGCGATCGTTAGAGCGAGACCAATAATTCTAGCCCTAGACCTCCTCTGTATCTCAAAAAATGCAACCTGTAGAATTTTTTAAACATCGCCTATCGAGATTTTTAAGGGTAAAAGTTTGACACCATGCCACGAGCAGGCGCAATTTTTAAGCGTGACATGTTGGGTATCATTTTACTCGGCGTAACATTATCTTTCACAATATGTAAAAAAATTGGGCCAAATTTATTGTTGTCTTATTTTTTAATTTAAAAAAGTGATTTTTTTCCAAAAAAAGTGCGCTTGTAAGACCGCTGCGCAAATACGGTGTAACAAAAAGTATTGCAATGACTGCCATTTTATTCTCTAGAGTGTTAGAAAAAAAAATATATAATGTTTGGGGGTTTTAAGTAATTTTATAGCAAAAAAAAATGTTTTAGTCTCGTAAACACCGAATCTGAAAAACAGGCCCGGGGCTAAAGTGGTTAAAAATGAGAAGCGGGGGGCGCTAACGACAGTGACATGTCACATTAAAGAAAGTTAAGAAGTGGGTGGAGGGGGTGTTCTGCTGTCTGAAATGACATCTTACATTAAATTGAGAAGCAAGGGGTGCTGACTTCTTGTCTCTTCTCTCATGCAGCCAGCGAGTTGAGAAGCGGGGGTTAGGGGGGCGAAAATCACTTCTTACCAGGCGGGGCCTCTAGTTATTTGGGGGGCCCTTCGCAGCTTTGCAGGGCCCTAAGCGGCTTGCATAGTGAGCCTATAGGGCGGATCGGCCATGCCAACCATTGTGCTACTGAGTGCATATGTGTAATCAACTGCTTTGCAGGGAGGCCCGGAGTGACATGACAAAAAGACAAATAACGGAGGGCTGGGCATGACTGGGTGAGAAGTAGTGCAACAGAGGGTTAAGGAAGGAAGGAAGTTCTTTCAAGGGAGTGGCCGTAGGAGGTCTGGTGACTGGGTAGGAGGAGCCCCTTTATAAAAGGGGGGCGGGGGCACACGTGGGACACTCAGGGAAGTGTAGCACGCTGGGAGGCAGGTTTTTCCCTGCTCCCAGCTTTCAATGCAGAGACGGATCTTCTTAGGGCAGCGGCTATACAAACACCTCTGGCAGGCTTTCATCTCAGGTGGGTGGGCTGTGTAGGACCAGGCGGGGGGGGGGGGGGGTTGGGTGCAGCTGCGTTTGTGTCCCCATGCGGTCGCAGCTGCCGTAGTGTTTCACTTTTACTTCCCAGGGCCCAGGTCACAAAACGTTGGGATGTCTAGGCCCCCCCCCCCAGGTACCCGTTGCCACCACCGGCTAGGCACACATTAGCCCCGGCTGGCGGTGATGGCGGACGGCATCCGTTCAGTCATCTGGGTGCAGTGGGCAGGGCAACTGGCAGTAATGGCGCCCGAGCCTCGCCCGCATGGCGGGTACAACCTGACGCCAGGCGAGCACATGCTTCGGCCGGGGGGTGTTGGCGGATGAAATCCGCTGCTTAGCCTGGGGCCCGGTGGGTGGGGCTTTGGGCCAGAATGGCGCCCGATCCTCGCCACGCGGCTGAGCAGCAGGGATGGAGCGGTTCCCCCCCTCCGACAACCTCCCCCCCCCCCACACCACTGGGGCATCAGGGGGGGTTTACAACGGGTCATAAAAACGCAGGGGTAACAGTCGGGGGGTCGTCCAGGATCGCGACCACCAGTTCCAGGGCAGGGGAGAGGCCGGAGTCCCCGAATCGGAGGAGGAAGGTCGAGCGGAGGTCCTACGGTGGGAGCAGCAGAATGGAGACGTCCACGGCTGGGTCGAGTATGAGAGGACGATCCGCCGGGAGGCTGGGATCTTCGGCCTCCAGGCCTTCCGCGCCTGGGAGTCAGATGTCTGCGAGGACGCTGGCCTCGGAAGATCATTTGGAGGGGGAGGCATCAGGATCGTAAGAAGAGGGTCGCGTAGATGAGTCGCCTGCGGTGGAGTTGCCGGTGTCAGCTGTGTGGGATGTTCCCGGCCAGCCTGGTAAGTCCACTAACAATACTTTTGGGGAATTTTTGTTACTGCATGGTGTTCACTGTTGGGGGTGGGGGGCGGGGGTAATGTATAATTGGGGTAATGTGGGGGGGGTAATGTTTGCCGCCAACCAGGGACCCCGGGGGGGGCGAGAGTGTTGCCTGCTGCTCAGGGTTCCCCTGGGGGGGGCTTACAGGATTTGTTGTGTGCTTTTTTTTGGGACCTGGTACAGCGTTGCCGGGGGGGTGGGGACGCCGTCTCAGGCGGCACCCTGGGTTAGGGGATCGGCTTGGGGGGGTTCCCATGGCTGGTGGGGTACCTGCCCCGTTGGGGGGGTACATGGGTGGTACAGGACAGTGGTTCCTGACGTGACACGGGGGGTGAGAAGACGGGGGGGGGGGGTCAGGACAGACGTGGTACGGATGACTGATGCGGCCTAAGGTGAGTAATATATGTATGCTTGGGGGGGCCGCTGGGGGGCTCATCTGAAGCAGGAGGTCAGGGAGAAAATCGAAAAAGGTGAGTATGCGGAGATTCTTTCCCTGTTGCTGTTGGAGAAGGTAATTTGGATAGGGTGAAGTCAGACAGTTTTTTGGAAAAGGATGACGAGGTGAAGAGAAGGTAGGGGTGATTCCTTGTACGTTCAGCTATTGGTTGCAGGCATTTGCGATCATGGCCAGCGCCTTGGGGAGAAGAGCCGGGAGCACTGTTCTGCGCTTTTCTGCTATATAGACGATATGTGGGAAGCTTATCGGGTATATGGGGGGTCAAAGTATGACGAGCAGTTTCATCAGCGGCGGGCTGTGCGCCCTACGCTGCGATAGGACCACAAAGATATCAGTTTGTGGATACAGATGATTTCTGCGCCCCGGTCTAATACTCAGTTTTTCAGGGCGGGGCCGGGGGTACACCCACCTCTGGATCGCCAGCCGGAAAAAAATGAGGGTGTGTGTTGGGGGGACAACGCCAGTGAGGGGGGAAAGGAGGGGACCTTTTCTAGTTAGATACCCAGACAGGGCGGTGGCGCCGCTGCTCGCGGCAGGGTTTTTGCCGAGGGATTTGTCATTCCCTGTTCTTTGTCGAAGGTGCATGGGGATCGTAATTGACTCGGGGGCAATGGAGGGTATGCTGCTGGGGAACAAGGTGGAGGACCTCCGGCTGGTGTTCCGGGGAGATGTTGGGGTAGAATGAGGTTCAACTAAGGGAGTTGCAGTCACTGCTAGGTAAGTTGACCTTTGCCTGTCGCATCATTCCCATGGGCAGGGTGTTCTGCTGACGGCTGTCGGCGGCTACAGTGGGGGCAGGGTCCCTGACTCCTTCCATTCGCTTGTCAGGGGAATGGAAGGCGGACCGGCAGGTGTGGCACACCTTCTGGGAAGAGTACAACGGGCGGGCACTTTGGATGTCAGGGTCGGTGAGTAACTTTGATTTGTAGATCGTCACGGACGTGGGGGGCTCCATGAGTTACGGGGGCTTTCTTCAGGGGACAATGGAGCTGGGAGGCGTGGCTGGAGTCCTGGGTGGCGGCGGGTTTTAAAAGGAACCTGGTGCTGCTGGAGCTCTTTCATGTGGTGGTAGCGATCGAGCTGTGACAATATGGGGGTGGTGCAAGTTATCAACCGAGTTTCTGGATCCTCGTTGCCGGTGACTGCGCCACCTCGCGTTGCGCTGTTTACACTGGAACATCTTTCTGTACGCTGGGCACATTCCGGGGGGTAGACAATAGACTCGCTGACGCTCGGTTTTCAGTGGGACAAGTCGGAGAGCTGGCTATGCAGGAAAACAGAGGAGGGGCCCCAGGCCCGGGGGGGGATGTGGGGCATTGCGTTGTGGTCGCCGCAAGCTGGATCAGGTCGTCGGTGAGTGGGCCGATGTGGGCGGCGTACAAGAAGGTAGGGGACGAATGGTCTGTGTTAAAACGGCGGGTGGACGCCGAGCTGGGGGAGGTGGAGCTGGGTTGGTTGTTGGTGTATTTTGCGGCTGGACAGATGGAAAAAAGGGGGGGTCGGCGTCAGCCTTAACAAATAAGTTGGCGGGTTTAGCCTTTGGTTTAAGTGGGAGGGCCGGGCCGATCTTACCAAAAAAGGTTTTTGGGTAAAACAGGCGGGTAAGGATTACAGAAAAGTCACATTCTCAGAGAACGGCGGGGACCAGTAAAATTTTCGATTTTGCGGAAGATTTGTGGCATTTTGGGGGACATCTGTTCATCCAGTTATGGGGTGAGTTTTACTCCATATGGTTTTGTGGTTGCGTTTTTTGAAGTTTTTAGGGTGGGTGAGTTGGTTGGCCCTTCCAGATAGGTGGCGGGAGGTCTAATGGTAGAGGACGTGCAGTCGGAGAGGACATCGTGGTTTTCGGCTTTGTCGGTCCAAAACGGATCTGTCAGGAAGGATGAGAGATCAGACCCGTGTGACTGCACAGAGAGACCAGACAATATGATCAGTGAAGTAAGAGGTGTTTAATAAAGTAAATAAGGACAACCAGTAAAGATAGCAAACAATATATATATATATAATCAAGAAGGGAATACCGTACAGATAGGTCAAGCCAGGCCGAGGTCATACACAAGGGATACCAGCAGATGGGACAGGACGGAGCAGGGGTCGGATGGATGGACTAGCTGCAGGATACAGGTTAAGGGGAGACAGGGAACAGGAAGCAGGGCAGACAAGTCCAGGCGGGATCAGGGATCAGGATGCAGGGCAGACAAGTCCAGGCGGGATCAGGGATCAGGATCAGAACAGGATCAAGGTACCGAATCAGGATCAGAATACAGGTCAGGGTACAGGCTTAGGTCCAGCAGATATGAAGATACCAGGGCGAGCTCTGCTTGAGCTCGCCGGGTATAAATAGGGAGTGTCTTAATTACGTTCAAGTCACACCTGAACGTAGGAAAAGCTGTGAGCTCCAGAAGACCAGGAACCCCCCGCTGGTGGAAGCCGGTACTGCAGCCAGACTAACAGGCAGATTTACCAACAGGGGGAACAATTCCTGACAGGATCAGAGGGGAAAAGGGGGTGGATGCGTTTTGTATCCTTTGCCGGGTTCGGGGGGTCTGCCCTGTGCGGACGGTGCAGGAGTTTTTTTTTTTTTAACAATACGCCCTGGGTTGGGGGGCCCTTCTGCATGCATGGGGATGGTTCATTTGTGTCACGGTTTCAGTTGGGACAGGTGTGTAAGAAAGGTCTGACAATGGCTGGGTTTGCGGAGTTACAATTTACCTCACAATCCTTCCGCATCGGGGTGGCTACTGGGGCAGCCAGGTGCGGGTTGGATGAGGTGGCGGTCAAAAAGGATCGGGTGGTGGGGAATCTAGAAGATTTCGTTCTTGTGTGCGCCAACACATGGCGCTGGATTGAGGTGTGGTGGTGAGGTATGGACTGGAGGAGGTGGGTTCATGATATTCCGGAGGGTCGTGGCATGATTATCACTGTTGTTGTTGTTTGTTTTCAGAGGGAGGTCACTCACACCGCATGTGGATCATGGGGCATTATTTTATTTGCAAGGGGGGGCAAGGAGAGTGGATGCTAGGCCCGAAGGTAGACAGTTGGGGATTTCCAGGCGGGAGGTGAGAATTTGTTGGCTGGAGGTTTCCTGGGATGGGGTAGGGCAGGGTGCTGCCGGAGGTGCATCGCTATGCCCGGCTCGACCGGCCGCCCGACATGTCAGTTTTACACGTGTGGGACAATGACCTGGGGAGTTCGGCCAATGGGGGATTTGATCTCCGCTGTTAAGGCGGACATACTCATGTTCAGGGAAGCCTTTCCAGGGATGTTGCGGGTGTGGCCTGACATAGTACCTCGGACCACATGGTGCATTGCAAGGTCAGTGGCTAGCAAGAGGAACAAGGTGGTGGGGAGGTTTGTGGCTAAGCACGGGGGTTTGGTTGTTCGTCACACGGAGTTGGAGGTTAATGTGGGTCTGTACCTGCTTGGAGATGGTGTTCACCTAACCGTTGTGGGTATGGATTTGTGGGTACTAGGTTACAGGAGGGGATCTAGAGGGCCCTGCGGGTGTGGAGGGGTCCGTAAGGGAAAGGGGGTTCCCCTTACGGCCTGTGGCGGTGTCCTTTGGTCTTTGATGGTGACAGTTAACAGATGGAATGGAAATGGTGGGGGGGCTCATCGGTGGGATGGCCCCCGTATGGTGTTATTCCAGTGGAACGGTGTCCGCTGGAATACGGTTATGGTACACTGCGGTGTAAAAAGTGGGTGTCTCCGAGCTGGAGTCGGCCGGGGGCCGGATATGGTAATGGTAACGCAGTGTAATGGAAAATGAAAAGGTTTAAGTGGGGTTGCTGTCAAAGACCAAATTGGACGGGTGTTAATAAAGTTATTTGGGTTAAATGTTAATGAATAAAGTTTTGGTTACTTGGAATTATTTAATTGGATTTAAATATTTAATTTGGTTTGAAAAATAAATAGGCTGTCGTGGCCGAGTTTACTCCAACTCCTGTGTCCATCTCGTTAATGGGTAAATGGGAAAATGTTTAAAGAATTTGGGGGGTTCTAAAGGTGGGGAGTAAAAGGTTGGACTATCTAATCTACACTAGTCATGAGCATACTCTCCTTTTAATGTACAGTGCAGAAAATAAGTATTTGAACACCCTGCTATTTTGCAAGTCCTCCCACTTGGAAATCATGGAGGGGTCTGAAATTGTCATCGTAGGTGCATGTTGTAAGGTACCTGTAAAAGGTAGTGTCCGAAGTGGAACAAGTATGCTGGAGGTCCAGGCAAAGCATCGTCAGGCAGATACGGTCGGCAACGGATCAGGCAAATAGTTCACAAACGGATTCCGGAGAAGGGTCAGGCAGGCAAAGGTCATACACGATCTGGCGGTAAGGTACAAAATCAGCAGGCTGTAGAATAGTCGGGATATCAGGCAGGAGTTCAATACAGGAAAGATCACTGAAGACAAAACACCCAGGAAGTAATCCAAAATAAACGGGCGCTGAGTGATGACCTCACTTCCTATTTAAAGGCTGTCCAGAATGAGAATTGTCCACAGCTGGCAGCAGGTGGAGCTAGTGAGTCAGAGGTATTGTTGAACACTGTGGCACAGCAGGTAAGGCTATGGTTTAAGAGACCAGGAAGACCCAGGTTCAAATACACCCCGGGACATGACACATGTCCACTGTGAGAGACATAATAAATAAAAAAAAATTCCAGAAATCACAATGTATGATTTTTTTAACTATTTATTTGTATGATACAGCTGCAAATAAGTATTTGAACACCTGAGAAAATCAATGTTAATATTTGGTACAGTCGCCTTTGTTAGCAATTACAGAGGTCAAACGTTTCTTGTAGTTTTTCACCAGGTTTGCACACACTGGAGGAGGGATTTTGGCCCACTCCTCCACACAGATCTTCTCTAGATCAGTCAGGTTTCTGGGCTGTCGCTGAGAAACACGGAGTTTAAGCTCCCTCCAAAGATTCTCTATTGGGTTTAGGTCTGGAGACTGGCTAGGCCACGCCAGAACCTTGATATGCTTCTTACAGAGCCACTCCTTGGTTATCCTGGCTGTGTGCTTCGGGTCATTGTCATGTTGGAAGACCCAGCCTCGACCCATCTTCAAAGCTCTGAGGCGGCGTACACACGGCCGAGGTTCTCGCTGAAAACCAGCGAGAACCTCGCTGGAATGCACATTCCAGCGAGGACCTCGGCCGTGTGTACGGTCTCAGCGAGCTTCCCGTCGGGAAGCCCGTCGAGCCGAAATAGAGAGCACGCTCTCTATTTCCTCGACGGCCCGCCTGGAAGAATGGCTGGTTGCCATTCCCGACGGGCGGGTCGCCGAATTCGACGGCCGGGAGAGAACCTCGACGGGCGGAACGATGTGTTCTGCCCGTCGAGGTTCTCTGCCGTGTGTACGGCACCTAACTAAGGGAAGGAGGTTGTTGCCCAAAATCTCGCAATACATGGCCCCGGTCATCCTCTCCTTAATACAGTGCAGTCGCCCTGTCCCATGTGCAGAAAAACACCCCCAAAGCATGATGCTACCACCCCCATGCTTCACAGTAGGGATGGTGTTCTTGGGATGGTACTCATCATTCTTCTTCCTCCAAACACGATTAGTGGAATTATGACCAAAAAGTTCTATTTTGGTCTCATCTGACCACATGACTTTCTCCCATGACTCCTCTGGATCATCCAAATGGTCATTGGCAAACTTAAGACGGGCCTTGACATGTGCTGGTTTAAGCAGGGGAACCTTCCGTGCCATGTATGATTTAAAACCATGACGTCTTAGGCCTTGTACACACGACGGGAAATATCCGCTGTAAACGGTCCCCGGACCGTTTACAGCGTATATTTGCGCCGGGATGTTTTGATCCGATGGCTGTACACACCATCGGATCAAATTCCCCGCCGGCGGACAGCGCGGTGACGCGGCGGTGACGTTGACGCCGCCACGTGACCGCCACGTCACCGCACCAGGAAGTAAACACTTCCGCGCGCATGCGTCGGATCCATTCACAGGATACGACGCATGTGCGGCAAGATATGTCCGCTGGTTTGCCGTACTAACCAGCGGACATATCTGACGGCCAGCTATCCGGCGGAATTATTTCAAAGCATGCTTTGAAATTTTTCCGCCGGATGAATCCGGCAAAAAGCGTCCGTTTGCCCCTACAGACGAGGGGATTTTTCGGCTGAAATGGTCCGTCGGACCATGTTCAGCGGAAATATCCCCTCATGTGTACAAGGCCTGAGTGTATTACCAACAGTAACCTTGGAAACGGTGGTCCCAGCTCTTTTCAGGTCATTGACCAGCTCCTCCCGTGTAGTCCTGGGCTGATTTCACACCTTTCTTAGGATCATTGAGACCCCACGAGGTGAGATTTTGCATGGAGCCCCAGTCCGAGGGAGATTGACAGTCATGTTTAGCTTCTTCCATTTTCTAATGATTGCTCCAACAGTGGACCTTTTTTCACCAAGCTGCTTGGCAATTTCCCCGTAGCCCTTTCCAGCCTTGTGGAGGTGTACAATTTTGTCTCTAGTGTCTTTGGACAGCTCTTTGGTCTTGGCCATGTTAGTAGTTGGATTCTTACTGATTGTATGGGGTGGACAGGTGTCTTTATGCAGCTAATGACCTCAAACAGGTGCATCTAAGTTAGGATAATAAATGGAGTGGAGGTGGACATTTTAAAGGCAGACTAACAGGTCTTTGAGGGTCAGAATTCTAGCTGATAGACAGGTGTTCAAATACGTCTTTGCAGCTGTATCATACAAATAAATAGTTTAAAAAAATCATACATTGTGATTTCAGAATTTTTTTTTTTGATTATGTCTCTCACAGTGGACATGCACCTACGATAACAATTTCAGACCCCTCCATGATTTCCAAGTGGGAGAACTTGCAAAATAGCAGGGTGTTCAAATACTTATTTTCTGCACTGTATATTGACTTAAGTTGGATTATTTAAATCAACTTAACTACTTGCTTACTGGGCACTTACACCCCCCTCCTGCCCAGGTAAAATTTCAGCTTCCGGCACTGCGTCGCTTTAATTGACAATTGCGCGGTCGTGCGACGTGGCTCCCAAACAAAATTTACGTCCTTTTTTCCCCACAAGTAGAGCGTTCTTTTGGTGGTATTTGATCGCCTGTGCGATTTTTATTTTTTGCGCTATAAACAAAAAAGAGCGACAATTTTGAAGATAAATACAATATTTTTTACTTGTTGCTATAATAAATATCCCAATTAAAAAAAAAAAACACTTTTTTTTCTCAGCTTAGGGCGATACGTATTCTTTTACATATTTTTGGTAAAAAAAAAAATAAAAAAAAAAAAATCGCAATAAGCGACTGGTTTGCGCAAAAGTTATAGCGCTTACAAAATAGGGGAGAGAATTATTATTTATTTTTTTACTAGAAATGGCGGCGATCTGCGATTTTTATTGGTACTGCGACGTTATGGCGAACACATCGGACACTTTTGACACATTTTTGGCGCCATTCACATTTATTCTGCGATCAGTGCTATAAATATGCACTAATTACAGTATAAATGTGACTGGCATTGAAGGGGTTAACACTAGGGGGTGAGGAAGGGGTTAAATGTGTATGCTAGGTGTGTTCTAACCAGGGGAGGACTGGCAGCCTTAGGCCTGGGGGGCAAGTCCAGTCAAGTGGCCCACTGAACCACAAATCAGCTCGCCATCCATGTCCACATGGTTTTATAACGGATGATTGATGTTATGAAGCAAGACAAATATGATACAATATAGCAATTAAAAAAGTGCAGATAGTGCCTGTTAATGCATCCTGATCAGTGCCCATTAATGCAGTGCAGTTCCCATCAGTGCAGCCTGATCAGTGCAGACAGTGCCCGTTAATGCATCCTGATCAGTGCCCATCAATGCAGCCACACCAGTGCAGTGCCCATCAACGCAGCCTGATCAGTGCAGACAGTGCCCGTTAATACATCCTGATCAGTGCCCATCAATGCAGCCACACCAGTGCAATGCCCATCAGTGCAGCATGATCAGTACCCATCAATGCAGCCTAATCATTGCCCATGGCATGTGGGGTCAGCTGGGGGTATCAGGGTCTGTCTCAACTTAGCAGGCCCGGTTGCCATCCACTATATGCAGTGAATAGATTCTTGCATAGCATGAATCTATCCACTGCTGCCCCATATTCATGCATCTGGCGCCTTCCGGGTCACTGGGCACATGAAGTACAGCGGACAGGTTTTTTTAATAACCTGATTAGAGCTAGGTGATGGGCTAAGTTGCCGGCAGACAGTGGGCAGGGGTCCTCCTGGATCAGTCGGCTCCACTAACCGGATTCTGAGTCTGCTGGGGGGGGGGGGGGGGTGGTTCTGGCTGAGTCTGCTGGCGGGGGGGGGGGGGGGTTGGAGGTTCTGGCTGAGTCTGCTGGGGGGGGGGTGGTTCTGGCTGAGTCTGCTGGCCGGGGAGGGGGGGGGGCTGGCTGAGTCCGCTGGATGGCTTCTATGGAGAGCTGAAGGAGATACAGTACTAAAGAGGCAGGTCATCATCAATCATTTTTATTATCATTCACATCACCTTACTTTACTTTCAATTCAGTGCAGTGCAGTCTCTCTCGCAGTCTCACTGACTCTTCTCTGCTTCTCTGCAGCCAGCCCACGAGTCACAGAGATGTATGGTGTGGTGCTCGTGCCCTGACATGCCACATGACCTTCCTACAACTCCCACAATGCAGCGCGGCAGCAGCCAGCCAATCGGCGGCCGCCGCTGCTGAGTAGGGCTGCGCATCTTCACCGGTCTCACGATTCGATGCGATTCTGCGATGCATCACGATTGCAGCACAAGTGCGCATGGCTCTCCCCCCAAAATACTAAAGGAGATGGTCAGAGACTGCAGACATAGTACAGGGGATGATCAGAGACTGCAGACATAGTACAGGAGATGATCAGAGACTGCAGACATAGTACAGGAGATAATCAGAGACTGCAGACATAGTACAGGAGATAATCAGAGACTGCAGACATAGTACAGGAGATGATCAGAGACTGCAGACATAGTACAGGAGATGATCAGAGACTGCAGACATAGTACAGGAGATGATCAGAGACTGCAGACATAGTACAGGAGATGATCAGAGACTGCAGACATAGTACAGGAGATGATCAGAGACTGCAGACATAGTACAGGAGATGATCAGAGACTGCAGACATAGTACAGGAGATGATCAGAGACTGCAGACATAGTACAGGAGATGATCAGAGACTGCAGACATAGTACAGGAGATGATCAGAGACTGCAGACATAGTACAGGAGATGATCAGAGACTGCAGACATAGTACAGGAGATGATCAGAGACTGCAGACATAGTACAGGAGATGATCAGAGACTGCAGACATAGTACAGGAGATGATCAGAGACTGCAGACATAGTACAGGAGATGATCAGAGACTGCAGACATAGTACAGGAGATGATCAGAGACTGCGGACATAATACAGGAGATGATCAGAGACTGCATACATAGTACAGGAGATGATCAGAGACTGGGGACATAGTACAGGAGATGGTCAGAGACTGCAGACATAGAACAGGAGATGGTCAGAGACTGCAGACATAGTACAGGAGATGGTCAGAGACTGCAGACATAGTACAGGAGATGGTCAGAGACTGCAGACATAGTACAGGAGATGGTCAGAGACTGCAGACATAGTACAGGAGATGGTCAGAGACTGCAGACATAGTACAGGAGATGGTCAGAGACTGCAGACATAGTACAGGAGATGGTCAGAGACTGCAGACATAGTACAGGAGATGGTCAGAGACTGCAGACATAGTACAGGAGATGGTCAGAGACTGCAGACATAGTACAGGAGATGGTCAGAGACTGCAAACATAGTACAGGAGATGGTCAGAGACTGCAGACATAGTACAGGAGATGGTCAGAGACTTCAGACATAATACAGGAGATGATCAGAGACTGCGGACATAGTACAGGAGATGATCAGAGACTGCGGACATAGTACAGGAGATGATCAGAGACTGCGGACATAATACAGGAGATGATCAGAGACTGCGGACATAGTACAGGAGATGATCAGAGACTGCAGACATAGTACAGGAGATGATCAGAGACTGCAGACATAGTACAGGAGATGATCAGAGACTGCGGACGTGGTACAGGAGATGGTTGCACATGTTAAAGAACCCTAATTGGTGCACAGACAGCAGTTCAGTTCTACTTCAATAGTTCCCAGATTCAGTCCCAGGAAGCTGAAATCTGATGGGTAACACTGCCCGCTGCACTTTACCCACTGATTTTTTTTTTTTTCAGGCCCCACTCTATGCAGGTGCAACAGAGCAGTTTTATGGATCACGCTTAGGACAGCTTGAAAAAAAAAAAGAAATCGCACAAAAGTGCATGATGCTTTATAATTCATAGCACACCAAAACGCATGACACTTTATCACACACTTTGTGTGCCTGAAAAAAAAAAGTTTTGCCTTGGACAATTCACTACAAATCCCATCATATAACATGTATTATGAAGGTATTCAGTGTAAAAGTCACAGCCTACTGGTGGACAATACAAGCATGTGTTCCTGAACAATAACCTGCATTGGATAGAGAGGAGGACATTACCAGAGGAGGTATAGAGTACACATAGGAGGGGGTCATATGGCAGGACAATAGGAGGTGATGGAGGAGATCACACACTGATGATGAAGCCTCTCTGACCTGTACACAACGCTGGGACAGTCTCTCCCCTCCAAGATCCAGGAAGGAGCCGTTCACTCACTGACAATGCTGATCTCAGTGTCCACTCACCAGGGGGACTCAGGTTACAGGTCCTGGCAGATCCGTAGATGTTATCATGGTACAAGCTATAGGAAAAGCTCTGTGCAGAATGTTGTAAGTACACTACAGATTATAAAAAATAAGTACATCGCTATCAGTTATTGTATAAATAACTGATAGCGATGTATTTATTTTTTATAATACACAGTCTATATTTGTTAGTAGTTTAAAGGACAGGAGCTGACAGGACCTGCCTCTTCTAGCAGGCTGCGATCTACTGAGCAGAGAGAAGGTACAGCGCGCTCTCCCGGGACCCTCCCCTGACGTGCCACATGACCTTCCTAGTTCCTACAACTCCCACAATGCAGCACGGCAGCAGCCAACCAATCGGCGGCCGCCGCTGCCGAGTTTTAGAAAAAAAAAAAAAAAAACAGCGCTGCGGCCCTTTTAAATATAATGTGAGCGGCCTGGGGGGCAATCTCCATTTTTCCACCTGACCCAGTCCGCCCCTGGTTCTAACTGTGGGAGGAGGGGGGGGGGTGACTGGGGGGGTGACCGATCTGTGTCCCTATTTAGGAAGGAACACAGATCGGGCTCCTCCCCTCCAGAGACAGGACATTGTCTCTGTGTGAGCCGGTGACGTGTCATATTCGGCTCCCCCGTCTCAGAATGCTCCGGAAGTGCTGGGCGGCCAACTGCGCATGCGCGATGCGTTCCAAACACATATGCGATGCGTTCCAATGGCTTTACGACACTGCACACCAGCGAAGCCATCATTCAGAGCGACGTGGACTTAGGGGAAAGTGGCCAGTCGGCCTCACGTCCTCGCTTCGCTCGGACGGCTCGCTGCGCTCGCTCGGCCTCCTGGCTCTTTTTTTAACATCCTCCAATCCACGGGGATGTTAAGGAAAGAGCCTGGATACCGAACGGCGGCTTCGCTGGTGTGCACTGTCGTAAATGCTTTGGAACGCATCGCAGATGCGTTTGGAACGCATCGCGCATGCGCAGTTGGCCGCCCAGCACTTCCGGAGCATTCTGAGACGGGGAGCAGAAAATGACAACACACCGGCAATGAGAGATGATCTATGAGAGATCATCTCTCATTCGCCCACAGATCGCATCACAAACGGCCGCTCTGATTGGCCGTTTGCCGCGATCTGTGATTGGCCGTGTCCAAGGGACACGGACAACACAGGGCTTCCCCGCAGCGCGCTGTACAGTGCGCGCTGGGAACGCCAGAATGACATGCCGTCAAATGACGGCATGTTGGATATTCAGGCCCGCGCTGTTGCCGTCATCCAAGTGGTTAATAACACATCTACATTAATTAAAAAAATTGTCTCACATAAAAAGGTCTTAAATAGAATGACCAACCAATTATTATGCCCACACAAACATGAACCTTCAAACATCTGTTCTTGAACTGTATATATACACAACCTGCGATAAAAAGCACATGCCACAAAATAAAAAATAATAATTCAGAGCAGACATGAAATATGACTTACGTCTTCTGAGGACTCTTCGAATTCTCTCCATCTGCTCTGGCTCTCGGATTTTCAAATCACTTCATCTCTTGCGCAACTGCTTCGTGGACCTCTGCACCCCGAATTTTGCATGGATAGCCCTCCGTACCTTATCCATGATCTGGGCCTTGAGTTTATTGGGGTTTTTGTAAGGCCCTTTTATGCCGTCGTAATCCTTCTTTTTTAATATAGCCACCATCTCAACCATCTCTTCAAAGCTCATGTTGGTGGCTTTGTACCTCCTGCTCTTCCTGGTTCCTGGTGAGTGCCTGGCCTTAGTGTTGCTCACGAATATTCGCATTGCGAATATTCGTAACGAATATTGCATATTCGAGTATTCGCAAATAAATCGAATATCGCGGTGAATATTCGATATTGCGAATATTCGTATTTTTTCAAATTCATTTTTAAAACAGATCACATCCTAGTGATCTCCATCGACGTCTAAAAGCATTGCTGGTATGATTAGAGACCCTGGGCCGAGTAGCTGAGGCGATCCTTTTATGTTGCCGAATATTCGCAAATACTTTCTCTGCCCTTCTGTGTTTTGTGTATAAAAAAAAAAAAAATTAGCTTTAGTTTAGTCATATAAGTTTGTGTAAGTAGAGTTAGTGTTTAGTGCATATTAGTTTATAATCCAGGAAATGATCTCCGTTTTAGCGTGTTGACGAGAATTTCGCAATCAATTTCGCATTCGCATTAGCGAAATTTCGCATTGGCATTAGCGAAATTTCGCAATATTGTTATTTGGACAAAATATCACGAATATTCAATTTTAGCGAATATTTCTCGAATATTCTTCTATATATTCGTGATATATCGCGAAATCGAATATGGCGTATTCCGCTCAACACTACCTGGCCTGTCTCCTGCCTGGTTGCAGCTTGCTGTCTCTCCTCCATCATGTCTTCAGACTCCTCTAGTCTCCACATTGACGGACTAAAAAGTGGCGTGGCAATCACTAGGACGAACGTCATGGGCGTGGAAACGTGCGGAGCTTCTCACATGCGCAGTGTATAAAGGGTAGAAAACATCGGAAAAACGATCGTGCAATACGACGATACAAAACTTTTTTTTTATTTGGCTTTATGAATAGTGGATGAGTTTTTGGGTTAGATATGGGAAGAAAGCTAAGGCTTGACTGACATTATTATTTTTTTGCTAAATTTTGACTTGCAGAAATAATGGAGGCTTTCATAGAACAGGAGTTATTCACATAATTTGTTCAAAGGGGGCCCCGGATGGCAACCCCCCATCCGGGGCCCCCACAGGCTCCACAGGCTCACGGGCCACCACTGGAACATCAATGGCCTCATCACCAGGCACAAGTGTCATGTAGTTTGTTGAGGGTCTCTTTAGGAAATTGTGCAATATGCAGCAGCAAAGTATGACATGGTTCATATTCAACATAACAAACCTACAGTCCTTGTCTTGTTTGCACCGCCTCTATACTGCTGTTTAAAGTATATAGGGCCATAGGGTCTTGTCAGGGCCGATCCTCCCTATAGGCGCACTATGCAAGCCACTTAGGGCCACGCAGAGCTGCAAAGGGCCACCAAAATTACTAGAGGCCCCACCTGGTGAGAAGTCATTTTCGTACCCTCACCCGGCTTCTAAACTCGCTGGGTGAGTCATTTCCGACAGCAGAACACCCCCTCCCCCCACTTCGCACCTTTCTTTAATGTGACATGTCACTGTCATCAGATTTTGCTTAGGGCCTCAGGGAGGTCAGGATCGGCACTGGGTCTTGTAAAGACCTGGGGGGAGTGGTGGCGGGGAAACTCCATGATTTTTATCCATATTGCAGGACCAAACATTACTTTGAAGCCGCAAGCAATGTTAAATTACTTTTTTCTTTTTTTTTTATCTCATGTTGTGTAGGGACATTTCTAAACACGTGCCACTACTATAGACACCCAGCAGGTACTTTTTTTTAAAGGGGTTTTTGATTTATTTTTTTTTCACTTTAAGCATGATTAAAAGCGATGCTCAAGAAAAAACTACAGTTTTTAAAACTTTTTTTTCCATTGATACATGTTCCCTGGGGGAAAGACCCGGGTTCTCAAAGATGTTTTCCAACAATAACTTGAATATTGGTCTTTAAAATTAGCCTTTTTGAATTCGAACGTTCGAGTCCCATAGACTTCAATGGGGTTCTAAATGTTTGCGCGAACCCACGGTCTGTTCGACGGTTCTGGTGCGAACCGAACGCGGGTATGTTTGGCTCATCCCTACCCAGGAACCACTGATAGAGCAGACAGGGGCTCGCAAGTGCAAAGGGGCACAAGTGCCTGACAGGATAGCTGATGTAGAGGGCTGGATACAGCAGACAGCAGGGAGGTGTTCTGTAGTTCAGGAGACAAGCAGGTGGAGGCAGGCTGGGTCAAGTACAAGCTGGCAGATCTGGTACAGGGACGGAATCCAAAGAAGAGTCAAGGTGCAAGCTGGGTCGGTATCAGACGAGCAGCAATCAGGCCAGAGGAAAAGCAGAACATGCAGGGATCAGAGGCGGGCAGCAAGAAGGGATGGTCAGGGATAAGCCAAGTCAGACAGGGATTAGGTAATCAGAGTAGCAGGTAGCAGGGGTTTCAGGGAACGCTGTAGACCAGACAACAAGGCAGCAAGGCGTCAGTCTCCTTTAAATAGTGCAACTGGCGCCAAGTGCTGTCACCATTGATGAGTACTGGTTCAGAAGGACCAGTGTTTTGGTTGGTGAAAGGGTCTGGAACTGTAGGTTTAAGTAGGGCCACATGAAAAACTGGATGTATCCGAAATGATTCCGGTAGTTTTAATTCATAGGCTACGTTGGTGATTTTCCTTGTCACTGGAAAGGGACCCACAAACTTAGGGCCCAATTTCTTGGACGGGCATACAAGTTTCAAATTCAAAGTGGACAGCCAAACTTGGTCTCCGGGTTCTAGGTTAAGCTCCCCTCTCCTCCTTTTGTCAAACACCTCCTTGTTATATTCTTGGGTCTTTGCCATTGTCTCCTGAAGTAACTTATTATTTGTATTAAAAAGTTCAGTTTCTTGGGCAGCTGGTACTGCGCACTCCGGGATGTTGTTGGAAAGAAACAGAGGATGGAAACCGTATTTTGCAAAAAACGGAGACTGCTTTGGCAGAGTGAACAGAATTATTATAAGCAAACTCGGCGAGAGGCAATAAAGGTGCCCAATCATACTGGGAAAATTATGAGACACAGCGCAAATACTGCTCAAGCGTTTGGTTTGTTCGTTCCATCTGGTCATTAGTCTGGTGGTGATAAGCAGAAGAGAAGGAAAGGTCAATCCTCAGGGATTCACATAGTGCCCTCCAGAACTTGGATGTAAACTGTACCCCCCTGGTTTGATACAATATTTGCAGGTACACCGTGGAGCCTCACAATTTCTTTAAGATAGATCCTTGCGGTTTCAGGGGCAGAGTGTGTACCCTCATAGGCAGGAAGTGAGCCATCTTGGAAAGTCCATCTACTACCACAAAGATAGTAGTGCAGTTTTCTAATGGTGATAAAATCCATGGAAATCACTTCCATGTTCTTTCCGGGATGGACAATGGCTTCAACAAACCCCATGCCTTGGTTTTGCTGCCTTTATTCTGAATACAGATGGTGCATGATTCCACGTAACTCCTGCAATCCTTCAGTAACTGTGGCCACCAAAAGGTGCGCTGGAGAAGTTCAGAAGTTTTGGGCATGCCAAAGTGGCGGGCAAATTTATGGTCATGACTTAAGAACGGAAACCCGCAACTGCTTATCTTGTCCTTGTACCACAATAGGTTGTCTCTTGTCTGTAGAATAACATCCGATGGATGAGGAGCCCCTATAGAAGCCTGTTTATTTTAGAAAGCAAGTCTCCTTGCAGCATGAGGAAGTTTCCTGGGGCTAGGATGGTATCTGGGGGTAAGGAGGCTTCGGATTCACTGAACATCCGGGAAAGCGCATCACGCTCGGTATTTTTCGACCCTGGCCTGTAGGAACGAGAATCTGGTAAAAATGAGTGCCCATCTGATTTGACGTGGTTTCAACCTCTTGGCGACTTTCAAGTACTCTAGCTTCTTGTGGTCCATATAGACAAGAATAGGTTGTGCTGCTCCCTCCAAGAGGTAACGCCACTCCTCGAGTGCAGCCTTTATTGCTAATAACTCCCGGTCACCAACATTATAATTCTTCTCGGCTTTGGATGATTTGCGAGAGAAGAATGCAACTGGGTTCAACAGAGCCTTGGGTCCCTGTCTCTGGGAGAGTACTGCTCTGACTGCTATTTCTAAGGCATCTACCTCCAAAATGTATGGCAAAACTGGATCAGGGTGTTTCAGAACAAAGGCAGAAATCAACAGCTTGAGCCTCAGGGGTCCAGTGGAACCAGGTGCCTTGCTTGGTTAACCTTGTGATGGGGGAGATGATGGTAGAAAATCCTCTTGTAAGCTTCCGATAAAAATTTGCAAACCCCACAAAATGCTGAATCCCCTTTTTATCTGTATGGACAGGCCAATCCAAGATGGCAGAAACCTTCTGGGGACCCATCTTGACACCTTCCACAGGGATGATCAACCCAAGGAACTGAATGCTCTGATGTTTGAACTCGCATTTTTGTGTACAAGCCGTGTTGTCAAAGTCATGTTAGCACATTTCTGACATGTTCACGATGTTTAAGCAGGGAAGAGGAGAAGATCAGGATACCATCTAGGTATATTAAAGGAAAGTGATGAGCGCAATTCTAAACTAAACTAAAAGGCGCAAATAGCGCCCCTAGGCAAAAAAGTGTAAATAGGAACCTCTGATGAAGTCACGTGACGTGACGCAACGCGTAAGGTCAACCGGAAGTGACGTGACACCCTGACCGTCCGACCGGAAGTGCCGTTGTTGGCGTTTTTACCTGTTTTTATTTTGTAAGTGAATTTACCCATTAAACTGTTTCCAGTTTTTACTTAATTCACGATGAGAGCTTCATTTTTTCCATTTTATGCATTTGCCTAACCCACGGTGAGCGGACCCTGATTACGCCTGGATGTGGACAGCTCATCTATCCAAGACGGAATCCAACAACAATATCTAGGATTGAGTTGAGGCCCTTTCTTTCCGTTGGGAGGTAAGCGCTCTGTGAGCACAGATATCTTGGAAGACGTCTCTGGATTTTCCGATTGCTTAAAGTGATAGAAGCTATTGAATTGTTTGACACGATTATTGCTTTTTTTCACCTTTTGGACTGGTTTCTGTGTCCATCCTACACAGTTGTGATTTATCAACATCACTGGACTTTTGTTTATTTATTTTCATTATATTTTGTGGTTGGAATGTGCACTATTTACACTTTTTTGCCTAGGGGCGCTATTTGCGCCTTTTAGTTTAGTTTAGAATTGCGCTCATCACTTTCCTTTTATATTCATTCATTGTTGTTAGCACATAACAGATTTGAGCTGCATATAATTTAGTTTAGATTTCCACTGTTTACGTTTATTCACTGTTGGTCAGCGCTGTAGTTCTCTCTTTTTTGCATCTAGGTATATTATGACAAACAAGTCAAGATGAAAGTCTCTGAAAATGTCATTCATAAAATGCTGGAATGTGATAGGGGCATTGCATAGAGCAAAGGGTATTACTAAATATTCAAAGTGCCCAAACTGGGTGCGGAAAGCAGTCTTCTATTCATCCCCACTTCAAATACAAACAAAATTATAAGCTCCACGAAGGTCCAGCTTAGTGAATATGACTGCAACTCCAAGACTCTGAAACATTTCGGGTACCAGGGGAAGGGGGTACCGGTTTTTGATCGTAATTTTGTTGAGCTCCCTATAATGAATGAATGAGTAACTTGTATAGTGCTAAAAACGCTAACTAAATCGCCTCAAGGTGATAATGTGATAATCTACACAGAGGGGTAGAGAATGGTCTTTCTTCTCCACAAAGAAATCTCCTGCTCCTGCTGGAGAGGTGGAAGGGCATATAAACCCCTTCTCCAGGTTGTCATCAATATAAGTCTTTAACCACTTGCATACTGGGCACTTACACCCCCCTCCTGCCCAGGTAAAATTTCAGCTTCCGGCACTGCGTCGCTTTAACTGACAATTGCGCAGTCGTGCGACGTGGCTCCCAAACAAAATTTACGTCCTTTTTTCCCCACAAGTAGAGCTTTCTTTTGGTGGTATTTGATCGCCTGTGCGATTTTTATTTTTTGCGCTATAAACAAAAAAGAGCGACAATTTTGAAGAAAAATACAATATTTTTTACTTGTTGCTAAAATAAATATCCCAATTAAAAATAAAAACACATTTTTTTTCTCAGTTTAGGGCGATACGTATTCTTCTACATATTTTTGGTAAAAAATAAAAATAAAAAAACGCAATAAGCGACTGGTTTGCGCAAAAGTTATAGCGCTTACAAAATAGGGGAGAGAATTATTATTTTTTATTATTTTTTTTTTACTAGAAATGGCGGCGATCTGCGATTTTTATTGGTACTGCGACGTTATGGCGGACACATCGGACACTTTTGACACATTTTTGGCGCCATTCACATTTATACTGCGATCAGTGCTATAAATATGCACTAATTACAGTATAAATGTGACTGGCATTGAAGGGGTTAACACTAGGGGGTGAGGAAGGGGTTAAATGTGTATGCTAGGTGTGTTATAACTGTGGGGGGAGGGGGGGTGACTGGGGGGGTGACTGATCTGTGTCCCTATGTAGGAAGGAACACAGATCGGGCTCCTCCCCTCCAGAGACAGGACATTGTCTCTGTGTGAGCCGGCAATGAGAGATGATCTATGAGAGATCATCTCTCATTGGCCCACAGATCGCATCGCAAATGGCCGCTCTGATTGGCCGTTTGCCGCGATCTGTGATTGGCCGTGTCCAAGGGACACGGACAACACAGGGCTTCTGGGAACGCCTTTCTGGGAACGCCAGAAAGACATGCCGTCAAATGACGGCATGTTGGCTATTCAGGCCCGCGCTGTTGCCGTCATCCGACGGTAGCGCGGGCCTCAAGTGGTTAAAGTCCCTAGCTCCAATTCTGCTAAGAGAAAGATTCTCCAAAAAAGGGTCTTTGCTCCAGGGAGGAGTTTGATTGGGTAGGCATAGGGCAGGGATCCTCAAACTATGGCCCTCCAGCTGTTGTAGAACTACACATCCCATGAGGCATTGTAACACACTGACATTCACAGACATGACTAGGCATGATGGGAATTGTAGTTCCTGAACAACTGGAGGGCCGTAGTTTGAAGACCCATGGCATAGGGCCTATGTGGGGGAAGAGTCTCTGCATCTATCTTGCTGAAAACATCTAACAAACTGTGGTACACCTCTGGGACGGATTGACAGGTTTTAACTAGGGTTGTCCCGATACCACTTTTTTTGGACCCAGTACAAGTACCGATACTTTTTTTCATCTACTCGCCGATACCGAATACTGATACTTTTTTTTAAATGTGTCCCCAAATGCAGCCATATCCCCCACATATTGCAGCCATGTCCCCCCACATATTGCAGCCATGTCCCCCCACATATTGCAGCCATGTCCCCCCACATATATCCAGCCCCACATATATCCAGCCATGTCCCCCCACATATTGCAGCCATGTCCCCCACATATATTGCAGCCATGTCCCCCCACATATATTGCAGCCATGTCCCCCCACATATATTGCAGCCATGTCCCCCCACATATATCCAGCCCCACATATATCCAGCCATGTCCCCCCACATATTGCAGCCATGTCCCCCCACATATTGCAGCCATGTCCCCCCACAGATGCAGCCATGTCCCCCATATATGCAGCCATGTCCCCCACATATGCAGCCATGCATGTCCCCCACAGATGCAGCCATGTCCTGTTCCCCCCATATTGCAGCCATGTCCTGTCCCCCATATTGCAGCCATGTCCTGTCCCCCATAGATGCAGCCATGTCCTGTCCCCCATAGATGCAGCCATGTCCTGTCCCCCATATTGCAGCCATGTCCTGTACCCCATAGATGCAGCCATGTCCTGTCCCCCATATTTCAGCCATGTCCTGTCCCCCATATTGCAGCCAATGTCCCCTATACCTAGTAGTAGTAGATGTTGCCACTGCTGCCGCGTTAATCCCCGTGCATCACAGCACGCATTACAGGCACCTTTCGTATGAATTCTTGTAATGCCCGCCGCGCCATGTATAGACACTCCCCTTCTCTGGATTGGACGGATCCGTCCAATCCCGAGCAAGGGAGAGTGTCTATACACACGGCTCTGTGCATAGACACTCCCCTTTGCTCAGGATTGGACAGATCCGTATTCTATTTAGGTATCGGGGGTATTTGCGGGAGTACAAGTACTCCCGCAAATACTCGGTATCGGTCCCGATACCGATACTGGTATCGGTATCGGGACAACCCTAGTTTTAACATCTTTTTTCAGACATAGTAAAGAGGACGGAACATCTGTAGCCTCCTGTAAGCAGTGCTGGTGGCAGTCAAGACAAAGGAAACTGATCCTTCCGGAGATCCAGTCAATATGTGGGTTGCGAGCCCTCAGCCAAGGCATGCCCAGTATGATGGGAAACAAGGGGGATTCAATCATGTCCAAACACAGTAGTTCCCGATGGTTACCGGAAATTATGGTATTGAGAGGAACCGTTTCTTGCTTGACTGGCCTAGACTTAATAGCTGATCGGTCAGCCAGATATACAGAAAGTCCCTTTGCTCTAGGCCGCAGGGGAACTTGGTATCTGATAGCAAAAGATAAGTCCATAAAGCCGCTGCAGGTTCCGGAATCAATTATGGCGGTGACCTGAGTATTCCCTCCTGGAAGCTGTGGAGAAATGGAGAAAGCCAGGTGAATTGTATTGTTAAGCAAGGCAGGTGTAAAAGCAGAAGAGATGAGGAGCACTTACAGAGCTTTGTGGGGCAAGTCCTTACATAATGTCCAGGTTCCCCGCAATAGAGGCAAAGATTGTTAGCCCGCCGACGTTGACGTTCCTCAGGGGTAAGTGAAGGGCAAAGCAGGCCCAATTGCATTGATTTTGAATATGTAACCACAGCTGGAAGTAACCCAGGGCCAGTGGCGTACCAAGGGGGTACAGGTAGGGGGTGACGCACATGTTAGGCACTGATCAGGGCCCCTGCACTTTCCCTGTCATTGCAGCTTTTTGAAAAAAGTTGATCCGATCAGCAGAGCCCAGCGGTGTGGGGGAAGCTGTCTGTAACTCCCCCCATCATCTCACCAAGTTAGGCTGTCCCTCAGGGATTTTCATTATCTCTGTAATAATCACTTCATGTCACGCGGTGGTGGGCGGGGTCGGGTGGGGCTTCCTCGTTCTACAGACTCCTCGCCTCAGTCTGACCCCCTCCCGCAGCTAAAAAGAAATGGGGAGTAGAGACCACACACCACAGCAGCCGGGGAATCTTTAACATGCTGTAAGTGACTGAGCAATGCACATTGTCACCACATGCAGACCTAGCCTGGCACTATATACCACCCAGACCTGGCACTATATACCCACCTAACCTGGCAATATACAACCAAGACCTGGCAGTAAATAGCCACCTAACCTGGCCGTATATACCACCCAGACCTGGCACTATATAGCCACCTAATTTGGCACCAGTGGTGGTGCGTCCATAAGGGCACACGGGCGCCTCCCCCTCATATTCAGCCACCCCCTCTGTCACCAATAGATAGTTTCATGCATTGAATGAATCTATCTATGGCTGCCGCTGTCACCCCCTTTTCAGGCACCCGTCCCCTTTTCAGGTGCCTGAATTACAGTGGCGGGGGGTGTTTTTGAACCACCTGATTAGAACCATAGGCGCTAAAAAAGGTAAACAGCAAGTGGCATGCTTGGCGCCTGCAGTTAACCCAGGTGTGTTAGGAAAGTGAATATTCATTAGTTTTTCTAACACTGAACCACCTCTTCGCCAATCAGGTGCTCGGGTCTGTTACCCGTCACCTAATTGGCTGAAACAACAGGTGCTGTGATTGGACACCTACAAGGCATCCAATCATAGGAGAGGATGGGAGAAGAGATCAAGGACAGACATGGAGGAGCATGGAGGACACCACTCGCTGCTGAGAAAGGGTATGTGCCGGGCAGACAGCGGGTGGGGGGAACAGTGGCAGCATTCTTTTTTTAAGTATTTACTTTTTATTAATGAATTTTCCAAAATCATAACATAGAATCATAACATAGTCCATATACAATATTTTAGGGAATAATAACACCATTTTCGGTACATCAATACTCATCAATCATCTGATCTAGTTTTAGGACCCGTAATTTATTTTAGTTGTCCCCGGTGAACCAAAAAAAAAGGGGGCACTAAAGGAGGGACAACTCACCCCTCCTGCTCAGTTCCTTCACTGGCTCTAGATTAACCACTTTTTCCTTGTTGTGACTTCCGTTTGTTTTCTATTCCTTATCCAAACCTTTTAAATATCCAACTATTCCCTATTTGCATTCCTTAACCTTTCCCTTTTCTTCCTTTCTTTCCCTCGCCCCCCCCCTCCCGACCCAGACCCAAGCCCCCAAAGAAAAAAAAAGAAAAAGAAAACCCCTACTCCTCCCCCTCTCTCTCACCTCCCCCTCCCCTACCCCCCGGGGGGGCCCCTGTCCTCTGACTCACCATGCCTACACTCCAACCTCCCTCCCTAATAGTTATTTTCCTTCCTCTGAATATATAAATGAATTCCATACTCCCCATGTTGCATTGTATTGTTCTTTTCTATCTTGTGCTGAAAGCATCAGGTCTTCTATGGCCTCTACATTTCTGACTCTATGCAACCACTCCGCAATCATTGGTGGTTCCGAGTTTTTCCACCTCCGAGCTATTCCCGCTTTAGCCTCGTTATTTAGGTGGCAAATAATCAAATTTTTATATGTCTTTGTTGGAATCTGTGACAGGTGTAACATACAGAAAGCTGGGTCGTCTGGTATTTGGTAGGTTGTAAGTTTTTGTATAATCCTTTTTACTTCTACCCAATACTTCCTAATCTTAGGACAGGTCCAGAATATATGGAACAAGGTTCCCTTATTCTTCTTGCATCTTCAGCACCTGTCTGGAGTTCCCGGGAAAAACCTGCTCAATTTTGCTGGTGTATAATACCACCTAATTAAAGGTTTATAGTTTAATTCCTGTGTCCTGGTACAGACCGATGTCTTCATAGCAAGGTGGATTATCTTTTGTTGTTGTATTTGATTAAGGTTCAACTCCATATCTCCTGCCCATTTTCGCATAGCGGGAATCTCGTAACTTTCTGGGGGTGTTATTAGTAGCCTATATAATTTAGAGAGCATTCTGGTGGGGGGTTCTCGTTCCTCACAAAGTTGTTCAAATTGTGTTAAATCCTTTTTGAATCTATTCACTGGGCCTAGAGAATTCAAAAAGTGACATAGTTGTAGGGCTTGCCAGTATTTTACTTCAAATTGGCCGTCTGGTTGTATAAGCAGTGCAACGGTTGGCCACGTTTCCATTTGTGTAAAGTGTAGGACCTGTGTGCATCTCTTTTCTTTAAGATTCCTATATGTCCCTCCTTCCATACCCGGTATGAAACCCGGATTTCCCAAAATTGGGTATACTGATCTACCCATCAGGCACATTCTATGCCCCACCACCAATGTTGGGCCTATAATAGGGTGCCTTTTCAGCTCGTCTGGCATATTGCTCCTCTCAGAGGGACCTGACCCACCTCCTGCTCCAATTTTACCCAGAGTTTTATTTCGGAGCTCCTACACCAATCTATGACCCTTCCCAGGTGTACTGCCTGGTAATATTTAACTATGTCCGGGACCGCCAGTCCTCCGTAGCAGTTAGGAAGGGTCATCCTACTTCTACTAATTCTAGGTCTTCTCTTAGCCCAGTTAAATTTAGAGAGGAGCGTATTTACCTGATGAAGGAACGCAGAGGGAATTTGTATCGGTATTGCTTGGAAAAGATTCAGCAGTTTTGGCAGGATGGTAATTTTAATAGCATTACACCGCCCAAACCATGAGTGAATCCCCTTCTGCCATTTATCCATCAAATCTGCAATTGCCTTCACCAGTGGAGGGAAGTTTACTTCAAAAGTATTCTCCAATCTTGGTGGAACGTGTATCCCTAGATATTTTAAGGCTGTTGTTACCCATTTGAATTTAATCTTAGGTTGTATGGTTTGTTGCATTGTAGTCGGGAGTGCCACTCCCATTGCTTCTGATTTTCCGTAGTTAATTTTTAAATTTGCCAATTTCCCATACTCTTCTATTTCCTGCATCAGGTTTTGTAATGATTTTTGGGGGTTAGACAAGGAAAACAACATATCATCTGCAAAAGCAGATACTTTATAGTCTCTATCTCCTATACATATACCCTTAATATCTGGGTTTTGCCTAATCCTGTTTAGCAAGGGTTCTAATGAAAGGATATATAACAAAGCGGATAGTGGGCACCCCTGTCTTGTTCCATTCAAGATTTTAATTGGTTCCGAAAGTATCCCATTGACCTTCACTAATGCCTGGGATATAGTATATACCCCTGCAATCCATCTTCGCATATATTCCCCCAGACCAACTTGTTTCAGTACTTCTGCTATAAAATCCCAGCTAACCCTATCAAAGGCTTTTTCCGCGTCTGTACTTAGGAAAATAGAAGGTGTTTTTGTTTTTCTTGCCCACTGCACCAAGTTAAGAACTTTGATGGTATTGTCCCTAGCCTCAGGTGTGGGGACAAAGCCTACTTGGTCTAAATGTATTAATCGTTTCAACATAGGTTGGAGTCGAGATGCCAAAATTTTAGTGAACAGTTTTAAATCTATATTTAACAATGAGATTGGGCGGTAACTACCGCATTCCGCCGGGTCCTTCCCTTCTTTCGGAATCACCGCAATATGGGCCGTGAGTGCCTCCGGGCGGAAGGCGGTAGACCGGCCAATCTCATTGAATACTTTAATCATCTGTGTCCCTAGTATAGGGAGGAAATGTTGGTAATATTGGATAGTGAACCCATCTGGGCCTGGGGCTTTTCCTTATTTTAACTGTTTTCATTACTTCCTTAAGTTCTTCCATTGAGATGGGTCTTTCCAAATTTTCCCTTTCGAGTTGTGACAGCCTACCGAGATGCGCTAAGGTTAAGTACTCCTCTACCTCGACCCGGGGGATAACCCATGAGTCTAGATTGTAGAGGGAGGAGTAGTGTTCTTTAAATCTTTGTGCTATATCTCTAGGGAGAGAGATTAGTTGTCCGTTTTTTCCCTTTACCTGTGGTACGTATACTGTCTTCCCTTTCTCTTTTAGCTTTCCTGCTAGGATTTTACTGCACTTGCCTCCCAGTTCGTATGTAACCTTTTTTCCTGCCTGGATTGTTGCTTTTGCTTTATATCTGAGCAGGTCTGTCAATTGTCTCCTCTTATGTCCCAATTCTTCTCCTATTGGTATGGTCTGCGTTGTTTTATGTTGCGTCTCCAGACTCTGAATCTCCTCTATTAGTTTCACTACCTGTGCCTCCCTTGCTCTTTTATTCTGGCTCCATGTTTTATCAATATTCCTCTCATTACAGCTTTGTGGGCTTCCCATACTATACTTGGGTCGCTCCCTGGTGTACTGTTCGTCCGAAAATGTTCCTCTATTTCTTTTTCTACGTCCTCCCGAACTTCAGGTATCTGTCGCAGGCTCTCATTCAGGTGCCATCTGTTCCCGATAGGGTAAGCTTTGCCAGACATAGATATACATAGTTTCACCGGCACGTGATCTGACCATGTTATATTCCCTTTGCTAACCTCTAATATTGCTGTCAGTAAGTAATGAGGTACCAGGAAGAGGTCTATGCAGGAGTATAGCCGATGCGGGTTAGAGAAAAATGTATAGTCTCTCTCACCTCCATGTAATAGTCTCCAAGCATCTATCAATTGCATCTCTTTTAAATTCCGCATAATCCCCCTCCTGGCCCCAACTGGAACAGATGAAGATCCGGGTGACGTGTCTAATTTGGGCTCAAGTGGTATATTAAAATCTCCTCCTAGTATCAATTTCCCTTCCGCAAATTTGGTTAATTTGACTAGCGCTTTAATTAGGAATGTATCTTGATGTTTATTAGGTACGTATACTGTCGCTAGTGTCACTTTTACGCCCCCTATACATCCTTTTAAGAATAAAATACGTCCGTCTCTGTCGATGTATTTATCCGACAGAGACCACGCAATTTGAATGGAGATTAATATAGACACCCCTTTAGACTCACCCCTTTAGACCCCTTTAGAGCATTGTAAGTGCAAGGGAAGAATCTATTTTGCAGTTATGACATTGCATCTGTCTTAAAATGCGTTTCTTGTACAAATGCTATATCTGTACGAATCCTTTTAAGTTCATTGAGGAGCATTTTACTTTTTTCCTGGGTTATGAAGTCCCTTAACATTTACAGTGGTGATCCTTATATCTCCCATTTTATCCCCTCCTTGATAAAAAGAGGGGGTGTGGCGATGGAAAAGCTGAGGGAGTGGCAAAGATTAACCCAACCAGGGGGAACCCGGGGGGGGGGGGGGGAGAAAAGAAGAAGAGGAGAGAGGAAAAAAAAACACTAACCCCCCAACCCTTCCCTATCTAGACCTAGTATCGATGGGGTGAGTTAAGGAGTGTAAATCCCTCCCCTCCACCCCCAAAGACAGTCAAGCTTCCTGCTTTTAACACTCTATTTACCCCAACCCACTGAGTGTATACTGTACTGTACACTGTATACAGTGGCAGCATTCAATGGGCACATTGAGAGCATTTGATGGCAAAGTGGAAGCATTTGATGGGCACAGTGGCTGCATTTGATGGCACAGTGGTGGCAATTGATGGGCACTATATACCACCCTGACCTGGCACAATATACCCACCTAACCTGGCACTATATACCACCCTGACCTGGCACTATATAACACCCTGACCTGGCACTATATAACACCCTGAAAATTTTTCCTGAACTGCTGCATTCCCCGGCCACAACAGTCTACACTATCCTCAATAGCTTCCTCTGGTTCCATTACTTGCTGTGGTGTACACATTGACCTTCTCCATGCCCCCGGTTAGGGTGACCAATTTCCAAACTACCATTCAGGGACACCCTCTTCCCAAAAATCAGATTGTGCTGTAACGAATCACAGCACAGTGATTGGACACAAGAGACAGGATTTATGATTTCCCCAATCACATGTAGGGGGCGGGGATTGTGTTCTGTAAGTACTCTCAATGAGTAAAGCAGTGATGTGGTGGCCTTTTTTGGGGGCATCAGATTTGGCCAGGGGGGGCGGGGGGCCAACAGTTCAGGAAAATAGGTCAGGGTGTTATATAGTGCCAGGTCAGGGTGTTATATAGTGCCAGGTCAGGGTGGTATATAGTGCCAGGTTAGGGTGGTATATAGTGCCCATCAATTGCCGCCACTGTGCCATCAAATGCAGCCACTGTGCCCATCAAATGCTGCCCCCCTCCCGCGAGCTTGCGCAACAAAGAAAACGCATACGGAAGTCGCGCCCGCATATGAAAACGGTGTTTAAATCACACATGTGCGGTATCGCTAGACCTCCTCTGTAACTCTAACCTGGTAACCGTAAAAAAAAAATTAAAGCGTCGCCTATGGAGATTTTTAGGTACCATAGTTTGTCGCCATTCCACGAGTGCGTGCAATTATAAAGCGTAACATGCTTGGTATCTATTTACTCATGGTAACATCATCTTTCACATTATGCAAAAAAATTGGGCTAACTTTACTTTTAAATTTTTTTTAAATTCACGAACGTTTATTTTTTAGTTAATTTTTCCCAAAAATGTACTTTTAAAACACCGCCGCACAAATACCGTGTGACATAAATTAATGCAACAATCACCATTTTATTCTCCAGATTCTCTGCTAAAATATATATATATATATATATATATATATATATATATATATATATATAAAATGTTTGGGAGTTCTAAGTAATTTTCTAGCAAAAAATACAGATTTTAACTTGTAAACACCAAATGTCATAAATAGGCTTAGGCATGAAAGGGTTAATACCTTAATATACAAAAACTCATTCTAGCACCTACCAAAAGGTAGTGGGTGCTACATTTGCGTGAATCCCCACTACAAGCTATTATTTTGAATCAGCCACAGTACCTTCAGCTGCCTGAATACCCGAATAAGTACTGCATTTTTTTAATTGTTCACCATTTTCATCCAGCTTGGTCGATTTTTAAATCGACTTCCGTCAAGCTTGTTGACAGAGACAGAAATTGGTGCCTATTGAATCATGTAGTCTTATTCAGACACCCTGCACATCTGAGTAACAGAAAAAAATAGGTTGATTCAGTGGTGTTTTGTAGGAGTCCCTTGCTGCCATCTTCTCTTCTGACATCATCAAAGCTATCTCTTCCTGGTTCTCGCTCACCTGATGATGAACATGCTAAGGGGGCCAGCTGCAAAATACAGGAAATGATGACCAGCCCCCTGATGACATGATGCATCGTATGTGAAGCATACCTGGAACAAATGACATGGGTATCCCAGGAGACTGCAAACCAGAATCCAGGAAATGTAGGGTGGGTTCCCCCATATTTTGAGAGAGAAGGTGGTATGACATAGATGACGGAAAGTCGGTGGGGGGAGTGAAGGTCTGTTTTAAACAATAGATATTTACAGTGAAAGCTTACCTCCTAAATTCTGGGCAAAATTTGGAGGAGCCTGACTTTTTATGGTTATTCAGAGATTCAACACTGCTCGAACATTGCCTGTTCAGTAAACAACGAACAATTTGGGGTGTTCGCGGCAAATTCGAAAAGCCGCGGAACACCCTGTTAAAGTCTATGGGAGAAATCTAAAGTGCTAATTTTAAAGGCTAATATGCAAGTTATTGTCCTAAAAAGTGTTTGGGGACCTGGGTCCTGCCCCAGGGTAAATGTATTAATGCAAAAAAAAGTTTTAAAAACTAACGTTTTTTTCGGGAGCAGTGAATTTTATAATGCTAAAAGTGAAACAATAAAAATAAAATATTCCTTAAAATTTTGTACCTAGGGGGGGTGTAAAGTTAGCATGTGAAATATCACATGTTTCCCGTACATAGAACTGTCCCTGCACAAAGTGTCATTTCTGAAAGGAAAAAAAGTAATTTAAAACTGGACTTGCGGCTATAATAAATTGTCGGCTCCGGCAATTCAGAAAGAATTCATTCATAAAAAATAAAAAAAAGCGTGGGGGTCCCCCCAAATTCAATTACCAGGATATTAAGGGAAACCCTGCTGTCAATTTAAAAAAAAAATGACGTGGGGTTCCCCTAAATATCCATCCCAGACCCTTCAGGTCTGGTGTGGATTTTAAGGGGAACTCCACCCCAATTTTTTTTTTAAATGGCGTGGAGTTCCCCCAGAAATCCACACCAGACCCCTTATCCAAGCACGTAACCTGGCAGGCCACAGAAAAGAGGGGGGGACAGAGTGTGCCCCCCCTCTCCTGAACCGTACCAGGCCACATGGGGAGGATGTCCCAATGTTCATGGGGACAAGGGATTCATACCCACAACCCTGGCCGGTGGTTGTGGGGGTCTGCGGGCGGGGGGCTTATCAGAATCTGGAAGACCCCTTTAACAAAGGGGACCCCCAGACGGGTGATCTCCTCTCCGGTCCAGCGATAAGATCATCCGGAATCCAGAGCGCAGCATCACCGGCCTTCTCTCTCCGCCGGACAACGCCCGGCGAATGAGTGGCTGGAGCTGCGACATTGCTTTTATTGGTGAGGCTGGGCCACCCGTCACGTGACCCTGCCCCCTCTGACGCAAGGGGGAAGCCAGGCTTCCCCAGTGACGTAGCAGAGGGTGCGTCAGAGGGGGACAGGGGTCACGTGACGGGTGGCCCCGCCTCACCAATAAAAGAAATGTCACAGCTTCTGCCGCTCATTCGTCAGGCGGTGTCCGGCGGAGAGAGAAGGCCGGTGATGCTGCGCTCTGGATCCCGGATGATCTTATCACTGGACCGGAGAGGAGACCGAGTGCATTACCACCGCTGGATTTTTTTATTTATTTTTTATTAATAAAGGACTTTTTTCTAAGGTGTGTGTGTGTTTTTTACAACTATTTATACTTCCTTCGTGAAATGGTAGGGGTACAATGTACCCCATTACCAATTCACATCTGGGGGGGCAGGATCTGGGGGTCCCCTTTGTTAAAGGGGTCTTCCAGATTCTGATAAGCCCCCCGCCTGCAGACCCCCACATCCAACGGCCAGGGTTGTGGGGATGAGGCCCTTGTCCCCATCAAAGTCCAGTATAAGATGAGAGAAAAAGTTAACCGCTCAGAGGTCCCAAGGAGCTAAAGCTGAAAGATAGGATCCAACCCCTGGGTGCAGGCACTTCAATAGTATGCAAAATTGTATGGAGAAAAACCAGGACGACCGCACTCCAAAAAATGTTCCTTTATAATAAAACAGATCACAACATCAACATGTCACAGCAAAAAAAAGCTTTAGCTATGAATAAGCACTGTATTTTGGTGTAAAACGTGTCAGCTCTTTTCTGTTTTTTGCTGTGACATGTTGATGTTGTGATCCGTTTTATTATAAAGGAACATTTTTTGGAGTGCGGCCGTCCTGGTTTTTCTCCATACAATCTTGTCCCCATCAACATGGGGACATGCTCCCCATGTTGAGGGCATGTGGCCTGGTACGGTTCAGGAGAGGGGGGGTGCATTCTGTCCCCCCTTTTTTCTTCGGTTAGGTTAGGTTTTCGTCAGGTTACGTGCTCGGATAAGGGGTCTGGTGTGGATTTTTGGGGGAACTCCACGCCATTTAAAAAAAACAATTGGGGTGGAGTTCCCCTTAAAATCCACACCAGACCTGAAGGGTCTGGAATGGATATTTGGGGGGAACCCCACGTCATTTTTTTTAAATTGAAAGCAGGGTTCCCCTTAATATCCATACAAGACCTAAAGGGCCTGGTAATTGAATTTGGGGGGACCCCCACGCTTTTTTTTTTATGAATGAATTCTCTCTGAATCGACAATTCATTATAGCCGCAAGTCCGGTTTTAAATGACTTTTTTTCCTTTCAGAAATGAAACTTTGTTCAGGGACAGTTCTAAGTATGGGAAACATGCGATATTTCACATGCTAACTGTACACCCGCCCCCAGGTCCGAAATTTACTTTCAATAGATTTTTATTAATAAACAGCAAAAATATATTGACAAAGTTGCAGGCAAAACCATCTGTTAACATCAGACAAAGCAACAATTCAAAAGACACATTACATGTTGAAGATAAGAAGGAACAGATGTATCTCAGCAAGTTATTGCGAAAGTTTCAAACTCCCGAGGGAGGAGGGAACCCGCCAACCTCAGCACCCCTCACGGAATCTAGCTGTGCCGGGCAGGTGGGGTCCATCTCCCCCCAACAGAGTACAGTAACGAGTACAAGAATCTGCTACAGGCAGGAGGAAGCAAAAGAGAGATAGATAGATAATAAATTGCAAAGATAAGTGAAAAAGAACACCTGTGCTAATATTGTAATAACTCATTGAACTGCTTCGTTTGGGCAGTTGGGTGAACTATTATTGGTGGACAAAGTACATACATTTGGATGTCCAATGAACAGGAGGTGTCAGGCAATAAAGGCCAAGAGATGTTCCAACTGCTAACGGTAGGTGGAACAGTCTGTCTTTTACAAAGTGAAGCAAAACAGACTAGGTACGAAATTTAAAGGAATATTTCACTTTTATTGTTTCACTTTAAGCACTATTAAATTCCCTGCTCCCGAAAAAACGCCTGTTTTCAAAACTTTTTTTTGCATTGATACATTTCCCCTGGGGCAGGACCCAGGTCCCCAAACACTTTTTAGGACAATAACTTGCATATTAGCCTTTAAAATTAGCACTTTAGATTTCAAATGTTCGAGTCCCATAGACTTTAACAGGGTTCTAAAGTTCACACGAACATTTGGTGCGTTCGCAAGGTCTGGTGCGAACCGAACAGGGGGGTGTTCGGCTCATCCCTACTCTCTGCCTATTCCCGCCACCGCCCGCCTCACAGCCTGTCAAGTTTTACTCTCCGGGCCCCCGGCTACTACTGTAAATTGGTAAATTGCCCCAGGCCCTCTTCAAATCCAATCCGGGGACAAAACCGGGGACAGTGTCCTCCATCCAGGGACTGTCCCTGGAAAACAGGGATGCCTGGTCACCCAAGTGTACAAGGCACTGTCTACCTGGTAAACTCTTTGAGAGGCTGACAGCTGTTCTGGCTGGACAGACCTGAATGGTGCACCAAGTGCTCACTGCCCTAAAAATTGGTACTGATTGGTAAACCATTCAGCCTTATCCAGCCACAGCGGCTGTAAGTCTTTCATATACATTTACAGGCTGGTGCAAAGATGAGGCCTTAGGGTGCAGTCACCCTCACTAAAATACTGTAGCTGCTGACTTTTAATAGAAGAGCACTTACCTGTCCAGGAATCCCACAATGTCGGCACCCCAAGATGATTCATCAATCCGTTTTGGGTGCAGGGCTAGCATTGTAAGTAAGTGAAGCCTTCAGGCTTCATAGCAAGTTTTTCTATTGCACATGCACAAGTCACGCTGTGATTTCTAAATGGTCCTGCTGTCTTCTGGGACTTGTGTGTGTCCCAAAAGGCAACGAGGGGAAGGAGGAGGGACCGGAAATGTCGTAGATCGGCGATCACCAATTTTACCCGGAAGTGGGTACCTGTCAATACCATGTACCTGCTTCCCCTTTTGGGCGGAGCTCTGCTTTAACTTTCTATTTCCACACTATTTTGGGACAAAGATTAGCTAACTGCAGCTGCTAAAAAGTCTTTATGCACATCCCAGCCCCATCAGTTGCTTTAAAATTTGCTCTGTAATTAACTAGTTTGTGATTTCTACTGTAGATGGTCCTTCAGTTGACGGGTAATATAATTAATCAGCAAGCATACTTTAACTTTATTTTTCCTGACTCTAGTTCTTCTGTAAGTAATTTGTATTCTGTAATAAAGGGACTGTAAGGAAAGAGGAATTCAGTACTTATGGGATGTCTAATGCCCTGTGCACACGATCGGTTCATCCGATGAAAAAGGCCTGATGGATTTTTTCATCAGATATCCCATGAAGCTGACTTTCATCAGTCTTGCCTACACACTATCAGTTAAAAAAACGATCGTGTCAGAATGCGGTGACGTAAAACACAACGCATGCGTTGACTTTATTCTAAGCATGCGTTGATTTTTCTTTCTATTGGTTTTTTAACCATCAGATCATTTTAAAACAAGTTCCTAGATTTTTCACCGATGGATAACAAACCAATGGGGCCCACACACGATCGGTTTGTCTGATGAAAACGATCCATCAGACCGTTTTCATCAGACGAACTGATCGTGTGTACCAGGCTTAAGGACCAATGCACAGGGAACAGAGGGCTGTACAGCATAAATAAAATGGCCATATTGCTGTGCCTGTGGAGTCACTGATACAAATAAATGACAGGGGAAATGCAGCAGGGTAACGCACAGGGTTTCCTGTTGCGTCAGATGGGGGGGGGGGGTACCTGTACATGTCACTGGGTAACCTTGTAGCGTTTCCCTGTTGCATCAGAAGGGGTGGGGTCACCCTCAGCTATTTAAAAACTGTCACTGCAGGTGTAGCGTCATTCGGTGGGCGCCGCTCATTGAGGCAGATCGTGTCAGCGATTTTTTTTTCTCCGTATCCTCCACTCGAGACATAATTACATCGCTGGAATATTTTTTTTCTTTTTTTAATAAAGGACTTCACTTTTTCCAAGCTGTCTACTGTGTTTTTTATGGAGGGGGGGGGGAGAAGGGAGGTTGGGAATGGGTGGGGGGTAGGAGGTACCTCTCATAACTCACAGGAACAAATGATTAAGATCCGTAGTAGACATAGGACCCAGCATGGGGGCTACCAACCTCAGATGCGGAAGGGGTCTGGGGTCCCTTATGAGGGGCACTAGCTCTATTGGGTAGCACTTAAAAGTAGAGTAAGTATAAGGAGAGTGGGGAAAAAAAGATGACAACAATACATTTTTTGACAATGTCCGAGGATTAAACACGTCAACTAAGAGACATAAAATCTTAAAAGAGCTTAAACATTATAGTGCAGAAGTGGTGTTTCTGCAGGAAAACCATCTCTCACAGAAATCAAACTTGAAACTATACTCCGATTTTACGAAATGGTACTATGGTGATTCAACAACAAAGAGAGCCAGGGATATGGCAATTGAATTTTCCAAGGGGATGCGGTTCAAACTGGAGGAAAGGATGACTGACCCTGAAGATAGATACCTCTTGCTGAAGGGTAGATTGTGTGAAATGGAATGCACACAAGCAAACATCTATTCCCCCAATAGGGACCCAATAAAATATCTGAAAGAGGTCATGGGAAAGTTAATGGATTTCAAGAAAGGAAATGTGATAATGATGGGCGATATGAATTTTTGTATGGACCCTGGACTGGAAATGATCAAGCAGAAAATCCATCAGTGTCAAATGTTGGACACAAAACTACACATTCTACTCCCCTGTACATGGGACGTACTCTAGGATCGATTTTATTAAATGGTTGATCATAGGTCGCTGTAGAGGGTACACTTTGTCACCTCTTTTCACGCCATTATGTGAGTCTACACACTGCAGTGAAGTACAGTACGTGTTCATTATCCCCCAATTTCACTTGCAGGATACTATACCATCCAGCATTTTTATACATATATCATGACATTGGGGTTCCACACATAAACACATCTTATCAATCGGATGGTTTCACTATTTCTATTACTCACTCCATCCCATATACACATACGTCTTTTCTAACATATTTTCTTACGTTTTTTTTTTCCTCTCTCTTCACTTTTTCACATTCACACCTATACCCGGTTCACACCAGCAGATGCTACGATTGTTGTCACTTTACTTACCTTTACTTCCATTGACTTAATTGGTAATTGTGTGTTTTTTACTTTTTTATCAATTTATTATCATTTTTTCCTTGTTTTTTGTCAGCTGATCTTTGAATCTCTTTTCCGCCTGGTTCTAATGGGTGTAGTTTCTCTTCGCTGTGTCTACCCACAGATGTATGGGATTACTGAAATCAGTTCGGACCAATCACAGACTGGATTTACCACATGACTTTGTTTCTTTGGAATACTATAAATGAGATTGTTTTTTATGTTGTTCCTAGTGTAATAGTGGGGGTCCCTGTCACCATGGAGATGCAGCAAAAATGGACACAGAGTCTGCATGTCAGCAAACTGCAGAACTACACAGCATAGTTTTTAAATGGAGAAAACTGCTCTGTCAGTTTTCTCCAGGTTTTCATAGTTTTGAATGGGGCTGTGTAGTTGGAGATCCTGCAGAGACTTGGGCGAGATGGGATATCCAACCCTGTGTCCAGATCTTACAGACAGCCAGCAGGTTGGGTTCCCAGCTGAACGCTGCCATTATAATCAGGGACTGGTCAGAACAGAGAGAGAGAGAGAGATGGAAGGTGTGCAGCTGGCTGTTGCTGCAAGACAGACCTGTGTGTGGGGATCTGTCTGTCTGTCTGCCCTGGAGACTACATCCCTGGTGTGGGGGGACTTCGTGCCTGAGGGACTGGGAGGCTGGTAGACCTGAGGTGACTAGCGAGTCCAAGAGGGGCTGAAGGAAGTCCAGGAGACAGTGGGCTGGAGAACCTGTTGAGGCCAGGAGTGTGCCAGGTTAGCAGGTACAGCAAGGCTAAGTAAGCCTAGGAGCCAGGAGGCTTGGTATTTTGAGTTCTGTGAACATTACTGGAGAAGAACCCCTGCGTGGGAAATCCTGTATGTGAACTGTTCTTTTTGTTTCCTTCAATAAAAATGGGCTGCCATGCCCTCAAACATAACATCTGCTGAGGTCCTGAGGACTCGCTAAAAAAAAACGCATTTACCATTGAGTTAAACCCCCAACGTTTACACTAGCTATGACTAAGCATTGTACAACAATGTGAAACGCGTCAGCTATATCATCCCACCGTTTGCTGTTTTTCTGTTTGTGCAGTGTTTTTTTACTGGATTAAAGGCTTTCATTGTTTTTTACATTTATCTGAGTGCGGCTGTCCATACCTTCTTTCTTCCATTTATGCTTCGTGCGTTGCCTGCACCCACTGGATTTTTCTGAGTTTACACTCACCACTGAGGTGCACTCATCTGGAGCAGCGGTCTTTTCCCCCTACTGTTGATTTGGACTTTGCATCCTTTACTGCCAGCTCGACGAGTGCTTTCCGGTGTCTTCATCTCTTTGTGTTTTTTTTTTGGCTATACCATCCAGAAACACTGCTCAGGAATCCCTGCTTCTTCATGGACACCACCACAGCCACTACAACGGTCACAGCTACGGAACCGGGATATAGTAGAACACTTAAAGCACCTTCGGATAACCCTTTAAGAATTAACCCTTCAACTCACATTCCATCTACTAGTGAGGACAGCAATGTATCTATGACTTACATGTTTAAAAAATTGGAACAATTAATGGCGAAAGAGATCAAATCGTATTGGGACACACATTTTTTGACAGAGTACATTTCTTTATCCCAAATCCCCCGGGGGCTACGAATCAAGAAGTTTCCCTCCTCCGAGCTTTTCAATGATGACCTTAAACAGGAATGGACTAATACCCTAAACACCTGCTCTCTTAAGCTTATGGACATTCTTACACGGTCCAATCAAATGCAAATAGAGAAGCTACAAGAGATGGCTTCCCTGCAGAAAGATCTTACTCCACTACAGACCCACGTTGCATTTGCCACACTAGACGGACATCTCAATAAAAAATTAGACAGACTGGAGAAATCTGTCATTGAAAACAAAAAAGGTAAAATGAACCGGGACAACATGGATTATGACATGGGTCTTCAAACTACGGCCCTCCAGTTGTTCAGGAACTACAATTCCCATCATGCCTAGTCATGTCTGTGAATGTCAGTGTGTTACAATGCCTCATGGGATGTGTAGTTCTACCACAGCTGGAGGGCCATAGTTTGAGGATCCCTGGATTATGAGAATGGTAACGTGTATGTGAGGAAGAGATCGCATCATCCATCGGGTCGTCCACACAGAAACCGTGCAAAGAAAGTCAGTTTTTCTGACCCTGAATCTGAGTATGCATACGACACCCTGGGCACCACTGGTTCTGATTCGTCTCCTGAAAGACCAGCCACGTCATCTACACGGGGTTCCAATGAAGAAGCCCACCCTCATGTACACCCTCATGCACCAGATCAAAGGCCAAAGAAGGAAACATCTCTTTCAAAAAAACACGAAGGGGAGGCAAACGACACAAAGGCATCAAAGAAACCTCACTACACTCTCCCGGGACGGATGAAAAGATAATATCCAATGTTTTGAATATTTCTAATAGGAGTCTCAGCTCTGAAGAAACCAGTCTACTATCAAAAGGACTTAATTTTTGTCCCATGACACATTTCAACCTGTTTAGCACTATTCTGGATGTCAACAAATTTTCAAGGAGCCTCACCCTAAAGAAACATTTTTACTCAACTACACCTGAAAATACATCCGCCCGTCCTGAAAGTCCGGACATTGGTGCGTTTTTACCCCCCCCCCATTTTGTTTAAAGACATCTGTGCATTACAAGATCTCACTGATTTAGTCTCTGAATCTGATCCATGTGCCATTGACCCCATAGATTCCATTAATCCACTGACATTTAAGCCACGGTCTAAATTTTATCCTGTGGGATCCAGGGGTAAAGATTTGGATCTTTTTCAAAAGATGGTTGAGAGACTTAGTCCGGTTAGCCCAGAATCGCCATTAAGATACCTCCCCAATAATTTATCTAAAGAAGAAATGCTTGCATTCAAAGCACTGAGCTCTGATACCAGCATCACTATTAAAAACTCTGACAAAGGGGGCACTGTGTTGATTCTGAACTCTGGACTATCCTTAGTAAGGAATAGGGCTGTCCCAGTGACGTAGCACAGTGTGACGCGTGGCCCGCCTCCCCTATAAAAGAAACGTCAAGCTCCGGCGCGTCATTCGCGGAGCTGTGCTCTGAATGGATGGATCTTCTCATTGCTGGACCAACCGACCGTCGCTGGAGAGATCACCCGTCACTGGAGACATCACCCAGCTCTGGATAGAAGACAGCGTTGGAGCAGGGAGCAGCATCGATCGTCTATTTTCACCGCTGGATTTTAATTTGGTTTAATTATTAAAATATTGGTGTGTGTGGTTTTTTTTTCAGACAACTACTATTTACACTTCCTTTGTGAAATGGTAGGAGTACAGTGTACCCCATTACCATTTCACACAGGGGGGGCCAGGATCTGGGGGTCCCCTTTGTTAAAGGGGTCTTCCAGATTCTGATAAGCCCCCTGCCCGCATACCCCTACAACCACCGGGCAAGGGTTGTGGGAATGAGACCCTTGTCCCCATCAACATGGGGACAAGGTGCTTTGGGGGGCACCCCAAAGCACCCTCCCAATGTTAAGGGCATGTGGCCTGGTGCGGTTCAGGAGAGGGGGGGCCGCACTCTGTCCCCCCCTCTTTTCTGCGGCCGGCCAGGTCAACGTGCTCGGATAAGGGGTCTGGTGTGGATTTTAGGGGGAACTCCACGCCATTTTTTTTTTAAATTTGGGTTGGAGTTCCCCTTAAAATCCACACCAGACCTGAAGGGTCTGGTTATGGATATTTGGGGGGAACACCACGTCATTTAAATTGACGGCGGGGTTCCCCTTAATATCCATACCAGACCAAAAGGGTCTGGTTATTGAATTTGGGGGGACCTCCGTGCATTTTTTTTCCCGAACTCCGAACCCGGACCTGACCTTTCACCAATTATTCGGGTTCGGGAAAAAACCCAAAGTCCGTACCGAAGCCGAACTTTACAGTTCGGGTTCGCTCAACTCTAGTCCCTAGCCCTGCAATATGGATAAAAATCACTGAAAAAAATAGCATGGGTTTCCCCGCCACCACTCCCCCCAGGTCATTACAAGACCCTTTGGCCCTATATACTTTGAACAGCAGTATACAGGCGGTGCAAACAAGACAAGGACTGTAGGTTTGTTAAGTAGAATCTGAACCATGTCATACTTTGCTGCTGCATATTGCACAATTTCCTAAAGAGACCCTCAACAAACTACATGACACTTGTGCCTGATGAGGCCATTGATGTTCCAGTGGTGGCCCGTGAGCCTGTCCATACAGGCTTGGCCCCCCAAAGCGCAGTGCTGTGTGGCAAAAATATGTCGATTATTTTAGGGGTGGGGGGGGCCATTACAATGCCAGATCTTGGCTGAATAAATTATTTTTTTGGGAAAGAAAAATTCTAGAAAAAAAGGGGGTTGCCATCCGGGGGCCCCCTTTGAACAAATTCTGTGAAGAACTCCTGTTCTCTGAAGGCCTTCATTATTTCTGCAAGTCAAAATTAAGCAAAAAAAGCTACTGTCAGTCAAGCGTTTTACTACTAAGCTTCCCATATCTTGCCCACAAACTCATCCACTGATCATAAAGTCCAAAATCGAGTTGCGTATCGTCGTACTGCACGATCGTTTCTTTCGACTTTTTCTACAGACTGTGAACGACGTCCTCACTCACGCAATATCCCTTTATAAGTGAAGTAACACCAAGTACGTTTAGGTGCAAACTATACAGCACAAGTGCAGAAAAATACAAGTTCGTTTAGGTGCAAACTATACGGCCCAAGTGCAGTAACACCAAGTACGTTTAGGTGCAAACTATACAGCACAAGTGCAGTAAACTACAAGTACGTTTAGGTGCAAACTATACAGCACAAGTGCAGTAAACAACAAGTACGTTTAGGTGCAAACTATACGGCCCAAGTGCAGTAACATCAAGTATGTTTAGGTGCAAACTATAAGGTACAAGTGCAGTAACAACAAGTACGTTTAGGTGCAAACTATACAGCACACGGGCAATACAACACGTTAGAAGACTGCAGCTAACACAATCAACTGCCTGACAAATAGCAATAGCTAATCTAGCTCAACTATACAGTGTATAAAAATATGTACAACTACACACTGTAAATTTAACTAAACTAACTAGCCTGCCTGCTCTATCTATCTAGTAATAAAGACACTTGGGCTGATTTACCAAGCCTGTGCGCCAAGACTCATGGTGCACAAGCAGGAGTAAACCTGTTTTTGACATTTACCAAAGAAACACGCTGCCAGTGCAGCGTGTTTCCTCATTTACTAAAGTGCCTAATGCGCCCAGAAGAGGGCGCACAGCACGCCAGTACAGAGCTGGCGTGCGGCATTTAGTAATGTAAACATCGGGGATTCGGGCGGGAGTTTATGAGGGGAGGGAGGGGGGTGATGCAGGGGAAGTGTAGTGACATGTGTTTAAACTTGTGTGGCGGGCCGATTTGAAAGGGAAAGTGACTTTTGGGACCCGATCCCCGTGCCCTTGCAAAGTACGCTAGAACCTCGGAAGGTTCACTTGCATACTGGGCATGCGCAGAGGGAAAAATCGGAGCTCACCGCGCGCCTCTTCAGTACGCCGGGAAATCCTTGGTAAATACCAGGCGGCGTAGCAGTGTTTGCACTGCCTGGAGCGGCGCACGGCAAGCTCCGAGCTGTTCTCGGGCTGCGCTGACACTGAAGGGGAACTCCGCGCCAAATTTCAAATGTGAAACCGGCGCGGCTTCCCCCCCAGGGGTACAATAGGCTCTCCGGCTTGGTCCGGAACGTGAGGGGTTAACCCACGCCAAAATCGGCGTGGGGTTCCCCCCCAGATCCGTACCAAGCCCTCATCCCAGGCATGCAGTCTGGCCGGACAGGAATGGGGGTGGGGACGAGCGAGCGCCCCCCCCCCTCCTGAGCCGTACCAGACCACATGCCCTCGACATGGGGGAGTGTGTGCTTTGGGGGAGGGGGGCGCTGCCCCCCCACCCCAAAGCACTCTTGTCCCCATGTCGATCGGGACAAGAGCCTCTTCCCGACAACCCTAGCCATTGGTTGTCGGGGTATGCGGGCGGGAGCCAATCAGAATCTGGGAGCCCCGTTTAATAAGGTGGCCCCCAGATTTCGGGCCCCCACCCTATGTGAATGAGTATGGGGTACATCGTACCCCTACCCATTCACCTGGTGAACGTTTTCACTTTTGAGGGTCTTCCGCCGCCCCCTTCAAATTCTTCTGCCTGGACGGGGGTCGTACATCCCATCCAGGACTTGGACGTGGCGGGCTTCTCGTCGCTGTCTTCTGCCGCTGCCCCCTTCACCACGAAGCTCCGTGCTTGTTTGATGAGGGCAGCGGGCTTCCGTCGTCTTCTCCGGGGCGAGGGTCGTACATCCCACCCCGGATTTCGTCGCCGGGTTCTGCCTGGCTCCTACTAGGGGCCAGGGCTTCTTTTGCCGTCTTCCGCCGGAGGGCGCCACTCTCCGGGCTTCTCGACGTTGTCTTCCGCCGCGGGGGCCAGGCCTTCTTCTTTGCCGCCCCCCTCGATTTTTTCGGCCTGGACGGGGGTCGCACATCCCATCCAGGACTTGGACGTGGCGGGCTTCTCGTCGCCGTCTTCTGCCGCTGCCCCCTTCACCACGAAGCTCCGTGCTTGTTTGATGAGGGCAGCGGGCTTCCGTCGTCTTCTCCGGGGCGAGGGTCGTACATCCCACCCCGGATTTCGTCGCCGTCTTCTGCCGCTGCCCCCTTCACCACGAAGCTCCGTGCTTGTTTGATGAGGGCAGCGGGCTTCCGTCGCAGTCTTCCGCCGCGGGGTGACACTCGCGGGCTTCTTCTTCCATTCGATGTTGACACGGCGAGGTCCGGCGCTGAAATGCCTTCTGAGCGGCGGGCAAGGACTTATATTGGCATTGGGCGTGGGCGTGGTTATGCCAACATGTGACCTTAACCCATGTGACAGTGATGTCACGTCACATCACTGTCACATGGGTTAAGGTCACATGTTGGCATAACCACGCCCACGCCCAATGCCAATATAAGTCCTTGCCCGCCGCTCAGAAGGCATTTCAGCGCCGGACCTCGCCGTGTCAACATCGAATGGAAGAAGAAGCCCGCGAGTGTCACCCCGCGGCGGAAGACTGCGACGGAAGCCCGCTGCCCTCATCAAACAAGCACGGAGCTTCGTGGTGAAGGGGGCAGCGGCAGAAGACGGCGACGAAATCCGGGGTGGGATGTACGACCCTCGCCCCGGAGAAGACGACGGAAGCCCGCTGCCCTCATCAAACAAGCACGGAGCTTCGTGGTGAAGGGGGCAGCGGCAGAAGACGGCGACGAGAAGCCCGCCACGTCCAAGTCCTGGATGGGATGTGCGACCCCCGTCCAGGCCGAAAAAATCGAGGGGGGCGGCAAAGAAGAAGGCCTGGCCCCCGCGGCGGAAGACAACGTCGAGAAGCCCGGAGAGTGGCGCCCTCCGGCGGAAGACGGCGAAAGAAGCCCTGGGAGGAGCCAGGCAGAAGCGGAGGAGCCCGAGGTGGGGCGACACCCCCGTTGTTCTCCGCTGTTTTCGGCCGGCCCCCCCCGGATGTAAAAGAGCTTCATTTTGGGGTGGGGGCACAGTCGAGCATGGCGGAGAGCATGGGTGGGTGTTTCCCCCCCCCAGCAGAAGACGGCTAGAAGACCGAGGAGTGGCGACGCCCCCGTTGTTCTCCGCCATTTCCGCCGGCCCCCCCCGGATGTAAAAGAGCTTGATTTGGGGTAGGGGGCCTGGCCGAACATGGCGGAGAGCATCGGTGGGTGTCTCTCTCCCCGGCGGAAGGCGGCGGCGAAGACCGGGGGGGGGGTAGGTGTACCCCCCCGGCGGAAGGCGAAGACCGAGGAGGGGTTTCGCCCCCGTTGTTCTCCGCCATTTCCGCCGGCCCCCCCCGGATGTAAAAGAGCTTGATTTGGGGTAGGGGGCCTGGCCGAACATGGCCGAGAGCATCGGTGGGTGTCCCCCCCCGGCGGAAGGCGGCGGCGAAGACCGGTGCGGGGCTGGAGCCCCCCCGGCAGAAAACGTCTGGAAGACCGAGGGGCTCCGCCCCCGTTGTTCTCTGCTTTTTTCGGCCGGCCCCCCCCGAATGTGAAAGAGCTTATTTTGGGGTGGGGGCCTGGCTGGACATGGCGGAGATCATCGGTGGGTGTCCCCCCCCGGCAGAAGACGGCGAAGCCCGGGGCCCAATGGGCTGGTGGTGGGGGGTCCCGGCAGAAGACCCCCGGAGCTGACTAATAAATTATTTTTTTCTGTGTGTTTTTTTTGGTGTTTACACTTTTCCACCCGGTGAATGGGTAGGGGTACGATGTACCCCATACTCATTCACATAGGGTGGGTGGCCAGAATCTGGGGGCCCCCTTAATATAGGGGGCTCTCAGATTCTGATAAGCCCCCCGCCCGCATACCCCGACAACCAACGGCCAGGGTTGTCGGGAAGAGGCTCTTGTCCCGATCGACATGGGGACAAGAGTGCTTTGGGGTGGGGGGGCAGTGCCCCCCTCCCCCACAGCACACACTCCCCCATGTCGAGGGCATGTGGTCTGGTACGGCTCAGGAGGGGGGGGGGGGCGCTCGCTCGTCCCCACCCCCATTCCTGTCCGGCCAGACTGCGTGCCTGGGAGAAGGGTTTGGTCTGGATCTGAGGGGGAACCCCACGCCGTTTTTTGGCGTGGGTTTAACCCCTTATGTTCCAGATCAAATCTAAGAGCCTGTTGTGCACCTGAAGGGGGACCCCCACGCCGTTTTTTTTTGTAAATTGGGGTGGAGTTCCCCTTTATCCCGGTCCTGTCAGGGGGGGGGGGAATGCCTGCTCGTCTGTCCCTACAATGTATGAACAGCGATCTGTCATTTCCCCTACACAGTCCCACCCCCTTTACAGTTAGAACACACCCAGGTAACATATTCAACCCCTTCCGCGCCCCTAGTGTTAACCCCTTCCCTGCCAGTGTCATTTTTATAGTAAGCAATGCATTTATATACCATTGCTCGCTACAAAAATGCCAAATCTCACAAAAATGTGTCCGCCACAATGTCGCATTAGACAGAAAAAACAATGATAGCCACCATTACTAGTAAAACAAAAAATTATTCCAAAAAAACCCATAAGACCAACCCCTACTTAGAACTTTTGCCCAAACCAATCAAACGCTTATTGTGATTTTTTTGCAACCAAAAAGATGTCCAAGAATACTTATCGGCCTAAACTGAGGGCAAACATTTTTTGAATATATTTTGGGGGAGATTTATTATAGCAAACAGTAAAATAGATGTTTTTTTAGTTACCAAATTGTCGCTATATTTTTGGGTCAAGCAAAAATAAGAAAAAACGCAGAGGTGATCAAATACCACCAACAAAAAAAAAAAAAAAAAATTTTTAGGGGGGGGGGGGGGGGCGGATGAGGACGCCCAATTTTTTTGGGGGCCACGTCGCACAACCACGCAATTGTCAGTCAAAATGACGCAGTGTTGAAATGCAAAAAATGGCCCCGTCAGTGACCAGTAATATGCTCTGGGGCTCAAGTGGTTACAAATTAAGAATACACTAAAGTTAGCCCAATTTATGGCCATAATGTGAAAGATGATGTTACACCGAGTAAATAGATACCCAACATGTTACACTTTAATATTGCACACACTCATGGAATGGCGCCAAACTTCAGTACTTGAAAATACCCATAGGCAACGCTTTTTTATGTGTTTCAGGTTACCAGTTTAGATTTACAGAGGAGGTCTAGTGCTAAAAGTATTGCTCTCGCTCTAACGTACGCTATGATACCTCACATGTGGGGTTTGAACGGGGGTTCAATATGTGGGCGGGGCTTACACATTTAAGGCCCGCCCCCATATATGGAAACATTCTTCAAACCACACATGTGAGGTATCATAGCGTGCGTAACAGCAAGAGGAATATTTATAGCACTAGACCTCATCTGTAAATCTAAACTGGTAACCGGAAACAATAAAAATGCTGCTTGTTCGCTTCTGACTGCGAGCTACTAGGGACAGGGGCTTTTAAATTATTACTATTTAGGTTTGTTACGTAAAAATTCTATAAGACCTCCCGTTCAGCTTGTAAAGCATCACTTCATGGGGACCAAAAAAAAATTTAACACCTCTAATGCTTTCATCCGCCATTGCAGATTTGATTCTGGTACTGCATTTCGAGTGAACTGGGCATGCTCGAACAGTTAGAAAAAGAAGTTGGAAGTTTCATCCTGAAAATGACTTGCATCTTTCTGAGCATGCTCAGAAAGCTCTTTTTTTGGCTTAGTAATTTAAGGACATCCTTAACAGGTGTAAGCAGTTCCAAGTGCACACAAACTAGAGGCTGACATTTCTTCATGTGTTTCCAATTGGTTCATTAGCACACATGTTATAAAAAGCGTGGATACTGCACGTGTCAGCTGCCCCTCAGAGGGGGCAGATTTGCTGGCTGGAAGTAATGGCGGAGTGAAACAGAGATGTTTTGGAGCAAGTTTTGTATTTTTTGATGTTTTCTCTGCTACATAATTTTGCTAAATGTTTCTCAAGATGTTAATGACTAATGTTTTAATCCTGTGGGTCTATCCTGTTATTTCAAAAGCATGATTTATTTTCCAATGACTGTGAAATAAACGTTGGTCTTTTTTGTTTTTAGGTGTTTTTATATATTTTTGGTGTGTTTATTTGTAATTTTTTTTTTGCTTTCCTTGTTTTGTGGACCAATAAAATTACTTTCAAATTTTGAAGTTTGTTTTGTGATATTTTTTTCATGCTATGGATTTCAACCGCTGCAGCTGAACTAGTTTGGGCCTAAACCATCAAGTGTGATTTGTCTCTAAGCTCTTTCCTGGTGTGTATGCATGAAATGTTTAGTCACCAGAAAAGGAAGGACAAAGCGGTAAGTATTGTTTCCTAGAACTGATGTCCAGACTGACTTTTTAAAGCACATGTGCAAGATGTAGGAAAAGCTGCAAACAGGGCCTGTTGGAGGGGGGGGGGGGGGGGTGGTGTTTTTTTTTTGGACAGGCTTGAAGTGCTGATTTACAGCGCTGTGCTTGAAACTAGCACAAGACAATCCTATTCTAATTGTGGGTTGTTTGAGGGAAGCCAATTGAGTGTTAGAACCCCTGCTAGTGTTTTTAGGTTGGGCTTTGTGTCCCTTTTCCTAAAATTGGCTTCACTTCCTGTCACACAGCTGAACAGGAAGTGAGGTTAAAACCCTACCAATGGTCTTTTCTTCGGGGCACAGGTCAATCTAACTAGTGTCACCATTAAGCAAATTGCACTGCAGTGTACACCCCAAATGATTAGTTACTTTGGGGTTTAGTAAAGGCAAAGCCGCTCTGCAGTAGAAGCGTAGGCAATGAAAATCAGAAGGGAAGCACTGATGGTTTTTACTTCCAATCCCGCCAAGTTTTGAGTTTTCTTCCTTGCTTGTCCACTTGTAGTGCAAAGTGGATTTGCCTTTAGTAAATGGACCCCAAAGTCCAAGATTCCTACTAATTTGGGGTGTACACAGCAAAATGCCATTTCCAAAATGGGAAACTATTTATATTGATCTGTGTGTCCCCAACAAAACATTACTCAGGTGTTTCCCTCACTTCCTGTTTGGCTGTGTGGCAGGAAGTGAATGAATTAAGTAGAAAGTGACAACATTTGTGAGGTGTCTTTACCCTATCAGGGGTGCAGGCATCCCCAAAACAAACAAGAAAATAGTTGATTTAACATTGGGTGGTGTTTGTGGGGGTCCCTAACACACATTCATACATATTAGCAACGCTGGATCCTGGCCTATTGGCATGGTTATATTTTCTTAAGCCTCTCAATAAAATGATCTGAAATTTGGGGTTAAACTGGAACAATAATCATCACTTTTATTTTTTGGATTTCTTTCATTTTGGATAGAGTTGGTGGGGGGGGGGGGGGGGTTAGAAGCTCTGTCAGTTTATTTTGTATTATCCCTGTCCGTTTGGGGAGATTGGCCTTCACTTCCTGCCCCATAGCCAAACAGGAAGTGATCGAAAAAGTAGGCAAATTAAGGGCCCCCCCAAGTCCCCCCCCACAGAACTTGTGTGTGTCCCCTGAAAATTCCTGGGTGGGTCATAAAAAAACAGGGTGTGGCCTTGACAGGAAGGGTGGGTCATTTTTCTATTAGGGGGGTGCCAAAATTTGGTCAGGCCTAGGGCAGCACAAAACCTAAATCTCCTACTGCACATTAGGGCTTATTTAGACAGGATCCAATTTACAGCATGTTTTTAGATTGTGGGAGGAAACCCGCACAGGGAGAACATGCAAACTCCAGGCAGATAGTGTCACGGGCGGGATTCGAACCAGCAACCCTTTTGCTGCTAGGTGAACATGCTACACACTACGCTACTGTGCTGAACGAACATGATTGCAGCTGAAAGCATGAGATGTTTTTTTTTTTACCAATTCCATGCTTTCCAGCCTGGAGGACAGATGTGGGGTCTAATTGACCCCGCCTTTCTCTATAAAGAGGACCTGTCACACACTAGTCCTATTACAAGGGATGTTTACATTCCTTGTAATAGGAAGAAAAGTGAAAAATAATACAAACAAAGGGACAAACAAGTGCAAAAATTAAAATATTAAGTAAAAAAATAAAATAACAAAGGAATTTAAATGCTCCTGTCCCTAGTAGCTCGCACTCAGAAGCGAACACGCATGCAAGTCCCACCCACATATGTAAACATCCTTCAAACCCCACATGTGAGGTATCATAGCGTGCGTTAGAGCGAGAGCAATAATGTTAGCACTAGACCTCCTCTGTAACTCAAAAGTGGTAACCTGAGAAAAAAAGTCAAGCGTTGCCTATGGAGATTTTTAATAACGAAGTTTAGCGCCATTCCATGAGTGTGCGCAATATGAAAGCGTGACAAGTTAGGTATCTATTTACTCGGTGTAACATCATCTTTTACCTTATCCCTAAAAATTGGCCTAGCTTTACTGCTTTCTTATTTTGTCATTCATGAAACAGGTTTTTTTTTTGAAAGCCAAAAAAAAAAAAAACGTTTGAAAATTTTTGGCACAAATACTGTTGGAAATGTGTCCGAAAAAATGGCCGCCACTTTATTCCCTAGGGTGTTTGTTAATAAAATATATATAATGTTTGGGGGTCCTGAGTAAGTTTCAAGGAAGAAAATATAATTGTTACATGAAGGAGAGAAGTGCCAGAATAGGCGCGGTATGGAAGTGGTTAAAGTGCACCAATAAAAGTGAAAAATTCCTTGAAATTTCGTACCATGGGGGGGGGGAGGCAATTAGGGGCGCCATCAGGAATTATGGGGCCCCTTACACAGCTTCAGGCATGGCCCCCTGGAGCAGAGAATAGGGGGGGGGGTGCCGCCTGATATTAAGAAGGGGGGGGGGCTGCCGCAATTTGATAAGCGGGGGGTTCCTTTACTAAAAAATACATATAGAAAAATATATATTAAAAAGGGTGGTAGCCATCCGGGGGCCCTGGGGACCACTGGGCCCTTTAATAAAAAGAAACTTCTGGGCTCTTTAATGAAAAATAAATTACAATATCTACATATATAAAATAATAAAAAAGGGGGTTGCCTTGGGAGCTCTGGGCCCTTTAATAAAAAATAACTACCAAAAATCTAAAAAAAAAATAACATTGGGTGGGAGCTGTGGTGGCTCAACGTGAATGGCACTGCGCTGACAAGCCGTTCACCTCTGCAGCCAAGGGTTCGGATCCCGGTCTCGGCTACATGTGAATTGAGTTTGGTGGTGTCAGCCCGGCTCCCGGTGGGTGTGCTATGCAAGGTACGCCTGTGCTTAGTATGCCCACCCCCCCCCCCCCCCAAAAAAAAAACACCACACTTGCACACACTTTGGCCATGAGGTCTCCTAAAATAAAGGGAGGCGAAGGACCTACAGGGCTGGCTGGGTGGGCTACACTCCTTCATAGGGGGAGTCCCTCTGTCCCATCGGGGACAGGCCCCCCTCACACCCACCATTGCCACCGGGGGCATGGAGAAGGATGGCGATTGCAAGTCCAGCTCCTCTCTCTCGACTTCACGCACAAAATACACTTTAAAAAAGAAATTAAAGTAAAAAGTAACAAACCTGGGGAAAATGTTTATAACATTTTTAGAAGCAAAAAGGGGCCCTCTGGGAGCTTTCAAAATTATATTATATATATATATGTTTAAAAAATAACCAAAAAATATATCATATGTTTTTTTTTTTTTTTTTTTTGTAAAGGTGGGGGGTTGTCATCTGGAGCCCTGGGGATCTCCGGGCCACTGGGGACCAGGCCACTGGGGACCTCCAGACCCCTAAAACAAAACATTGGCCCTTTAATAACAAAAAATTTGGGGGGTTGCCACCCGGGGCCCTGGGGACCTCCAGACTGCTAAAAAATATTAAATTCCAAAAATTGGCCCTTTAATAAAAAATCCTACAAAAACCAACTAACAAATATATATACAAAAAAAAAAAGAGGGGGGTTACCATCTGGGGCGCTGGGGGGCCTCCAGGCATCTGGGCACCTCCGGACCCCGGGCCCCTTACAGGTGTACAGGGCCGCCATCATGAATTTTGGGGCCCCTTACACAGCTTCAGGCATGGGCCCCCTGGAGCAGAGAACCGGGGGGGGGGTGCTGCCGCATGAAATTGAGAAGCGGGGGGGGGGGGGGGTGGTGCCACAAATTGAGGAGCGGGGGGGCCCTTTACAAAAATTTTGACAGAAATAAGAAATAAAGAAAAATATATATAAAAAAGGGGGGTAGCCATCCGGGGCCCTGGGGACCTCTGTGCTCTTTATCAAATAAAAATAAAAAAGAGAGAAAATACATATATATATATATTTTTTAAATATAACATTTATCGAAAAAAAGTAAAAAAAACAAGGGGGTAGCCTTCCAGGGCCCTGGGGACCTCTGGGCCCTTTCCTTAAAAAAAAAAAACAAATATATTAAAAAAAATATATATATTTTTTTAAATATATATATTTTATTTAAAAAAAAGGGCTTGCCATCTGGGGCCCTTAGTGGCCTCCGGGCCCCTGGGGACCTTCGGAGCCCTTAAACAAAAAAAAAAAAAAAAAATTGTTTTTTTTGTTTTAGGGTGGTTCCCATCCGGGCCCCTGGGGGCCCCTGGGGACCCCCGGGCGGTGTAATGCCTGTACCCCCCTAATGGCGGCCCTGCAGGTGTACTGCCTGTACCCCCCTGATGGCGGCCCTGGGTGTAATGTCAGCATGTGAAAAATGACATTCTGAAGGAAAAAAGCCATTTAAAACTGACTCGCGGCAATAATGAATTGTCAGCTCTTGGAAATTGCAGGAGAATTCATTCATTAAAAACACCAAAAAAAAAGCGTGGGGGTCCCCCCAAATTCAATAACCAGACCCTTTAGGTCTGGTATGGATATTAAGGGGAACCCCGCCATCAATTTTTAAAAAAAAATGACGTGGGGTTCCCCCCAAATATCCATAACCAGACCCTTCAGGTCTGGTGTGGAATTTAAGGGGAACTCCACTCCAAATTTAAAAAAAAAATGGCGTGGAGTCCCCCCTAAAATCCACACCAGACCCCTTATCCGAGCACGTTGACCTGGCCGGCCGCAGAAAAGAGGGGGGGACAGAGCGCGGCCCCCCCCCTCTCCTGAACCGCACCAGGCCACATGCCCTCAACATTGGGAGGGTGTTTTGGGGTGCCCCCCAAAACACCTTGTCCCCATGTTGATGAGGACAAGGGTCTCTTCCCCACAACCCTTGCCCGGTGGTTGTGGGGGTCTGCGGGCAGGAGGCTTATCGAAATCTGGAAGACCCCTTTAACAAAGGGGCCCCCCAGATCCCGGCCCCCCCCCTGTGTGAAATGGTAATGGGGTACCTTGTACCTCTACCATTTCACGAGAAAAAAAAAGTGTCAGTGAAAAAAAAGACAAGAGCCGGTTTTTGACAAGTCCTTTATTATCTTCTTTCTTCTTTCCTTCGGGTTTCTTCTTCCTCCTCCTTCTTCTTCCTCTGCTTCTGTCTTGGGTCTTCTATTCCCGCATCTTGCCCGGCGTGTTCTTCCATCTTCTGTTCCTCCCGCTGTCCTTCTCGTCCGCATCTTCTTCTCCTTCTTGTTCTTCTTCGCCGGAGCGGCCGCTTCCAATTGAAATCCCCGCTGTCTGCCGGACCACGCCCCCCCCTCTGACGCCTCGGGCAAGCTCTTAGGAGTGTGCTGCAAGTGCGTCAGAGGGGGGCGTGGTCACAAGTGAGAGGGCGGGCAATTCAATTTGAAGCTCGTGCGCGGCTTTTTCTTTGCCAGAGTCGCCGCTTCCAATTGAATTGCCCGCTTTCTGGAACATGTGACCACGCCCCCCTCTGACGCACTGGCACCACACGGGGACTTTCCTAAGAGCTTGCCCGTGGCGTCAGAGGGGGGGCGTGGTCCGGCAGACAGCGGGGATTTCAATTGGAAGCGGCCGCTCCGGCGAAGAAGAAGAAGGAGAAGATGCGGACGAGAAGGACAGCGGAAGAAGATGGAAGAACACGCCGGGCAAGATGCGGGAATAGAAGACCCAAGACAGAAGCAGAGGAAGAAGAAGGAGGAGGAAGAAGAAACCCGAAGGAAAGAAGAAAGAAGATAATAAAGGACTTGTCAAAAACCGGCTCTTGTCTTTTTTTACACTGACACTTTTTTTTTTACTCGTGAAATGGTAGAGGTACAAGGTACCCCATTACCATTTCACACAGGGGGGGGGCCGGGATCTGGGGGGCCCCTTTGTTAAAGGGGTCTTCCAGATTTCGATAAGCCTCCTGCCCGCAGACCCCCACAACCACCGGGCAAGGGTTGTGGGGAAGAGACCCTTGTCCTCATCAACATGGGGACAAGGTGTTTTGGGGGGCACCCCAAAACACCCTCCCAATGTTGAGGGCATGTGGCCTGGTGCGGTTCAGGAGAGGGGGGGGGCCGCGCTCTGTCCCCCCCTCTTTTCTGCGGCCGGCCAGGTCAACGTGCTCGGATAAGGGGTCTGGTGTGGATTTTAGGGGGGACTCCACGCCATATTTTTTTTTAATTTGGAGTGGAGTTCCCCTTAAATTCCACACCAGACCCGAAGGGTCTGGTTATGGATATTTGGGGGGACCCCCACGTCATTTTTTTTAAAAATTGATGGCGGGGTTCCCCTTAATATCCATATCAGACCTAAAGGGTCTGGTTATTGAATTTGGGGGGACCCCCACGTCATTTGAATAATTTTTTTTAAATTCGTACCATGGGGGGGGGGGGGGATGTCAGCAGGTGAATAAAGCGCACTTTTCCTGCGGTTAGAAATATGTCTTTGCACAAAATGACATTCTGAAAAAAAAAAAAAAAAAAAAAAAAAAAAAGCCATTTAAAACTGACTCGCGGCAATAATGAATTGTCAGCTCCCGGCAATTGCAGGAGAATTCATTCATTAAAAAAACGAAAAAAAAAAGCGTGGGGGTCCCCCCAAATTCAATAACCAGACCCTTTAGGTCTGGTATGGATATTAAGGGGAACCCCGCCGTCAATTTAAAAAAAAAATGACGTGGGGTTCCCCCCAAATATCCATAACCAGACCCTTCAGGTCTGGTGTGGAATTTAAGGGGAACTCCACCCCAAATAAAAATAAAATGGCGTGGAGTCCCCCCTAAAATCCACACCAGACCCCTTATCCGAGCACGTTGACCTGGCCGGCCGCAGAAAAGAGGGGGGGACAGAGCGCGGCCCCCCCCCTCTCCTGAACCACACCAGGCCACATGCCCTCAACATTGGGAGGGTGTTTTGGGGTGCCCCCCAAAACACCTTGTCCCCATGTTGATGAGGACAAGGGTCTCTTCCCCACAACCCTTGCCCGGTGGTTGTGGGGGTCTGCGGGCGGCGGGGTTCCCCTTAATATCCATACCAGACCTAAAGGGTCTGGTTATTGAATTTGGGGGGACCCCCACGCTTTTTTTTTCGATTTTTTTATGAATGAATTCTCCTGCAATTGCCGGGAGCCGACAATTCATTATTGCCGCGAGTCAGTTTTAAATGGCTTTTTTACTTTGAAAAATGACATTTTGTGCAGAGACAGTTCTAACCACGGGAAACATGCGCTTTTTCACATGCTGACATTAGAGACCCCCATAGTACGAAATTTAAAGGAAAATTACACTTTTATTATTGCACTTTTAGCATTATTAAAATCACTGCTCCCGAAAAAACGGCCGTTTTAAAAAATAAAAAAAGCATTGGTACATGTCCCCTGGGGCAGGACTGAGGTCCCCAAACACTTTTTAGGACAAAACTTGCAGATTAGCCTTTAAAATTCACTATTAAGATTTCCCCCATAGACTTATACAGGGAGTTCGGCGGCGGCTTTAGTTATCAATCACATCGCGCTGCTGCTGCCGCCGGTTCATGCGCCTAATTAGGGCTTCATCCAGCGCACTAATTAAGGCATGTACCGGCGCAGCGCAGATTCATTAGTAAATCAGCCCCACTGTCTCTCTCTCTCTCTATAGGACTGATCTCTTTAACAACGCCGCAACACACTACATGAGGCCGCCTTGCAGGTGGCCTTTTATAGTGTCGGGCGTGTGCTAAAGCAAAGAGACGATGTTCGAGTCGAACATACATTCGACTCTAACACAAAGCTCATCCCTACTCTTGATACTATGGAGTTGGAGGCTACTTCTTTTTTTTTGATGACCTATTTTCTTTTTTTCCCTGGAATTTGCCTTTAAAGATAAAGCTTTACATCCCTTAGTAAAAGCAACAATAAAAACAGTACAGTTATGCCACGTACACACGATCGGTTTGTCTGATTAAAACAGTCTGATGGACCGTTTTCATCAGACGATCCGATCGTGTGTGGACCCCATCGGTGAAAAAACGTAGAACCTGTTTTAAAATTATCTGATGGTTAAAAAAACGATAGGAAAAAAAGGATCATCTGTGGGGAAATCCATCGGTTAAAAATCAACGCATGCTCAGAATCATGCTCGGAAGCATTGAAATTCATTTTTCTCAGCACGTTGTGTTTTATGTCACCTCGTTCTGACACGATCGTTTTTTTAACTGATGGTGTGTAGGCAAGACTGATGAAAGTCAGTTTCATCGGATATCTGATGAAAAAATCCATCAGACCGTTTTCATCAGATGAACTGATCTTGTATACAGGGCATAAGTTAACTGCATTATTTGCTACAAGCATACAAAATAAATAGTCACACACAAAAACTATAAGGCTTGCAAAATATTTTATTAGAAATGATAAGAAATGTTATAGAAGAAGAAGAAACATCTGTGCAATTAGCACAGTAACAAATATCTTATTACCATCACAGGATGGAGCTTCTAAGGTATGGTGGAGCCTCTACTGTACTTGCGTCATATGATTTCCACAAGCCTGGCTACTGTGCAATCTGCAGCTATTACACCTTGTCTCTTGCATGGAAGTAAGCCATGCTAGCAAATTCCTATACAAAAAAACTGAAAAAAACACCAATATATATATCGAATGTCAGGAAAATAAACATAAAATCATCATAATGACAGAGTAGCTGTGTTTAAATCAAATGATATATATAAAGAAACTATTGCTCAGTACAGCAAAGCACCAGGGTTTCTATTCCTGGTAAGCTTACTATGGGAAAGCTTGCAAGCCTCCTCCTGTCTGGTCAAGTATACAGTACTTATTGCATGTGACCAGATTGAAGTATCAATGAATTCATAAGCTAGCTAGTGCAATGTTGGTGCCATTGAGTCATTGAGACATGTCCAGGAATCTATGCTACCATTGACAATAATGGAAATGGCTTTAAACAGTTAGGTGGCAAATGGCAATGTTTTAGGTGTTCTGGTAATCTGGCTCCTGAGATTGTCCAAGCCAGTTTATTGCATTGCTGTAAAACTGTCACTCTGCACTGTTTTTTCTTTTGATAGTCTATTTTATCTCCAATCTAAGTAACTATTAATTTGGTGAATGTGGTAGAATAAAGATAGCACCAAGCACATGGTTGACAGTCCAGTTCACTTTTTATTTATCCAACAGATTGGTGACCAGAGCATGCCTTTTATCCATGACAAAGAAATCTACTCCAGGACACACATTTAGTCCAGCCTACTCTCAACCCTCACCTGCATGAGCCCGATTAAAGGGGGATCGGTATCTTTTTTTTTTTTTTGATGGCTATAATTTGATCTGATCTGTAAACCATACACCTGCCACTCATAATTCTATTACATCTATGATTGTGACTGGGTCCCTTCTCTTCTAACCCATTGGCTTTCAGAGAGCAGCCTCTTAATTAATACAGCAAAACATCTAAATATCTACAAAAATCCTAATCTAGTGCTCCACCGATATATCTTCTTTATTATGGTGGAGGGATACTGCATAAGAAAAGATTATTTTGCAATATATTATTTTTTTTTATTATAGGGAATAGGGATAAAGCTCTAGAAAAAATGGTGGTATTGAACTAAACTTCCAATGTACCAATATTTTAGGTTGGCTACTCAAGTTACACCAGTTCTTGTAGCATTCAGTAAGCATATTCAAAAGATTATTCCCTTCCTAAATGAAAAGAAAAAGACTGCATAATTTCAGACTGAATTTCTCAAGCCTGATGGGAGATCTCTGGCCATCTTTACAACCCTTTCATGATGTGTATTAATGGTATTTGGAATCACCCACATAGTTGCTGAAATTGGAATAATCATCCTTATTCTGTTGAATGTTCCCAACAAACTCAGTACAGTCCTCTTCTAATTACACAAATACATTTGCATTGTTGAAAGGTTGTGCATTAGGTTCTAGGACGGTGTATAGACACATTCCCAAAATAAGGTTATAGCCATAATAAAATGTTAACACCATCCCACATGGCAAAGCAGGCCTTAAAATATTGAGTTTATGATACAATCAGAGATTTTGATTTGCTTCTAGCAGCAGAGGAGAACTACATGTTGTAAAGCCTCAGCTGATCCTTCAAGTCGACGTCTGACATCATCCCAAAGGTCTCCTGGTTGTTCTCCATCATCCTAAAGATGGCACCCAGCTGTTCCCTCTGTACCCTGGTAAGGAGAATACATGATGCATCCATCTGTGATATAACATATGCCACATACAGGACTTCAATCCAATTCACCCTGCAGAGCTTGCAATCTAACTGGTAGGATTGAATATAAAACCTTAGCTGGGGTTAAACCCTTCTGAAGCTTCTCTCAAAAAACAATAAATGAACTCAAAGTGCAGCAAGAGAGTAAATGTTTCAGATCTTTTGTTTTCATTGCACATGAGCTGCTTTGGGGTGAATTTAGCCTGTCCCCTGCCAGTAGGTTGCAGAAAAGACCGCTGCTCTCTTTAGATAAGCAGCAGACTCCCTGCAGCAGTTCAAAGCTCCCTGCTACTTGCAGAGCTCTAGCTCTGAATCAGCATAGGGGTGGGGTTCAGGGCCATCTTAATAGCATCATTGGCCCTTGGGCAAAGTAATACTCTGGGGCCCCTACAATGATGACAGTGCAGGTAAACAGACATCAAGTAGGTAGGAGGCAGACTGTCTCCCCTGTGCATCTATCACTCTCAGTGCCATCATGGGGCCCCCAATTTTGGGGCAGTGTGGGTTCAAGGATCAGCTGCTTTGGGGAAAGTGCAGGGGCCCCTGGGCAGTGCATTAAGACAGCCCTGGTGGGGTTCGGACTGCTTCAGAGAAGCTGCTGCTTACAAACTGTGGCCCTCAGGCAGAAGACAGGGTGCAGAGGTACGAGCTTACCCATTTACTGTCTAGCTGCGTCCTTAGTTAATTTATTGACTAAGGGGAGCTTCCGTTATTCTTTAAACGGGTATATTCCAAATACCACAAATTATATAAAAAAGAACATTTGTAACAATTTAGTGTAATACTTGTCAAGAGTACCTGGAGAACAGGCAATGTTCACTATATTATTACAAATAGCTTTATCTAATGGCAGCCATTATGTGGACCTAGTAGGCATGCTAAACAGGTAATGTGATAAAAGGCAAAACAAACAAATCATCTCTATAGTTACTATATGTGTGAGGACAGCTAGTGAAGTATATATCATGGTGATGGGGGGGGGGGGGGGGGCAGAGAGGAAGCACTTAGGGATAGCAATCCCAATCCAGTCACTGTATGTATATTATGGAAAATATACCCAACTACCTAATGCAATTGCAGATAAGCACTTTCAAGGTAATTTGGGCTTATTTAATAATGGTGCAAAAGGTAATGGTATACAGTAACCCATAGCATCCATTCAGAGATTCGTCTTAAGCAGCTACGATTGGGGACAATACTAAAAGTTGGTTTCTGACTGGTTTCAGGGGATTCCAAGTTTTCAAGCACAATGCCCTGCTATTGAAAAAATCCATTATAAACATTTATATATCCACACTAATATCTAGCAATGACAGTCCAGAGTCAATGATACATTTAAAATATTATTTATCTCCTATTGTTTACAACACCATATAGTGAAAATGTGTATGTATTCATCTACAATGTATGTATCAAATACTTAAGGCATTATTTGCATAGTTTTTGGACTGGTTATTGCACTAAAAGAAGAAGCTTCTGGATCTTATTTTCACGTGCTGGGATTTAAATGGCTAAAGCAAGACAGAGGTGCTGTATAGACCTTTTGGTTAACAATATGTGATCAGCACTGGACTGTGCATTGGCCTTTACTGTTCAAGGCAATTCCATCTAACTCCCAGCTATACACCTCCAAAAACAGTTACTGGTTTAAATCCAACAACAGAAAACGTCTGGTGTTCTCCTATGGAACTGGTTCAGAATATTGGTTTGCTCATATAATATTGTTGGGTGGGCAGGTCTGATCTTTTCAGTAAATCTCTTTAGCTGGACTGTAAGGATAACTTCTTATCATCTTCAGTTCTGTAGAAAGACAAAAACAAGAGGAAATCACTAGTTTTATTGTAACTGGAAAAGCAGGGAGTTCCTCCCAATATTATTTTTGTTTGACACTAATGCTTCGTATAGGATCGACAGTGTTTCTAAGATGCAACTAATACTAGATTTGGAGTATTTTTATATATAAGCCACATGCCTCTTTTTTCTCAAATATTTATTATAACTTATTAATATATGTTGCATTGGGACCAGCAGATATTAGATGAGTGCCACCTAATTCCACTTTAGTTTTCTGGTAATATCAACCCCATTATTGTTTCATCTCTGTAGCTCTAATGGAGGATATTGCTCTATAATTAGAACTTTTCACAATATTCTTTTACCTACTTTTTCTTCAATGGAAATTTCAGTGAAAAAATTTGTGTATGAACCAAAAATCCTAAAAAAGAATTCCAGGTATGGATATTTTATGCATAGTTACATTGGTACAGCTTGGACCAATCAACTATGTATATACTATACCTGGCTGATCCCCCTGGAAGGTAGAAGTCAATGAAATAGGCATTGCTACTCCAATAATCTCCACTTGCTTTTGTGTCCCATGCAGAGTGAAGAGGTCAGCTGCTCGGCACCAACACCATTCACAGAATGAATGCAATGCATTCTCTGATTGGATGTGTTGAAGAAGCGGGGGTGATATCATACCTCTTCTTAAAACACTATGCATTCTATAAATGGCACCAAGCGGTTGACCTCCTGTGTTCAAAATGCAGCAGGACAGCCACTCGGCACGAGACCCAAAAGCCAGTTGAGATCACTGGAGTAGAGGTGTCTACTTCAGTGATTTCCGGCTTCCGGGGGATCGGCCAGGTATGAAATATGTATTTAGCTGGACCAATGTAGCTATGTATAAAATATCCATACCTGAAATTTTTCTTTAATTACATGTGGCTTGAGAGCATAGCATAGAATGCATAAAGGTAAACAACCTTCAAGCCTCGTAAATACGCTCAGTTTTCTCGACAAGAACCAGCAAGAAAACTGCTGGCAGAGCTTTCTTGCCGAGTACACCGAGCGTGTGTATGAGGTTTTCAGGTTTCTCGTCTGGAAATCTGGCCAGAATCTCGATGAGAAAAATAGAGATCCTGGTCTCTATTTTCTCGCTGAGATTCTTGTCGACCTGTTTCCCGACGAGAAACCCGAGAGTGTGTATACTTACCTGTCGCCGTGGAAACCTGCTCATGCTCGAAATGACTTTGACGCATGCGCGGTAGCTTCCACGGCATAGGTAGGGTGAAGCAAGATGGTGGCGACAACATCGAATGTGACGAGCGCATGCTCGTCGTATGCGATGACGTCACTGCATTCTTGCCTTTCAAGAGAACCGCGGTTCTTTTGAAAGGACTGTGTGTACACTCGGGCTGCAAGAGATTCTTGCCAAGAATCTCGTCAGGAAAAACAACGTTTTTTAGTGACGAGATTCTGGACCGTGTGTACGAGGCCTGAGGCTTTAAAACCACTTTAAAGCTGAACTCTTAGCTAGATACATGTACATTTAAAATGAATATATATCAAAACTGCTTTACCTGCCATTGATTGTCACTTATAATCAGCCTGTAATCCCCTGTCGGATAGTACAGCCAGGATGGTGACCTCACTACTCTCCACTGCAATTAAAGAACCAATCTTGGTCATCTACCCACCTAGCCTGCCAACTGGACACTGAAGGAACTGCAGCACATTGATTAGATCATCTCTCTATTTTCCTGTCCTAAAAGCAAGTTCACACTATTGACATAGAGCACTGTTCACAGCATCAAAGCCATTATTTGCCAACAGGGCTGTCCCACCTTCTTCAGTTTGGGAGCTGCTGTGGGTGGGAATAAAATAGGTAGGTAGCTGGACAGATTTGGGTAAAGCTTTATATTGCCCCAGAGTGTATGGTTTCAGGGTTAGGTTAAGGTTTAAGTGTAAATATTTGGGGTAGATTTAAGGTTAGGGTATTGTTAGGGTTTATGTTAAAAAATATAACTGTATCTATGGCACAAGTTGACCTTTAAGCATGTCCTCCCCATCCTAAATGCAGTAGACCCAGCCCTCTTTATCTTGCACATGCAAACTATGGCCCCTTTCATTCCTATGGGGTGCTGCACTAATGGCTGCCTCCATAAGTCCTGGGGAATACAGATCTTTCTATAGAAATTAATAAGGCTACAGTGAGCATGTACAGCATGGAGAAGATCTGGGAAGTTCCATGCAACTAAAATCACTGGAGTGGCTTAAAGTACTGGACCTGGTGGGTTGCACTTAGGTGAATGCGTTAAAGAACAAATTAAGCCATTTGTCATATTTTACAGCCCAGGTAAAGGATAGGGTAACATGTTAGGGTCACAGATAGTAATAGGTTTAGGGTGGGGGTCAAGGCATGGGGTAGTGTACTTTAATCTACTTTTTTAACACTGAAAATTTCGCACACTACACTACCAGCATTGAGTTGTCTGCTTTAAAACATAAGGTGCTTAAACAACCTATAGGGTGACCTGTTGTAGGTGACTAGCAAAACCAGAAAGAAAAAATAATTAACATAGTGTGATTGATGATGCTAATTAGTTTGATGTTCTTTGCTACCTGCGGTTCTCGGTAGGTGGTTTGGTTGATCATACAGCATAAAAATAAAATATGTGTATTTTTTAGGTTATAAGCAAGAAATCATACTTGTAGCCTTACCAACCACCTAATGGAGTAGAATGTGACCCCATGCAATTAAATCATGTTCCATTATCTGACAAATCTCTTAGCAGATGAACCAGAGATCGGTAGACTAATGTGGGCTGAAGGCCAACTAGTAAAAGGAGGACTACTGATACCTCCTAATTATGTTATTATCACATATGTTTTATGATATTATGAAATAAGCTAAATAGAGAAATCTATAAAAATCTATTGTTCTCTATGCAGTTCTTATGTAAGCATATACGTAATTTGCCTATATGACAAATCCAGATGTGTATCTGTCATACATAAAAAGCACTGGCATACTAGTCAAAGTTAATACCTCCAAACTTCAACAAATATAAATTCTGCAAAGGGGGGCACTATATGGGTATAAAAGTAAATAAACCAGCCAAAGGTTTTTCTGCATATTTTTTTAAACAAGAACACAACTGCATCCTTTTATCTGTTTACGTCCCTCTGAAAATGTAAAATGACTGTATGCGAATAATGTAATACCCAAAAATTGATCAAAAAATTCAGATTATGTTTAGACTTGTGTGACTCATTTATGATTTATGATCTGTGAACATGTTAGTGAGAAAAGTCTTCATTGTCCCTTTCTCCAGGCATTGATCTGATACCAATTTAAAAGACCACAATTGTAAAGAATACTGTATTCCAATAATGTGTAGTTAATGCATGTAATGATAGTATTCAGCATATTAACTATTTTTTATTTTATGTGTGATTCATATTGTTATCAATGTTTACATGTGGATCAAGCTGTCCAGTAAAAATGATAGTCAAAAAAGTTGGGACAATCTATAACAATGTTGGTGGTTATGAATAGCCGCAACAAGTTTTGTTTTAAGTTACAGAAATTAATATTCAGTCATTTAGACAGAAAACTAACAGCCCCAATATTCTTAACTTTACTGTGTCCAAATCGTAAAACAGAGTCCAATAGGCACCAGAGTTTGACCACACTGCCCAGTGCATTCCTTGTTCTAATAGATCAGGTTAGACACACGCCTCCCTCCTTCTCAGCGGTAGAAGTCTAATGGGGAAGCCTTTGATGAGGGTGTTACTCATCTATGCAAGCATGGAGCACTTGAGTAGCAGAGTACGGCCGCGTACACACGACCAAATAAATCCGATCAGACCATTTTGTTCGGATTTGTCTGCTGGGCTATTTTGGTTTGATCGTGTACATACGATCAAACCAAAATCCCCGCGGCAGACAGCGTGGTGACGTGGCGGTGACGTTGACGCCGCCACGTCACCGGACCAGGAAGTAAAAAACTTCCACGCATGCGTCGAATCCATTCGACGCATGCGCGGGCAGATATGTCTGCTGGTTAGTGTACTAATCAGCAGACATGTCGGACGGACGGGTTCCCAGCAGACAGATTTTAAAACATGCTTTAAAATCTGTCTGCTGGAAAAACCTGTCTGTCCGCCCGTACACACGATCGAATTTGTCTGCTGAAACGGTCCGTCGGACCGTTTTCAGCAGATAAATTTGATCGTGTGTACGCGGCCTAATAAGTAAATCTTCATTGATAAAGAAAATCAATTGGTATAAAAAGAAAACATTTTTGCACCTAGTGTCTAATTGGATGCAGCACACTAAAGCCCTGTACACACGATCGGTTTGTCTGATGAAAACGGATCGATGGACCGTTTTCATCAGACAAACCTATGGTGTGTGGGCCCCATCGTTTTTTTCCATCGGTGAAAAAAAATAGAACATGTTTTGAATTTTTCCTATGGATAAAAAAAATGATAGAAAAATCCAATCGTCTGTGTGGAACTTCATCGGCGAAAAATCCACGCGTGCTCAGAATCAAGTTCATGCATGCTCGGAAGCATTGAACAACTTCATTTTTTTCGGCTCGTCGTAGTGTTGTACGTAACCGCTTTTTGACACGGTCGGATTTTTAACTGATGGTGTGTAAGCAAGACTGATGAAAGTCAGCTTCATCTGATATGCAACGAAAAAATCCATCGGATTAGATTCCATCAAATATCCGATCGTGTGTACAGGGCTTTAGGTGTCCGTTTATGGAACTATGAACAGCGGTGTTCCCGAGGAACGCTGCTGATCTCAGTTCATTAATGGCTTATAAAAGCAAACAGATAAGCTAACATTTACTGACATAGAAAATCAGCCATTTGATAAAGGTGCGATCTTAGCACTTCACTGGAAATCAGAATCTCAGGATGTCAGAATTCTCCCTCCCAAATTCACCAGCTCAGAGGTGGAGAATTGGGGAGAGAAGAGAGTATCCTGGGGAAACTGAGGAGGAAGGAGGAGGGATTATTGATTTCTTCCTACCTTGGTGAGACCCCCTGAAGACAGCAACCATGTCCCCCTGCCATGTGTATGTGTGTGAGTGTGTGTGTGTGTGTGTGTGTGTGTATATAAAAACATTTTTTGTGCAGGGGGATTAATAATTTTATTAACATGAGGGTGGGCGGTCTCCTCTGATCCCTTTTTCCTCATGGGATCATGGTGTCAATCTAAGGTTTTGAATGGGGCTAATTCTAATTGGTCAGTCAGGGTCATGTGACCAAGAAGATTCTAGAAGGTTATTAGCTCAGGTTAAGCAATTTCAGAACCTTCCAGAAGGCTTAAGGAGCTACTTCACTATTTGCCATAAAGTGTTCATGCTTGTGTAAACGATAAGGCCACGTACACACGATCAGACATGTCCGATGAAACTTGTCCGACGGACCGTTTTCATCGGACCAGGCTGAAGTGATCTGTTGGTCTGATGTGCGTACACACCATCAGACCAAAATCCCCTCGGACCAGAACGCGGTGACGTAAAACACAACGACGTGATGAAAAAACGAAGTTCAATGCTTCCAAGCATGCGTCGACTTGATTCTGAGCATGCGCGGGTTTTTGGTCCGATGATTTTGTGTACTAACCATCGAATCTGTCCAGCGGACATGTTTTCAAGCATGTTTTGAAACTTTGGTCCGCTGGAAAACGGTCCGATAGGCCGTACACACAATCGAACATGTCTGCGGACCAGTTTCAGCGGACATGTTCGATCGTGTGTACGCGGCCTAACACATACAATTGGTACAGATCAGTAAAAACATGCTAAATTATAGTGTAAACTTTTTTGTTTTCTTGATGTGCAAAGTCCATGCAATATTCATCCAGCAAATGCATGACATAAACAGCAGGTAAGTGTTTCTCCATGTGACTACTTCACCAAGAAATAATCAGCCTCCTACCAGATGTAAATGATTGCCTATGGTAAGGGAGATCAATGTGCATTACAAATAAGCTTCTTTAAATTGCCTCCTTCAGCCAGCACACTTCCCCAGATCTCCAGCAAGCCACACTCAAGAGAGTTAACATCACAGATAGTGTAATACCGCCAAACAGGATACCTTTATTTTTCAGCCAAATATATACTTGCTCCATCCCCCTGACGATGCTCATTGGTAGCGAAACATGTCAGGAAGTAACTAGATAGGGACATCACACCCACTGTGTGTTGGAAGCTCACCATGTGTCTGTTTGTGCTCTCTGTTCTTGTGTACTGTAAGTATGTATTTGGCTGAAAAATAAAGGTATCTTCTTCGGCAGTATTACACCATGTTGGCTCCTTTGTGATTCCTTGAGTATACATTACCTTTACATGCCATGCTGGTAACTATTCTACAAGTCTGGCCTGCTGGAGATCTGAGGAAGTGAGCTGGCTGAAGGAGGCAGTTTAAAGAAGCTTCTTTTAATTAAGAGCGTATTGATCTTCATTACCAAAGGGGATCAATTACATCTGGTAAGAGGCTGATTGTTTCTTGGTGGAGTAGTCTCATGGAGAAACACTTACCTGCTGTTTATACCTTGCACTTGCTGGAAGAATATTACATGTGCGTTGCACATAAAAAAAAAAAAAGACACTATAAATGAGTACATTCGCGTTTTTTATTGGTCTTTACTGATTATATTGCGCTGGTCACAGTATGTAAAAAAAAGAATTGTGAATTGTGAAAAAAATTGATAAAAAATAAAAAATGTTTAACTATGTTTTTTTTTTTTTTTACATACTGTCACCAGTCAGTGCTCCAGATAACCATCACGCCAGTTATATAATGATGCTGTACTGCACTGGTAATGGTATGTAAAAATACTAAAAAATTTGGGAAAAAAAATATTTCTTAATTTTTCAATAAATGACAACTTCAAAACACTCGCTGTGCCTCTTACCAAATACGTTGGTCTGTCTACTTTCCAAAAAGTGGTAATTTAGGGGATATTTGTACTGTTCTGGCATTTAAAGGAACACTAAAGTTAAAAAAAAATTGTAAAATAACAAACATGTAACACTCGTTTTGCACAGAGTGTCCCCGAACCCTGTCTTCTGGGGTCCCTCGGCGGCTGTCTCAGCTCCTCCTTGCAAGAGCTTTCCAACTTCATGCAAGCTCGCATGGTGGAAAGCTTTTGCGGGCGTGCTCCCGTGATACAGCGGTGGGCATAGCCGCCGACTGTATCACTCGACCCCAGCGCGGCGACGAGCGTCATTGGATGTGATTGACAGCAGCGCCAGCCAATGGCTGCTCTGCTATCAATCCGTCCAGCCTAGCCAATCAACTGCCAGGCTGGGAACCGAAGAGGATCACGAGGGCGCACACAGGACTTTCGAGGAGTGAGTTGAGTAAAACGGGGGTTCGGGGGGGGGGGGGGGGGCGGGGTACCGTCGGATGTTTTTTCTTTTTTCACCTTAATGCGTTAAGGTGAAAAAACATTTACCTTTACAACCCCTTTAAGGCCTCAAAAAATTAGATGCTGGCAGTACATCAGGATAGATCAATTTTCAAAAATATATATCATAGTTTTTGGAATCTATACCTTTCCTATAGACTAAATAATAAATACTGATTTGGGTTATTTTCACCAAAGAAATATAGCTAAATACTTTTTGGCCTAAAGTTATAAAGAGAAATTATTTATTTGCAAAATTTTATAACAAAAATTAAACATTTTCAACATTTTTGGCCTCTCTTTTTTTTTTAGAAAACAATAAAATATAAAAACGGTGGTGATTAAATACCAGGAAAATAAATCTCTATTACTGTGAAAAAATGAAATAAAATCACATGGGTACAGTAAATGACTGAGTAATTGTCACTCAAAGTGTGACAACAGTGAAAGTTGAAAATTGGGGGTGAAAGTGTCCAGTACTGAAGTGGTTAAACCATGGGAATAAATAGTGACCATTGTAGGCATTTCTAATATAGCTTGTCCCAACCATTGTCCCTTTTGCCTGATCAGCTTAGTCTACATGTAAGTGTAGAAAAATCGAAATAAAAGAAAATCAATATGAACATTGTAATATACAAGTGTAAGGCACACGATCGGCTCAAACCGATTAAAACGGACTGAGGTTCGGTTTCCATCGGTCCAAACCGATCATGTGTAGGCCCCATCGGTCCGTTATCCTTCGGCCAAAAAAAAAAGGGGTTGCTTTAAAATTGAACCGATGGACGGCTAATCGTTAGTATGCAAAAGCATCGGTTAAAAAGCCGCGCATGCTCAGAATCAAGTCGACGCATGCTTGGAAGCATTGAACTTCGTTTTTTTCAGAACATCGTTGTGTTTTACGTCACCGCATTCTGACACAATCGGTTTCTTAACCAATGATGTGTAGGCGCATCAGACCATCAGTCAGCTTCATCAGTTCTCATCGGATGTACTGATCGTGTGTACCTCTCACCAAAAACCTCAAACTGAACAGGCTAGGTTTACACTAAAAGTGGTAATGTTTTCACTGTGCAGTGTATATAGAATTGGGTACATTTCTGTTTCATGAGTAAATACAGACTGGTCATTTATATCTTGAAATTGTGCAGTAAGTGCAGTAAGCATTCTGCATGAATTACTCTACAACACATGCTATTGTGCATTACTGCATTCTGAACACTAGATGGAGACTGAGTTTCATACATTGGTATGATGATGACACTAGTTACAGCAGGAGCATGCTCATGCGCACAGTTTATTACCTTAGCAGTTTAAAGTTTTACACTCCCTGTCTGAAATCGCATTGGCTTTACAAGCCTGGTCACACTATGTGCTGTGAATGGTGTTCGAACCCTTGCTATCACACTAACAATATCAACATGTCGTATCCACATAAACATGCCATTGGCATTGATGGGAATGGAGTGGTAGAAAAATACAGTTTGCCCACTCTTTGTCAGCAAATTTAGAACTGACAGCTACAAGAGTAGAATAAAAGAAACAATAGAGGGCGCCACTGGGACTATATAAGAAAATATTCACTCGTGGTGACTATGTGATTAATTATATACCATAAGTATTAGAACAATGGAACAACAATATTAGGGTTTAACAATAAATATTAGGTGATAGTAATAAATGAACAATGGTAACGTCCACCTGGAATCCCAAACACATAAATAAAACAAATAATAGTAGTAAGATGTCGGAAAAATCTTCTTATGGAAAAAATATTTGGAAAGAGTCCGTGCACAATTATAGCAGGATTGTGATGTGCTGATTCTGGGATGTGCAAGAGCCTTCACCAATTGAATAATTCGTGTTCCACCTCAGGTGCTGTGGGAGTGCTAGATGCTTACCAGATGATTAGACCTCTCTTTTAAAAGTAGGTCTGATGGGCAGGTCAGGATAAGTGCCTGAACACTAGGGGCATGCTGGATCAGGTAGTTCCACAATACTAGCAGGTACGCTCATAGATGCATGGAAATATGAATGAAAAATATCATGGTACAATAACGTTTTATTAAAATAAAAATAAAAATGCACACACAGCCGAATGGCCTCCTACCCCAGCTAGTGCCTGCCTGGCACTGGGAGTATAACGTGTCACAGCTCCTATCTCCAATGAACCACCGAAGGTTGTAGGTAGCAGACAGGTCCGGGCTTGGTAGGCTCAGGTAGGCTCAGACGGAGGGCTTGTAAGCCGTGCAGGATGCCAGAGAAAAAGCCGCCGACATATGTTTCGCACGTTGTGCGTCTTCAGGGGGGCGTGTCTGGCTGCTGAGGTTTGTGGGATTTGTAGGCTGCGATGGACTCTGCGTGCTGCGTGGTTCTGGAGCGGAGCGTGACTAGCGCTGTCATTCCCAGGGCCACGCTCGTGCACAAAACAGATTGCCTTTCTACACAAAAGATTTTCTTGTTTTTTACAAAATCATAACACAGCTAAGATTACTCTAACTGCCTTATAATCAGACAAATAGATTACGGACTGCAAGGCCATGTAGACTTATACAGCTTAAGATAATAATATATAAAATCAATATAGGTAAAAAAACCTGGATATATAAAGGGATGATATAAATGCATCCCCTATTTATACCTCAACTTAATCAAAAAAATACCAGATATATCTGTATTTTGTCTAAAAAACTGTCTAAAAGGAGGGTAAATCTGCTTACTATCAAGGGAAATTTATTGAGAGCTAATGGTGACATCTAGTGGTCATCATGTGTATTATGTGTTACTAATCCTAAAAATGCTTGGTGTTCCTATATACCTTATGTTAGAATACTAGTGATTTTGGTTGTTTTCTCTCCTTTATTTGCAGGTCTGGAGGGTTTGGGAAAAGAAAAGGGAAGATTGATCCTGAATTGTTTAATGTTAATCTCTCATTTGATTTTTTAAAAGATTAATCATTCGACAAGAAACAATTCAGGTCTAGTTCTATGTTCATTCCCAAAGGGTGCATAGTCTGGGCTTTATGTATCCACATTGTTTCATTTTGGGAGATACTTTGTCTTAGATGTGTCCCTCTCCAATGTTTGGATACATGGTCTATGCCATAGAAAGTACATTGTGTGGGGTCACTATGGTGTTTGTCTAGAAAATGTCTGGACACGCTGTGGTTAGGAAATTTGTTTCTAATATTCGCCAGATGTTCATTGATTCTGACCCGCAATTTGCGAGTGGTTCTCCCTATATATTGTAGGGGGCATGTACATTCAAGGACATAAGTGACATGATCTGTATTGCATGTCATAAATGGTAAAATCTGAAATTCTTCTTTGGTCGTTTCAGATTTGAATTTAATACGCTTCCTAGGGTCTCCTGCTCTGCGGGTGGTTTTGCAGGCCTTGCACCTAGTGCAATAATGAAAACCTGGGATATCTAAAAAGGTTTTTGTTTTTTCTGGTGGATCCGGTACATTGCGTGCAATTTTGTTTCTCAATCCTGGCGCTCGCCGATATATGAATTTGGGTGTTTCTGAGATGGTACTTTGGAGATCTTGATCTTTCATCAGGATTGGCCAGTGTTTTTTATATATGGCTTCTATTTCTTTGTATTGTCTGTTAAATCCTGTGATTAGTGCTGTCTCTCTCCTTTGTTCTTTCTTTGGTTTTGTGATCAGAAGTGATTGTCTATCCATGTTATCAACTTCTCTTTTGGCCTTTTTTATTGCTTTTTCTGGATAACCTTTTTCTAGGAATCTATCTGTCATCTGGCTTGCTTGTGCATGATAATCCTCTTCTGTTGCACAGTTCCGTTTTAGCCTCATCAGCTGTCCTTTGGGAATGCCGTTCAACCACCGTGGATGGTGGCAACTTGTTATTGGAACGAAGCCGTTCCGATCTGTTGGTTTGAAGAAAGTTAATGTTTCAAAACCTTCATTCTTTTTCCTGATGGTAAGATCTAAATAATTAATGGATATTTTGCTAATTTCCGCTGAAAACTTAAGTCCATACTTGTTGCGATTCATAGTGGAGACAAATTGAAGTAAATCTTTCTCTGGACCTTCCCAAAATACGATCACGTCATCAATATACCTTTTATAGTACCTCAGCGACGTGTCTCGCTCATGGAAAATAGATTAATTCTCCCACTTGTTCAGAACAATATTTGCTACACTGGGGGCCACAATCAATACTACACTCAACGAGTGGGCGTAGCGATGGGAGCACGCTATGCCCCCAGTGTAGCAAATATTGTTCTGAACAAGTGGGAGAATGAATCTATTTTCCATGAGCGAGACACGTCGCTGAGGTACTATAAAAGGTATATTGATGACGTGATCGTATTTTGGGAAGGTCCAGAGAAAGATTTACTTTGTCTCCACTATGAATCGCAACAAGTATGGACTTAAGTTTTCAGCGGAAATTAGCAAAATATCCATTAATTATTTAGATCTTACCATCAGGAAAAAGAATGAAGGTTTTGAAACATTAACTTTCTTCAAACCAACAGATCGGAACGGCTTCGTTCCAATAACAAGTTGCCACCATCCACGGTGGTTGAACGGCATTCCCAAAGGACAGCTGATGAGGCTAAAACGGAACTGTGCAACAGAAGAGGATTATCATGCACAAGCAAGCCAGATGACAGATAGATTCCTAGAAAAAGGTTATCCAGAAAAAGCAATAAAAAAGGCCAAAAGAGAAGTTGATAACATGGATAGACAATCACTTCTGATCACAAAACCAAAGAAAGAACAAAGGAGAGAGACAGCACTAATCACAGGATTTAACAGACAATACAAAGAAATAGAAGCCATATATAAAAAACACTGGCCAATCCTGATGAAAGATCAAGATCTCCAAAGTACCATCTCAGAAACACCCAAATTCATATATCGGCGAGCGCCAGGATTGAGAAACAAAATTGCACGCAATGTACCGGATCCACCAGAAAAAACAAAAACCTTTTTAGATATCCCAGGTTTTCATTATTGCACTAGGTGCAAGGCCTGCAAAACCACCCGCAGAGCAGGAGACCCTAGGAAGCGTATTAAATTCAAATCTGAAACGACCAAAGAAGAATTTCAGATTTTACCATTTATGACATGCAATACAGATCATGTCACTTATGTCCTTGAATGTACATGCCCCCTACAATATATAGGGAGAACCACTCGCAAATTGCGGGTCAGAATCAATGAACATCTGGCGAATATTAGAAACAAATTTCCTAACCACAGCGTGTCCAGACATTTTCTAGACAAACACCATAGTGACCCCACACAATGTACTTTCTATGGCATAGACCATGTATCCAAACATTGGAGAGGGACACATCTAAGACAAAGTATCTCCCAAAATGAAACAATGTGGATACATAAAGCCCAGACTATGCACCCTTTGGGAATGAACATAGAACTAGACCTGAATTGTTTCTTGTCGAATGATTAATCTTTTAAAAAATCAAATGAGAGATTAACATTAAACAATTCAGGATCAATCTTCCCTTTTCTTTTCCCAAACCCTCCAGACCTGCAAATTTTTAGGATTAGTAACACATAATACACATGATGACCACTAGATGTCACCATTAGCTCTCAATAAATTCCCCTTGATAGTAAGCAGATTTACCCTCCTTTTAGACAGTTTTTTAGACAAAATACAGATATATCTGGTATTTTTTTGATTAAGTTGAGGTATAAATAGGGGATGCATTTATATCATCCCTTTATATATCCAGGTTTTTTTACCTATATTGATTTTATATATTATTATCTTAAGCTGTATAAGTCTACATGGCCTTGCAGTCCGTAATCTATTTGTCTGATTATAAGGCAGTTAGAGTAATCTTAGCTGTGTTATGATTTTGTAAAAAACAAGAAAATCTTTTGTGTAGAAAGGCAATCTGTTTTGTGCACGAGCGTGGCCCTGGGAATGACAGCGCTAGTCACGCTCCGCTCCAGAACCACGCAGCACGCAGAGTCCATCGCAGCCTACAAACCTCAGCAGCCAGACACGCCCCCCTGAAGACGCACAACGTGCGAAACATATGTCGGCGGCTTTTTCTCTGGCATCCTGCACGGCTTACAAGCCCTCCGTCTGAGCCTACCTGAGCCTACTAAGCCCGGACCTGTCTGCTACCTACAACCTTCGGTGGTTCATTGGAGATAGGAGCTGTGACACGTTATACTCCCAGTGCCAGGCAGGCACTAGCTGGGGTAGGAGGCCATTCGGCTGTGTGTGCATTTTTATTTTTATTTTAATAAAACGTTATTGTACCATGATATTTTTCATTCATATTTCCATGCATCTATGAGCGTACCTGCTAGTATTGTGGAACTACCTGATCCAGCATGCCCCTAGTGTTCAGGCACTTATCCTGACCTGCCCATCAGACCTACTTTTAAAAGAGAGGTCTAATCATCTGGTAAGCATCTAGCACTCCCCCAGCACCTGAGGTGGAACACGAATTATTCAATTGGTGAAGGCTCTTGCACATCCCAGAATCAGCACATCACAATCCTGCTATAATTGTGCACGGACTCTTTCCAAATATTTTTTCCATAAGAAGATTTTTCCGACATCTTACTACTATTATTTGTTTTATTTATGTGTTTGGGATTCCAGGTGGACGTTACCATTGTTCATTTATTACTATCACCTAATATTTATTGTTAAACCCGAATATTGTTGTTCCATTGTTCTAATACTTATGGTATATAATTAATCACATAGTCACCACGAGTGAATATTTTCTTATATAGTCCCAGTGGCGCCCTCTATTGTTTCTTTTATTTATCACTTTTTATAGTCACATACTATATCACTGAGGAGCAGCACAGTATTATATCTATTATCTTCACATTAGTGGAGATCACCAATTATTTGGTTGTGGCGCGGAATACACATTTTTTCCTTTACAAGAGTAGAATAAACTGTTATCTAGTTCTGCTAGGATTCAAAGTGGAAATAAATCCCAAGATTTACCTCTTTTACAAAACAGTTACATTTATGCCATGAATATTAACTGTCAAGCCTCGTAGACATGACCAGTTTCCCCATCGGGAGAACTGCCATGACAGCTTTTGGCCCGGGAAAACTGGCCGTGTGTATGCTCCATGGCAGTTTTCCTGACAGGAAAACCGCAAGGAATCACGATGGGAAAAATCAAGAATTAGAACATGTTTCCTTTTTCGCGCTGCGTTTCGCGACGGTTTTTAACCTGGAAGTTTTCCTATGGGGAAAGCCTGCGGGGGAGCATACACACAGCCGAGATTTCCGACCAAAGCTCTCATGGCAGTTTTCCTGTGTAGGGGGAAAGACTAACCAAGCAGGTTCTCAGCTTTCCCCCTTGGGTTTCCCGGCGGTAAAAAGTCCGCCAGGAAACCCATACGTGTGTATGAGGCTTCACAGTTGCTTGTGTCACAGTTGGCTGGTCTCAAAACTGAATACATGTAGCACCATGGCAACTGCAGATCAAATAAAAGCTAAGATGGCAGCTTCATTGGCTGTAAAGGATAGGAGTGTTTAGTCCCACTTTAAGACCCCTTTCACACTGAAGCGTTTTACAGCGTTTTAGCATTAAAAATAGCGCTATTAAAACGCTCATAAAACGCTCTCCATGCATCTTAATGGACCCTTTCACACCGAGTCCTGCAAGCAGCATCTTTGGAGCAGCTTTTGGGCGCTAAAAAAAACGCTCCAAAAACTCCCCTCTCCATTGAAATGAATTGGAAGCGCATTAAAAACGCCTTGCCCTTTCACACTAGGGTCTTAGCGGTGCTTTACCAGCGTTTTTCGGGCGCTGGCAGTGTGAAAGGGCTCTGAAAGCAACCAGGCTTTCACATTGGGATTGCAGATGAGTCTTCTTTCAGGCGCTTTACAGGCTTTTTTTTAACGCCAAAGCACCTGAAAAATGCTTGAATAACGCCCGAAAAACGCCCCAGTGTGAAAGGGGCCTTAGTTCTAGGTGTGCAGAGCCAAGGTAGGTAAACTAAGCAATGTCTTAGCATCTATAGGGGGGGATGCATTGTTGAAAAATAATAATAATTTAGCTAAAAAAGTAAACATGCATGGAAATAAACCTTTGACCGTTTTATCACCTGAGGTATCGTAGTGATTAATGAAGGGTGACTGGGTCAGTGTGAAGGGATAAGGGATAATGTAACAGACATGTTAATGAGTATTACGGGAGTCTAATTACTAACACATTGGGTGCAGTATCTTACCACACAGTGTCTGGGAACTGTACGTGTTACAGGGATGTGAGATCAGAGGTCAACTCTATCCTGAAAGGCAAATTCATGGTGCTTACCATCATACAATGTACATGGAACACATCACAAGTGGACAACAAAGTGATGGAGGCATCAATTTTGTGAGGATGATGTGCGTTCGCTCACTAAGTGCACAAAATGGCTGCCCCCACCATTCACTGAAGACCAATAACTTTTAATAACTGTACCTCCTCAGTAAAAACATACAGTAGTTAAAGCATTATGATAATTTTCTGTAACTTAATATTGGATGATCACAGTAGAGATGTATTTACCTTTTGAAATATCTACAGCCGAAACTTTTTTTGTTGTTGTTGGGTTTTGTGGCCCACTTGAGGAGATTTCCCCCTACTTTCTTGTGAAGACAGGATGTAAAGGGAAATCATTCTTTATATCAGCAATACAACTTTAGTAAAGAAGTGGCAGGACATCTATTGGTGTTTGCACCAGTATGGATCTTAGATGTCCCAAACCTCTGGGTCAAAGCTGCAAAGGTTCAGTAAAATGAACAATGGGTTAGACCTTCTGTAATTTTGCCGCAGCTTTAACAAGACAGTCATATGACTGTGGATCCGACTTTGTCCTGCGACTTGAAGCATGACTAAGGATGCAACTTTGATTCCCCAATAATAAGGGGGAACGCAACGCCAATTAAAAAAAAAAAAACGGCATGGGTTCCCCCTTCATGAGCATACCGGGCCCTTTGGTCTGGTTAGGATTTTAAGGGGAACCCCCAATGCTGAAAAAACAGCATGGGGGTCCCCCAAAATTCAAACCCTTATCCGGGGCGATCCCACCCCTTATGACATCCTATCATGCCCTGGGCGATGAGGTCATAGAGGACGGGGTTATAAGTCGTTGCGCAGCCCACGCACACAGCATTATTGACACTTTTTTCCCCCCAGGTATATAGGTAGGGGTACGATGTACCCCATACTCATTCACATAGGGTGGGGGGCCCTCTTATTAACCCGCAAACCCCTGACAACCAATGGCCAGGGTTGTCGGGAAGGGGCCCTTGTCCTCATCAACATGGGGGATAGGTTCTTTGGGGTGCCCCAAAGCACCCACCCCGCCATGTGGAGGGCATGCGGCCTGGTATGGTTCAGAAGGGGAAAGTGCTCGCTCAATCCCACCCCCTTTCCTGACGGGCCGGGCTGCGTGCTCGGATAATGGTCTGGTATGGATTTTGGGGGGACCCCACACCGTTTTTTTTCGTCGTTGGGGATTCCACTTAAAATCAAACCAAAGGGCCCGGTATGCTCATGAAGGGGGAACCCATGCTGTTTTTTCAATTTGCGTAGAGTTCCCCTTCATGCACAAGTCGCATTCCAAATTAGGAACCGTTAATACGGAATCCAACTTTGATCCGACTTCAGAAAAAAAAAGTAGTGCAGGAACTACTTTAAAGTTGGCATGACTTAAAGTCGTGCAAATATGAATGGTAGTCATTGAAAATCATGCGATTTGTGGGAGAAGTGTGAAAGGGGCCTTAAGAGGCCATACTTGAATATTTTTTTTAATAACCAGAGTTTAGTGTCACTTTAAGGTCCCAACCTGCTTACTGTAACTACAGCTGTTAGTAACAGTCTGACCCACTACACTTCCACTTGTGTACATGTCCATGTGTACAGACCACTACAGGCTCTCATAATATATGTGTTCATGTATTCATGGGTGTGTACACAAGTACTGCAAGAAATCCATATCCTGAGATGGAACTCCCCAGCTGATTAGGGTGTAGATCTGTGCTGGTGGAGCTTTAAAAAGTTAATTACCTTGTAATTACTGTATCTTGATTTGGTATAATTGTATAGTCTTGTGATGCATGTACTATGTTCAGAGGGGAAAGGCAGAGCTTACATTCTGTGCACACTGTAAGGCCTGGTTCACACCTATGCATTTTTCAGCGCGTTTTCAGTTTTGCAGAAACACACTACAGTCCATTTACCAAGGCTTCCTATGGGTCATCTTCACATAGGTGCATTTTATGGAAAGGGCCAGGGACCAGCAGGTTATTTTTTTGGTTCCATAGGCTTCAATGGATCAAAATTGTGCCTCGAAAAATGCTAAATTCCCCCAGGAATATGCATCAACTGCAACCTGCATGGGTGTGAACCAGGTCTAAGAGAATTAAAGGGGAAGTCCACCCTAAAAGTAAAATTGCTACATTTGACTAATGATGTAAAGAAGAAATCGCTATACATACCTTTTTTAAACCCGATCTGGTCCAGTCTGCAGCGGCAGAAGCTCTGCAGAGGAAACAACCAACAACGGATGTAAAATGAATGGGAAGTGACATCACCCATAGAGTTACTATTGGCCTGCCGTTGTTGGCTGCCTCCTCTGCACCCGCCTCCACAGTGAAGCCACCACTGTCAGCTCAACGTGGGACCGGACCAGAGCGGCTTCAGAAAATGTATGCATAGTAATTTCTCCCTTACAGGGCTTGATAGATTAGTCCTTAGCTTGTGTATGTCTGTAGATATAGAGATTTTAGTGTTAGGGTGGACTTTAAGTCCAACAAAAACGTTTCTTTTTAGGCTGATTTCACATACAGTATGGTAAAGAAAAAGAAAAAAATAGGAGTATGAACCCTAATCAGACTTTCAGCGGCACTGTAAACAATAGAGATGTATAAAAAATATATAAATGGGAGGTGGGGGCGTGGTTGAGCATGGCGGTGTGAGACGCTGTGAGTGGAACTAGGCGTCCCAGCAAGGCTCTCGTTAGTAGCACGACACGGCACCTGGGCTGAAACCGAGCGGCGATCGATGTGCTGGGAGTGGGGAGCGTGGAGCATGGAGCGCGGAGCTAGCTCTTAGTGATCGGGCTATGATCGGGCTATGTAAGGCAAAGTCAAGGAACGCAGATCTGACCTGGCGCTACGGACAGCACGGAGCAGCGCGGAGCAGGGGTCTGCAGGGAACCATCCGACCCACTGATTCCTGTAGGAGGCAGGAATCAGATTCTGCCCTTACGTGCCTTATCCTGCCTTATCCTGCCCTTACGTGCCTTGTGCTGGATCAAACAGAGACCTGTCCCGCAACTATCTTTACCTGTCTTTACATGCCTATCTGTCCTGCATGGACACAGGGACACAGGGAAACGATCCGACGATCCGATTGATGGCACACTGAGACTCTGAACAGTGAGTGGAACGGACTAAGCTGTGGAGCGATTCATGCTGGGGCAGAGGAAACAGGCGGGAGGGCTGAGCTTCTCCTCCCATTCTTACAGCACTCGCTTGCAGTCCCAAGTGGGAAGCAGTGGAACTAAGGTACTTTCCTACCCAGCCACAGAGGGGCTAGTCGAAAGTGAACCACAACATTGTTTGACAACAGAGAACCAGCTAAAACTGTTAAAGCAAAGATGTCAAGTACGCCAAGTGAAAGTGCAGCCAACAGAATCGCTGGAATCGCTGGAGACGCTGAGAACACAGCACCATATGCCAGGTGAGAGAAAAACTGTTCAGAGTAAATTATCGTTTCCATTGATATCTCCATCAGATATAAATATTGTCCAGCGTATAATATTAGAGACTGAGACAAATATGGACAAAAGCATGGATAAAGCAGCATATAGAGGCGATCAAGATTCTATTATTGATAGCCTTAAAGAAAAAGGAGCAGAGGGCTTAAATGAAGGGCTTGAAGATAGTAGCACTTATAGTAACAGTGTGACACAAAGGTATGACAAAGAAACCTGTCTGAGCGTACAGGGGAGAGGGGATCAGAGAGAAGAGCTGGATATTAGAAAAATGTTAAGTGCTCTACCAACTAAAGAGGATATCCAAGGGATGATGAGCAAATGGTTGGGCCCCCTGAAACAAGAAATGGACGAGATACGGGTGTGTACTGAAGGGCTAGATAAAAAGATCAATATCTGCTTAGATGCTCAAGGGCAAACTGAGGTATGGTTAGATCAACTGGAGGAGACAATTAGGCTTCAACACCGGAGATTGATAACTTTACAATTACAAACAGAAGAAAATGATAATAGAAATCGAAGAAACAATATACGGGTGAAAGGTATATCAGAGGCAATTAACACATCTGATCTAAGAGGAAGAGTTTTAATGAACCACTTGACAATCCCCCGGAAAATCAAATAGAGCTTGACAGGGTACACAGGGTCCCTACAGGGCCCAAACGGTCACAAGAACCCCCAAGAGATGTCCTTTGTAGGGTGCATTTCTTTAGGACCAAAGAGGAGATAATGAGGGCAGCATGGTTGAAAGGACCTATAGACTCAAATAATGATAAAATCCAGATATTCCCTGATCTATGTCGCCAGACGACGGAAAGACGGCGAAGATTAAAACCTCTATTAGATCACATACGCCTAAAAGGGGGGTCATACAGATGGGGGTATCCACTCTCTCTGACAATCAAGAGAGATGATGAAACCTTTATCTTACATGACCCAGCACAATTACCAGAAGTATTTCAGTTTTTAGGGTCCGAAGCTTTTGACGTTCCAAACTGGATGGAATTAGAGATTACCACAGCTAGAGATGCAAGGACTCAGAAAAGATAGTATAAAATCCAGCTCAGTTGGACTTTTGTGGATCCCAGCAGGCCACTGAAGACATTCAAAATAGACTAGCTAATGACTTTATTGGGTTTTTTTTTTCTCTCTCTTTTTTTTTGGATATACATTTTTGGGCAAATAGTTCTTTCCGCCCTAGACCTGGACGTGGTCTTCTCATTTTTTGGTGTTGCCCCCTCTGTTTTTTTTTTTCTTTAGAAAGAGTTAAAATTGTTTATGGGCCCCTAGATGCCTAGTTGCATTATACGACAAAGATAACCTATGGTCAAACTGTTTTAAATGTATTACATTTTTTATTTTATTTTTTGGGAGGTGGGAGTGTTGATTATATGCACCTAATTTACGCACATATTGTTTTTTTTTTTTTTTCTTTCTCTCCACTAAGGAGGGATCTCAACACAACTGTATAATAATAGGTAATTTTAAGGGACTTATCCACGGAGGTGGGGGGGGGGTGGTCACAGTGGTTTTCACAGACAGATAAATCATGGGTTTATAACCCTTAGGGGGGGGCAATATTTAACACTGATAACTAACAAGACCTGTATTAAGTCTTGCTGATTCACAGGGAGATAAGGGGTTAACTATGAGTTCACAAGAACAGTAAAGTGATTATGATTGGGGATGGAGCAAAGACTCATATAAATATAAAGAGGACAGAACAATTAGAAAAGTTGGGGTTAAGGGGTTAAGGTAAGGGGTAAGAAAGGGTGGACACGTGAATGATCGGGATTTTGACAGGGGTAGAAGGGGCACGTGGGATAGAAATAACCTTTTTTTTTTTTTTTTTGGGAGCTATAGAGAGAATAGAAGATTTTGAACTAGGGGAGATTGGAGGTAACTAAGATAAGGTGTCTAGAGAGGGAATAAAGGTTTAACACAAGTAGGGAATTTGAACATAGAGTATGTATGTATGTATGTATGCGGGTATATATATATACATAGACACAGGTACTGGAGAGTTGACAAATGGAAAAGATGTATGTTTTCTTGTGTAAATTAATACTGGTATTATGGTAACTTCTTGTTATTTAATAAGACTGAGGGGTGGAATTAGGAGTGAAGTGAAAGATATGATAAGCTTAAGCGTCTAAAGATATTTGGACAGGGTGGAAAGAGCCTAGGGCGGAAGGGAGGGGTAACAATGTTAAAAAGGTGTGAAATAAGGAATATAAAAGAGAGAGAAATACAAATTAAATAGAATGAGACAAAGGAGGAGGGCCTTGCATAGGGACGCCTGGCGTCAGCTCCGTTCTGCTTCCTAATACCCCCACATTAAACGCCTCTCCTCCAGGTGGAGGATAAGTTGGAGGCGTTTCAGGGGAATTATTTTTATTTTTATTTATTTTTTTATTTTTTATTTTTTCTGTGGCATCTTGGTTTTCGGTGTGATACCAGGACACTACAGACGTGAGGAAGGGATTCCCACATGGGGAAGTAAAGGGTGGGTAGGGGAGGTTTTTTTTGTTTGTTTTTTTCTCCTGGTCGGTTGTCCCTCCCCCTCTCCCTCTCTGGCTGTTTTGTCCTTTCTTTTTTCCCCACGGGGCTCCCTCTTGCCCCCCGAGCGCTGGAAAAGTTGAGTTGTTAGTACAAAACATGACTAACATAACATTTACTACGTATAATGTTAAGGGATTAAACATCCCGGAAAAACGAATTAGATTGTTATCGGAACTCAATAGACGTAAATCACAGATTATCCTCTTACAAGAAACACACTTTAAAGGGGATAAAATCCCGGTCCTTAAGAACCACAGATTCCCTACAGTATACCATAGTACATCACAGAACTCTAGAACGTGTGGAGTGTCTGTGCTGATATCTAAGCAGATGGTCTGGGAGGAATCAGCGGTGATTAGGGACGTCTTTTAATAGTCAAAGGATTTTTGAACCAACAAAAAATCACAGTGGTGAACATATATTTACCGAATATTGACCAGATAAATTTGGAAATAGGTTTACAAAAGGTCCATCAACATAGAGAAGGTATTTTGATAATAGGGGGGATCTGAATATGGCCCTGGACCCCATAAAAGACACCTCTAAAGGTATCTCTCATCTATCATACATCAAATTAAGAAAAGCTAAAAAACTTTTACAAGAACTGCAGCTGATTGATAGCTGGAGGATGACTCATCCACAGGAAAGGGATTATACGTTCTATACAGCTAGACATAAGACATATACTAGGATTGACTATATTTTCCTTCCTCAGAATTTGGTCTCAGCACTAGTAGATGTCTCTATCGGAACCTTTACGCTCTCAGACCATGCTCCAATTGATTGCATAATAAAATGGGGAGAGGTCAATAAGAAAGAATGGCACTGGAGGATAAATGAGACTTTATTAAAAGATAACGATTATAAAGAGAAGCTAAACGAAGAGCTAGAATTTTTTTTCAGAACGAATGACGTAGGCGAAACAACCCCCTTTTGTTTATGGGAAACGCATAAGTGCGTAATGAGAGGTAACTTTATTGCAATGGGAGCACATATAAAAAAAAAATTTAATGAACAGATAGATCAGATGTTTAAACATATTGGAGAGCTAGAAACTGTACATGAAAAAAACCCAAGCACAATCAGTAGAAAAAGAACTAGAGGAAATAAGAGAAAAACTGAACCTGCTGCTGATCGATAAAGCCAAAGTTAAATTATTAAGGCGAAAATTATATGAGTATGGTAATAAACCAGGTAGAATGCTAGCAAATGCCCTAAAAGAAGCTCAGGCAGTGAAACACATTACGCAAATAAAGACAGTCAAAGATAAAATAGTAAACACCCCGCAGGAGATTGTAAAATGTTTTAAGGAATATTATGAGAAATTATACCAGTTAGATGAGAAAATCCCTGTGGAGAAGGATCAAGAAAAACTAGAAAGAGCTAAAGAATACATTAAAGAAACCCAGATGCCAAAAATACCAGAAGAAATAGCTAGAAAACTAGATGAACCAATAACAACAGGGGAGTTTACGGAAGCAATACAAACATTAAAACTGGGCAAGGCCCCAGGACCAGATGGGTTTACTTTATCATATTATAGGATGTTTTCCGAGAAACTGGCACAAAGATTTACAGCAGCATACAATTCACTACGAGAAGGTGAGAAAATACCAAGTGAATCACTGCTAGCACATATAATAGTTATTCTAAAAGATGGGAAGGACCCATCACAATGTGCCAGCTATCGCCCTATATCATTACTGAATGTAGACCTAAAAATATTTACCAAAATCTTGGCCTTAAGGCTTGTAGAATATATTTCAGATCTTATACATCCAGATCAAGTGGGATTTACACCAGGGAGAGAGGGAAGAGAGAATACGCAGCGGGTGGTAAATGCGATATACCTGTCACAAAAACAAAAGAAGCCAATGATATTAGTATCTAGTGACGCAGAGAAGGCCTTTGACCGAGTAAAGTGGACGTTCTTAAAAGCTATGTTACAATATATAGGGTTGGGAGAGGGAATGCTGAGCTGGTTTTCAAATCTATATTCACAACCGAGTGCGAAAGTTAGTATAGCGGGTAAGATATCAGAACCATTTTCTATTCGGAATGGGACAAGGCAAGGCTGCCCACTGTCACCTATTATTTTTATTTTAACAATTGAACCATTCTTAAGGAAGATACGGGCAAATCAAAATATCAGAGGACTAAAAATAGAAAAAGAAGAACAGAAAGTGGCAGCATATGCGGACGACCTAATATTTTTTATAACCTCCCCAGTCATCTCTCTACCAGTGTTACTGGCAGAAATTAGAGAGTACGGAAAACTTTCAAATTTTAAAGTCAACTATGGGAAATCAGAGGCAATAGGGATAGAAACAAATGCGGTATTACTTGAACAGATAAAAACACAATTTAATTTTAGATGGACAGATTCCCATATAAGTTACTTGGGAACAAAAATAACAAGGAACTTAAATAAATTATATGAAGTTAATTATGTAGCACTGGCCAGGCGAATAAAATTAGACCTAGTGAGATGGGATAAGGAAATATTCACCTGGTTTGGGCGGACGAATATATTGAAAATGAATGTGCTACCAAAAGTCTTGTACTTAATTCAGGCCCTGCCAATTAAGATCCCACAAAGTTTCCTAAGGGAACTAAGATCAAGTTTTCTGAAATTTATCTGGGCAGGAAAACCTGCAAGGATACGTAGAGCCATCTTATCACTTCCAAAGGGGGAAGGAGGAATCGGATTCCCAGACCTGGTAAAATACCAGGAAGCAGCCCACTTAGTCAGAGTAACAGAATGGTGTTGGCAAAATAGGAAACCATGGACAAAAATAGAAGAAACTACAGTGGAAATTCCACTGGACGGTCTAAGCTGGCTTCCAGAAGCAGAATTAACAACAGATGTAAAGAGACATCCAATGGTAGGAGCAACTATTCGAATAACTAAAAAGATTTTTGAAAAAACAAACATGTCAAAATATCCCAGCCCAATGACTCTGATCCTGGGTACTAAGACATTTCAACCAGGTTTGGTAGATCTAAGATTCAAAGCCCTGCGATATAGAGGTATGAGTAGAATCATTCATTTTTCAAAAAATAACCGAATAATGACAAGGGAAGAGCTTGAAAAAGAAGTTACACCAGACTTAGACTGTCTAAGGTTGTTGCAACTAGAAGCATTTCTACGGATATTAGCAAAGACTTATATAGTAGTTAGGGACCCTTCTAAAGATATGTCTAGAAGGGAAGCCTAAGAGACACATGCTATCTTACTTCTATGCAACACTTATTAACTTAGAGATACCACAAGAACTCCCGTTTATGCAAGCATGGGAGAGTGAGCTGGGATTAATATTCTCCCAAGAACAAAAAGTCAGGATTCTACGGTTCACTCACAAAGCCTCTGTGGCAAGTAAATATGAGGAGGGAAGCTATAAAATCTTAACAAGATGGTATAGAACACCAACAGTATTACACCGAATATACCCGCAGACCCCAGATAGGTGTTGGAGATGCCACGCAGCAGAAGGGACACTACTGCATATCTTTTGGGAATGTGCAAAAATAAAAGAATTCTGGGAAATGGTGATAGAAACGATCAAAAAAATCACAGGGATTAACCTAGAAGGTAGACCATCAGCCGTGCTATTACTAGATATCCCAATGTCAGTAGAAAAATACAAAAACTCGCTGTTAAGACATCTCATTATAGCCGCGAGAGCATGTATCCCGATCCTGTGGAAACAAGAGATCTCCCCATCTAAAGCTCAGTGGATCGCGAGAGTGGCGGAGATTTAAATAATGGAGAATCTCACAATGACATTGAAAGACGAAGATGAGAGATACCGGAAGATATGGGCCCCATATCTAAGGTATAGGGAGGAGCAGTGGGGATAGATGTGTAAGGGGGGGAGAGACGGCCGATGGGGGGTTGGATAGGGAAGTCCCCTTTTTTTTTTTTTTTTGGGTAGGGAGGGGGGAGAAATAGGGGGGAATAGACCGGTAAGAAATAAGAGTGTACATTAATCCACAGAAGTTAAGGAGAGGGAGAGAGGAGATGAAAGGAAGGGGGTTCTTTTGTTTCCTCCTTTTTGGCTATCTATCAATTATTACTTTATTTTTTTTCTCTCGGTCTCTCTCTCTCTCTCTTGGTTATAATTGATTCAAATGAATGTTAAGAAATGTGTTAATGTGTAACTTGAAACTTTGGAAAAGAAAAAAGTAAAAAATAAAGAATTTATAAAAAAATATATAAATGTTTAATAGAAAAATAAAACCACATGTATAACATAGGATACAAGGACGAGAGGGCTTTATTGGATGCTTTATTGGATGTTTGGTTTGGCCACATGCTAACCAAGAAACAAATTTGTAAGAGTGAGATCCCTTTCTTGCCTCTACAATTACTGTTTTCCTGAATTTGCATCCTAAAGAAGCCCTCAAGGCGAAACGCGTTGATGCATTCGGGTTCTCATCATTTATATGTATTCATATGTATGATTTTGAATTCTTGTATTGTCCTTGTATCCTATGTTATATATGTGGTTTTCTTTTTCTATTAAACATTTATATATTTTTTATACATCTCTATTGTTTACTGTGCTGCTGAAAGTCCGATTAGGTTTCATACCCCTATTTTTTTCTTTTTTTTTACGGATGTTGGCAATGTGAGTTCTATTCTTCTATTGGTTCACATACAGTATCTCACAAAAGTGCGAACACCCCTCACATTTTTGTAAATATTTTATATATTTATATATCTTATGTGACAACACCGAAGAAATGACAGTTTGCTACAATGTAAAAGTCAACATTTTTATATTTTAAAAATAACAAACATGTTTACTTACCTCCACTGTGCAGCTCGTTTTGCACAGAGTGTCCTCTAACTCTGTCTTCTGGGGTCCCTCGTCTCAGGTCCTGCTCGCAAAAGCATTCCACCTTAATGCGAGGGAACTTGCACAGTGAAAAGCTTTTGCGAGCGCGCTCCCATGATACAGCGGCGGCCATAGCCGCCGACTGTATCACTCGGCCCCCGGCGCACCGCGTCATCCGATGTGATTGACAGCAGCGCCAGCCAATGGCTGCGCTGCTATCATTCCGCCCAGCCTAGCCAATCAACGGGCAGGCTGGGAACCGAAGAGGATGACGTGGACGCGCCTGGGAATTTCAAACGGTCAGGTAAGTAAAACGGGGGCTCGGGGGGGGGGGGGGGGGCGGTACCATCGGATGTTTTTTCACCTAAATGCTTAGGATTCATTAAGGTGAAAAAACATTTACCTTTACAACCCCTTTAAGAGTTTCCTTTCACTGGAACTAAGGAGCCAAGCCCAGCCCCTGAAAAACAGCTGCACACCATAATTCCCCCTCCAACAAATGATTTGGACCAGTACACAAAAAAAGGTACTAAATGCAAATGGTATTGCTGTTTGCTCTGTAGTGAATAAACTGTTCCCCCAGGGACAGTAAGTGATGGGAAATCTCTCTATCGAAGATAAAGATAGCAGTAAAAACCCAACAGGCTTTCTTTTGTTTCTGCATTTTATCCAAAACTAATCTTAAAAAGTTTTGGCTGGACATACACAGCTAGACAAGTTTTTGGTAACACAAACCCCAGCTTACACAACACTACAAATCCTCTGCAGCTGCTTACTTGCCTGTGTTGCAGAGCTGAGGCCTCCTCTGTTGTTTACAGATGTGTCAGCACTTGCCACACTTGTATGTTGAGCGCCCATAGGCCTGAATGTGCCACATATTTGTCATTCGAACCTACAGAGTCAGTGCTATCAGAGGACTGGTGTAACCAAAGGGGGGCGGCTATAGCTCTGCAACAGAGGTACATAAACATCTATAATGGAAGGAGTGTTATTTAATATAGGTGGGGGGGGGGTACCAAACTTTAACATAAAAAATCACCTGTGCTCTAATTGGGTCATTCCACCTACAGTGCCTTGAAAAAGTTTCCATACCCCTTGAAATTTTCCAAATTGTGTCATGTTACAACCAAAAACGTAAATGCATTTTATTGGGAATTTATGTGATAGACCAACACAAAGTGGCACATGATTGTGAAGTGGAAAAAAAAATGTGATGTGCATTTGTATTCAGCCCCCTTTACTCTGATACCCCTAACTAAAATCTAGTGGAACCGATTGCCTTCAGAAGTCACCTAATTAATAAATAAAGTCCACCTGTGTGTAATTTAATCTCAGTATAAGTACAGCTGTTCTGTGAAGCCCTCAGAGGTTTGTTAGAGAATCTGAGTGAACAAACAGCACCAGGAAGACAAAGGAACACACCAGACAGGTCATGGATAAAGTTGTGGGGAAGTTTAAATCAGGGTTAGGTTATAAAAAAAATCTTAAACTTTTAACATCTCACGGAGCACTGTTCAATCCATCATCCGAAAATGGAAAGAGTATGGCACAACTGCAAACCTACCAAGACATGGCCATCCACCTAAACTGACAGAAGGGGCAAGGAGAGGATTATTCAGAGAAGCAGCCAAGAGGCCCATGGTAACTGCAGATATCCACAGCTCAGGTGGGAGAATCTGTCCACAGGACAACTATTAGTCACACACTCCACATATCTGGCATTTAAGGAAGAGTGGAAAGAAGAAATACATTGTTTAAAGACAGCCATAAGAAGCCCAGTGTGCAAGAAGCCATGTGGGGGGACACAGCAAATATGTGGAAGAAGGTGCTCTGGTCAGATAAAACCAAACTTTTACATTTTGGCCTAAAAGCAAAATGCTATGTGTGGCAGAAAACTAACACTGCACATCACCCTGAACACACCATCCCCACTGTGAAACATGGTGGTGGCGGCATCATGTTGTGGGGATGTTTTTCTTCAGCAGGGACAGGGAAGCTGGTCAGAGTTGATGGGAAGATGGATGGATGGATGGAGCCAAATAAAGGGCAATCTTAGAAGAAAACCTAAATATACGGCCAAAGCTACAATAGAATGGTTTAGATCGAAACATATACATGTGTTCGAATGTCCCAGTCAAAGTCCAGACCTAAACAATTGAGAATCTGTGGCAAGACTTGAAAATTGCTGTTCACAGACACCCTTTTTTTGTTGGTGTTGCAGTGTTGGTAGAGACATACCCAAAAAGACTTGCAGCTGTAATTGAATGGAAAGGTGGTTCTACAAAGTAAAACGATTAATAATTTTCTTCCACTCCATAATTATGTGCCACTTTGTGTTGGTCTATCACATAAAATTTCAATAAAATACATTTATGTTTTTGGTTGTAACATGACAAAATGTGGAAATCCATAAAGGGGTATGAATACTTTAAGGCACTGTAAGTCATGGGTGGCCACTGGTGGATTGAATCACCAACTAGCTTCTAACATTCCTACAACTCTGGCAGTGGGATCCCTCAAACAATATTCCAAGTGCTACCAGCGCAACAGCCATTGTTAAAGCCAAGTAACCAAGTAGGCGAGTTTCAATTCTTTTTCAGAATTTTTCCAGAGTATATGATTTGTTATAGCCATAGCAGGTTGGAGGAGTTATAGCTCTGATGCAGAAATCTCGCTGCTTGAGTCTCGGGAAAATAAAGAGGTTAATGGAGGTAATTAGGATGCTGGCACCTCCCATATAAAAAAATATAAAATATTGTGATGTGACACTTAAATAGGTACCTAAGTACATAGCATGCGTTGCACATCATCATCCTATCACACTTATTATATAAGCCCAGTGGAATGTTTTGTCTGTGTGAATAATCTGTAGATGGTTCCAGGCAGACGCCCTTGGCAAGAAGCAAAAGACTGTAACTGGACACAATACTTTGTATGTTAGATAGGTATAAATTACTACCGACAAAGCCTTTCATTTCAATGACCTGTCAAAATGGGGTAAATATAACTATTAAGACATGCTAAGGATTTTTTTTTAACATTAATCCATAAATCAACATATATTTTTGAACAATTTATTTTTATACTGGCATACAGTAATGCCAAGATTTATTGAATTAACACTCAAAGAGTATATTATTTGTAGTTGTGGATTACACATTCAGTAACTAAGATTAGATTGCAAGCTCTTGAAGGGGGAATTGTAAATACTCTTCACAAATATATACTAGCCAAAACACAAACATATAGTAAGTTTGTAATAGCACTTATAACATTGGTAACGCCCAACTTCAGATATTAGAAAAAAAATCGACACTTGCAGTGGCCGTCCGCTGTGCTGCAAGGGTTAAATTCTTGTTATTCCCAGGGGTTACAGAAACAAGCATTATTACTTATGACCAGGGCTTTTTTTTCCAGAAAATAGGTACGGGAATTCAAACACAACCCCCCAAAACCCCCTCTCACCCTCGAAACCGCATTACATTGTGGGTGTGGTCAAATTTCACTAACAGTGGAGGGTCTTAAAGGGGCAGGATGCCGGGGGGTTCATCCAGTGGGAGTGTGGGCATCTGCACTGTACCCTGGATCTCACTTGCCCACATCTTGTACTCAGTGGGAGCCATTGGGAGACAAACTGTCACTTGTAAACACAGAAGCCAGACTTTTGTGTTTAAAAGGGATAGAGGTGAACAGAAAGCAGAGGGCCTGAGCTAGAGGTGGTGGAACTCAGTTCCACCAAGTTCCAGATAAAAAAAAAAACCCTGCTTATGACAGTCCCTTGGCTATTAAGCCAGCATTGTATGTGGTGGGTATGTGCGTGCAACTATGGTTAAAAGTGGCTTAAACGGGAGGCTATGGGGGACCGGTCACACCACTGGAAGGATCCTAGTGGAGCATGGACTAGTGTAAGTATTTTTCCTTATTTTGGCACTTCTAGACATGATAAGCATTTAATCCCTGCAGTATGGGGGGGGGGGAGTCACTGCAAGAGTAGATTTTCTCTAAGGCCCCTTTCACATTGAGGCGTTTTTCATGCGGTACAGCGCTAAAAATAGCGCTGCTATACCGCATGAAAAATCATGCCCTGTAGTGTTCAATGTGAAAGCCTGAAGGCTTTCACACTGAAGCGGTGCGCTAGCAGGAACGCTCCAAAAGTCCTGCTAGCCGCATCTTTACCGCGGTATAGGAGCGGTGTGTTCACCGCTCCTATAGCGCGCCTTCCCATTGGAATCAATGGGAAACCGCGGTAATAGCGCGGTAATACCGCCCGCAACGCGGGCGGTATTAACCCTTTTTCGGCCGCTAGCGGGGGTTAAAACCTCACCGCTAGCGCCCGAATATCGCGGTAAACACGACGGTATAGCGGCGCTACAAATAGCGCGGCTATACCGTCACCGCGGCTCCACGCCTCAATGTGAAAGGGGCCTAATTCCTGGAGTTGGACTTTAAAGAACACTTTTACATAAGAGATGCAATGAAGGATTGCAGGAAGAGAAGACACTGGGTTTTAAGCCTCATTCACACATTCTAAGTAACCATGGTGTAGCAAGTACCGTATACCTGTGAATACCTGAAACTGAGATCCTGGTGATCCAATCAGCGATCATCTATCTGTGTCCAGGGGCAGGCATCTGTCCTTACCTAAACGTAAATGCTGGATGTGCAGATACATGTGGACACGTGTTCACTGCAGTGAACAGCCCCGTCAACTGTTACCCTGTCAATCAGTTCAGAACAAGTTGAACAACCATTGCTAACCAGAACACCGGGAATTCCAGCCAAAAGTACCTGCAGTTATACATGTGGCACCAAGGTCAATTAAGACGTGTGAATTAGTCCTTAGCGTATTTTTAAAGGATGAACGCCAAAGTGAACCTGTGATTTACCCATGCAAATAAAAAGGTTGATTGAAAGTGGAACTAAACCCATTCATAACAGGTTAAAAAAACAGTTATATTTCTGGCACATCTCGGGAATGTGACTGTCACATTGGTTGTGTTCTCAACCAATCTGTCGAACCATCAAATGGACGGTCTCATAAGTGATCACATGTGTGGCAGCATGGCAGTTGAATGACCGGGTCGAGATGGCAGCTTCCTTGGATGAAAATTAGAGTTTAGTTCCGCTTTAAAGGGGTTGTAAAGGTAATAAATGTTTTCCCTAAATAGCTTCCTTTACCTTAATGCAGTCCTCCTTCACTTACCTCATCCTTAGATTTTGCTTTTAAATGTCCTTATTTCTTATGAGAAATTCTGACTTCCTGTTCTTCTGTCTGTAACTCCACACAGTAATGCAAGGCTTTCACCCTGGTGTGGAGAAAGCCTCTTGAGGGGGGAGGGGGCAAGCAGTAGAGTCAGTACACCCTCTAACACACAGCTCCTTTCTCTATCTGCAAAGTAGAGAGTGTCCTGACTTGCCTGCTCGCCCCCTCCCCCCTCAAGAGGCTTTCTCCACACTATTACTGTGTGTAGTTACAAACAGAAGTACATGAAGTGAGGATTTCTCAGAAGAAATAAGGACATTTAAAAGCAAAATGGAGGGATGAGGTAAGTGAAGGAGGACTGCACTAGGTTAAAGGAAGCTATTTTTTTTACCTTTACAACCCTTTTAAGTATGATAATAAACAATTTGACGCTGGATATACAGAAGTCAGGCAGTAGTGTCACATCAATTCATGGGGTTGTGGAGAAATGTTTTTACCTCTGCTCCTCCTCTAACTCATCCTTTGTCAGCATTTTCTCAAAGTCACTCCCCCGTAGTTTTCCTGGCACATATTTAAATGAGAAATCTTCATCATCTGTGAAATAAAAAATAAATAAACAAGAAAGAATAACATAATCAATTATTTGATGGGTTGATTTAAGAAAAAAACATAATCTTCCCTAAATGGATATTACATTTAAAGCTGAACTCCAGCGAAAAATAAGATTAAAATTCGGGGAAATTAATAAGAACAGTTTTTGCTACAATATTCATCTTCGATCCAGAAATTTTCAACTTCTAACTGTCCGTCTGTTATTGGACAGTGAAGGGAGAAGCTGACAACCAGGAACCAATTCAGGGTCATTTCTCATAAGCAGGCCCGTCGGAACAGGACAGGCAAAACAAGCAACTGCTTGGGGCCCCCGAGCTGGCTTGGGGCCCCAGCAGAGCGCCACCGCCGCTTCCTATAAATGCTGCAGCCTGTAGCGTGGCCAAGCTCCTTTCCTAATTCCTCTTGCAGTCCGGCCGGGTACCGTAAAGCATGGTACAGGAGATTCAGTTTCCTGTTCCGAGCCGGACTGACAGGAAGTGCACACTTCCTGTCAGTCCGGCCGGGAACAGCAAACTAAATCTTCTGCAGCACGGTATGCGGTAAGGGGGGGGGGAAGAACATGGGGGGGAGCCGGGGAGGCAGTCAGAAGAAGTACTAGCAGACGTTCGGCAACAGCAGCTGTATGCGGCGGTATGCGGTAGGGAGGGGGGCAGCAGCTGTATGCAGCGGTATGCAGTAGAGAGGGGAGGGGGGTTAAAAATAACATGGGGGGGGAGCCGGGAAGGCAGTCAGAAGAAGTACTAGCCAACGTTCGGCAGCAGCAGCTGTATGTGGCGGTATGCGGTAGGGAGGGGGGCAGCAGCTGTATGCAGCGGTATGCGGTAGAGAGGGGAGGGGGGTTTAAAAATAACATTGGGGGGAGACAGTCAGAAGAAGCAACAACCCCTCCCCCCCCCCCCTCCGCTTATCTGCTTTTCTAGCAGAATCATTTATTTACACTCATCAACTTACCCCCCCCGCTTCTCAACTTGAAACTCAGCAACACTTCTTGCTTGGGGCCCCCAAATACCTTCAAACGGCCCTGCTCATAAGTCCCCAGGACAGCTGCCACCTCCCAGCCCAACACAGTGTTTAGATAGTCCTTCTCTAGACCAGATCCCTTTAGTGAATTCTTATTGTCAGTTCCAGCTCACTTCCAGGTCCCAGCTCTGTCACTGCTGAGACCGCACAGAACAGCAAACAGCAACACATTCCACAGGTTGCCTCGGGGGCATTAGCCCCTTGAGGCATGGAACTCTCCCTGCTGGCGAAAGACAATCTCTCCAGGCTTCCACGCTAATTATCAGCTTCCCAGCCACCATCTGAGCACTCCTCTCCAGGGACTGGCTAGGCCCTGATCAATAATGAGGTTGGTTATTTGAATTTTCCCTCCCTAAGCTGTAGAAATTGCTTCTAAAGGCAAGGGGAAGCAATTAAACTGCCAGCCTGTGAAACTCTGAACAGACCAGACAAACAATTACTGCTCCTCTGATTACAGAAAGGCCGGCCATACACGGTTCATGGGCAGGCTGAATGTTCAAAGTTGATAGATTGATCAACTTGGGTGCAACCAGCCTGCCGGATTCGTTTTGGATTAACGCAAATGGCTGCTATAGCCTCTAGTGATAATCACTGTCTTCTCCTGGTGGTGATGGCTACCCCAGCCCTCCAATGCCACAAACCGACAACACACCACCCCCCCCCCCCCCCCCCTGTGGGGAGAAGACAGTGGTCCGGCAACCCGTGTTTGTTCTGTGTATGGCCGACCAAACAGCCGAAAAATACTAAGCAGCCTAACTAGAAGGGTGCTACAACTGTAAAAAAAAGAGTCACCAGTTTCCATTTTTCAAGAAAGCTGTCCCATTAGCATTTCATTCCCAGACAACATTAAAGAAGATAGTATGTCTGGTAGGATCAGAGTTATCACACAAAAAATAAGTCTTATCTGTAATACTCATTCATTTCTAGGTGCAGGGCTGACAAACGCCCCATTGTCTGGGTTAGAAGGCTTCTTTATCCAAGGTTACTGATTCTTTACAAACACCTACACTGAAAACCATTCCCCAGACAAAGCTTCTACTGAGTTATTTCTCAATAGTGTCTGTTTGTCAGCTGCTGGCTGGGAATGCCCTGAGCAAAGGCTTTCCAGGGGACTTGTGGCTACTTTATGTTCTTGTTTGAATATTACAACAACCAACCATAACATTATGACCACTGAAAGGTAAAGTACATTGAATATCTTGTTACAATGGCACCTGAATAAGGGTGGGATATGTAAGACAGCAAGTGAACATGTTGTCCCTGAAGTAAATGCATTGAAAGCAGAAAAAAATGGACAAGCTTAAGGATTTGAGCGACTTTGACTTTGGGTGAAATTGTAATGGCTAGACGACTGGGTCAGAGCAAGTCTAAAACTGCAGCAGCTCTTGTGGGATATTCTTGGTCTGCACTTGTCAGGTCCTACTGTGCATGTGCGAAGCACGCTGCACTTACTAACTGGCCTGGCAGCGGGGGAGGGAAGCCGAACTTCTGAGGGACGGCGACTCGGCCCGATTCCTGGAAGTGGGAAAGGGTACCTGTGAAAAACCGGTACCCACAACCCCCCCCCCCCCCCCAGATAGGTGCCAAATATGGTACCGGAGGGGGGGAAGCATATAAGCCGAGGTTTCACTTTTGGGTGGAACTCCGCTTTAAATTTCTGAAAAAGTTAATGCTGGTTCTGATAGAAAGGTGTCAGAACACACAGTGGATCGCAGTTTGTTGCATATAGGCTGCGTAGCCACAGACCAAACAGGGTGCCTATCCTGACCTGACCTGGTCCTCAGCCAACTTGCCTACAGTGGACCATTGAGAAATGGAAGTAGGTGGCCCGGTTTGATGAGTCAAGTTTTCTTTTACATCATGTGGATGACTGGGTGCATGTGCATCATTATCTGTGGAAGGGAAGACACCAGAATGAACTATAGAAGGAAACAACCGGCAGAGGCTTAAAGGGGTTGTAAAGGTTCATGTTTTGTCATCTGAGAGTTATGCCCCCCCCCCCCCCCAGCCCCCTGTTCTACTTACCTGAGCCTGTTCAACTGCTGCGCTTGCTCTACAATGAGCGGCTATTGCCACCGGCTGTATCACGGGAGCGCACCGCCCGCAAGAACTAACCCCCATGGGAGAGAGCTCCCATGAAGGGGGTTAGTTCTTTCAGGCAGGAGCTGAGACAGCTGCCGAGGCACCCCAGAAAGACAAGGTTCGGGGGCTACTCTGTGCAAAACGAGCTGCAAAGTGGAGGTAAGTATAACATGTTTGTTAATTAAAAAAAAATAAAAAAATATCCTTTACAACCCCTTTAACCACTTCCATACAGGGCATTTTCACCCCCTTCCTGCCCAGACCAATTTTTAGTTTTCAGCGCTGTTGCAATTTGAATGACAATTGCGCGGTCATGCAACACTGTACCTAAATTAAATCGTTATGTTTTTTTTCCCCACACAAATAGAGCTTTCTTTTGGTGGTATTTGATCATCTCTGCGTTTTTTTTTTTTTGTTGTGCTATAAACAATAAAAAAAAAAAAAACACAATATTTTTTTTTTTTTTATTAAATAAAAATCAAAACATTTTTTTTTAAAACATTTTTATCCTCAGTTTAGACCGATACGTATTCTTCTACGTATTTTTGGTAAAAAAAACCGCAATAATAGTATATTGATTGGTTTGCACAAAAGTTATAGCATCTACAAAATAGGTGATAGATTTATGCCATTTTTATTTTATTTTTTTTACTAGTAATGGCGGCGATCTGTGTTTTTTTTTGTGACCGTGACATTGCGGCGACACTTTTGACACGTTTTTGGGACCATTCATATTTACACAGCGATTAGTGCTATAAAACTGCACTGAATACTGTGTAAATGTGACTGGCAGGGAAGGGGTTAACACTAGGGCGCGCTAAAGGGGTTAAAATGTTTCCTAAAGTGTGTTCTAACTGTAGGGGCACACGCACATGCACGGGGTCGCAGGTGGTGCCGCCAGCGGTGTGCGCGCACACCCTAGATCGCTGGGAACAAAGGACGTCATATGACGTCCACCCGGATCGAGGAGGGGTTCCTTTCACAATGACGCGGTAAGGAAGGGGTTAAAGAATCTCCTACTGACGGCTTGGTGCCAGATAACATAGTATACCTTCAGAGATATAGTGAAGTCCATGCCTGGACAGGTCGGGGCTGATTTGATGACAAAAGGGAACCTATTCAGTATTAAGTGGGTGGTCATAATGTTATGGCTGATCAGTGTAGATGCAAAAAAATATCTAATCATCTCATGACCTTCCCCAATCTAAGGCATAACAGTCATCAGACAGCTGATGTGTGTCCACACATGGGTATCAGCAAATGTCAACACCAAATGTCTTCCAATTTTATCTCTACATCCCACATGTCTACATTTGTAATGGCATGAAGAGCCAAACACATCCATCAAGGAGATGTAAAGTCAGTCATATACTGGATATAACTTTTGATTGGAATATTTTTTAGCCTTTGATGCAAGCTATATTAATAGAAACGTGTTCCTAGTATAAGGCCAAAAAAAAATATTGTCTTATGTGGTAGCTTGTAGGTGGCATGAAAAGAGGTTCTCTTATTTTTTGGCCCCTGATTACACAGCCACTAAGCCCATACTAGAGTCTACTTGAAACCAACCAAGATAGGGAAGCAAGGTTTATCATCAGGCCATTCATCTATGAACGGATTTATTCCACTAAAGAGACTCTGTCACTTTGTCCATGCAGGGAAAATGGGCAAAGTCTCATTTCATTTCAACTCCTAACCCCTTTATACTCATCTTTTCCACACTTCCCCTCCACTCCATAAGTTTAGTTCGGTGTAAGCCACCCTGAAGCACAGCATTATGGGAGGAGATCACATGCTCCTCCATACCTGGAAGTACTAAGTATTTCACTGACGATGAGAACAGGAAAGAGGGAAAGGATACTGTCAGAGCAGAATTATGGGCTGCCAGATTAGCTTCAGGACACTTGATCTACATATTTGTATAAGGTCAATGACTAGTGTCAAACCCCCAAGGGCAGGGCCGCCATCAGGAATTATGGGGCCCCTTACACAGCTTCAGGCATGGGCCCCCCGGAGCAGAGAACAGGGGGGGGGGGGGCGCTGCCGCTTGAAATTGAGAACAATATTTTTTACTTTTTGTTATAAGAAAAATTGAATAAACTTAATTTTAGTCAAACATTTAGGCCAAAATGTATTCAGCCACATGTCTTTAGTAAAAAAAAATCGCAATAAAAAAAAAATAGCTACCTAGCAGCAACAGTGACACTAATACAGCGATCAGAAAAATGATCGCTTAGTGACACTGGCAATAGGGGGGGTAAGGGGGCTACCCTGAACCTAACACTAACTGCTTGTCACACTGCCTGTCACACTGACACTAAATGCAGTGATCATACATATATTCAGTGACAGTGTGACAGGGGGTAGGGGGGTGATCACAAGGGGTTAAATGTGCCTGCGTGTACTGGTGTCAGTGTAGTGTTGGTGCAGTTTGAAAATACCGCCGAGATGAGCGCTGCATCACTTCCTCTGCCTATGTTTACATTTTACAGGCAGAGGAAGTGACACGGCGGCGGCGCACAGGATTGGCTGGGAGCGATCACGAGGGGGCGGACAGAAACGAACCGCCGCCCCCTCGAGTCCGATTGCTCCCGGGGGTAAGCCACCCGCCGCACGCAGCGGGGGGGTCCCGATCGGACCCCCGAACCGCTAGTAGGCAGGGACGTAAATTTACGTCCATCTGCCTGTCCGTGCCATTCTGTAGACGTAAATAGGTGTGCGGCGGGCATTAAGTGGTTAATAAAAAAAAATACATATATATATATATATATATATATATATATATATATAAACAAAAATAAATAAATAAACATTTATAAAAAAAAGGGGGTTTGACACATGGGGCCCTCTGAGCTCTTTAATAAAATTATATATATATATATATATATATATATATATATATATACATATATAACACAAATAAAAGAAGTAAAAAAATACATAAATTATTTTTTTTTAATAAAAAAAAAGGGGTAGTTGTCATCTAGGCCCCTAAAAAAAAGGGGGGTTGCCATCCGGGGCCCTGGGGACCTCTGGACCTCTAAAAAAAAATAAAAGAAAAAATATTGGCCCTTTTAATAAAAAAATGTAATAAAAATATATGATTTTTTTTTATTTTTTTTTATAAAAAATAAATAAAAAAGAGGAGGCTGCCATCTGGGGCCCTGGGGGACCCCGGGCCCCTAACAAAAAAAAGGGGGTTCCCATTCGGGCCCCTGGGGACCCCCGGGCCCCTTACAGGTGTACTGCCTGTACCCCCCTGATGGCGGCCCTGCCCAAGGGAGCTGCTTTTGTTTGTTTAATCCGTTACTCTGCCTTTCATATAGTGCCAACAGTTTGCACAGCGCTTTACAACATGACAGTACAGTTACAATACAATTTAAAACAGGAGAAATCAGAGAGCCCTGCTCGCTAGAGCTTACAATCTAAGAGGGAGTGTCAAGTGATACAAAAAGGTAATAACTGTGAGGATGTGCTGATGGAGAAAATTATTATTTTTATTGCAAGTTTTATAAACAGACAAAACGTGTTAGAGACTTCAAGGAGGTGTGAATTACTGGGCGTGCCGCAATTCATACTGGGAAATGTAGTTCTTACATGAACGAGTGCCGCAAACCAGGAAGTGAATGAGAGAGCAGAAACTAGAACGCCGGAGGTGATATAGATAAAGGAATTTAATAGGTATTTACTAGTTTTTCTAACAGAATCATTACACTATTCTGTCTGTCTACCTTGCAGACATTAGTTTTAGGCAAAAAAAATGTTTTCTTTTACAACTCCTTTAAGTGCCTACAGTACTCCTGAACAACAGTGCTACAACGCAATTCTGCAAACACGTATGATGGATAAAGATACATCAATTGTATGGTACACAACCTCCTGCCTAGAACATGCTCTTGGAAAACGTCAGAGTGGGCTTCAAAAAACAAAAACAAAAATGAAAAATAAAAGGTTCATCAGCCAGCCGTTTCAGGTTCAGCCAACCATAAACGCCAGACTTTATCATACTTTAGTGGGCAGTCCCTGTTTACGTAAGTATCCTTATACAGAGGAAGACTGTCGTTTACCAACCGTTTCCACTGAACCACGAAGGGGAAGTGTGTTTTTTCCACTGCAATGTTTTTCCGGACGTAAAATAGTAACAGACCAATTATTGTACATTTAGCCATGTTCGGTACGATAGTGTCAATGAGACCCAGTATGCACACCTCCATTGCCAACAGTAGTGTGACCAACGCAACTCTATCAGTCAAGTCAAGCACCTCCCCCCAATACTGTTGAACCCTAGGGCAACGCCAGAAGATATGGGAGAAATCTCCCGGCGATGCTCCACATCTCCAGCACTCTGAGGAATGTGCAGGGTCCATCTTATGAAGTCTGTGCGGGGTGAAGTATGCCCTATGAACTATTTTGAACTGCACCAGTCTGTCAAGAATGGAAACTAGCAAAGTGAAAGGGAAGTCCCAAACATCATCCCAATCGTCATTGTCTAGTGTAGGAATGTCACGCTGCCAGCAAGACCAAAGTTTGTCCAGCGGTGGGAGAGACACGAAGGTCAAGTATGCATACAATTGTGAGGTAGGTTTCTCGGCACAATTGAACCTGAGTGTCCTCTCCAACTCCGATTGGGCCAAAATACAAGAGGAATGTGGGAATTGTGCAGCAAATGCATGGGATAGTTGGAGGTATCGAAAATGGTAATGTGCAGGTATATTAAAGAGGGAGGACAGATGAGATAAGGGTAGTAAGGAATTTTGTGATACAATATGAGAAATTAGTTTGACACCGTACTTGGTCCATGCATAGGGGTCTAGTAATTTATAAAGATGGGGAAGGTTAGGGTTCAGCCAGATCGGTGCATTCGGGGAAAGCTCAGAGTGTTTGCATTCTTCAATAGCTAGTCCCGCTCGCCAAGCCCACAAGGTGGTAAGCATGGAGGGGGTCAGGGAATAAGGGGCATGAGGGCCCCTGTAGATTAGAAATTGGAGGGCTTCTATCGAACCAACCACCGTAGCCTCCAGCACAGTGGATGAGTTTGTTCTGTCAGGGAGTAACCACCAGGCCGCAGATACCAGCTGTGCAGCCAGGAAGTATTTGTAACCATTAAAACAAATGTTGATTGCTCATTGTTTAACGTATATGAATTGCATTAAATGGAGGCCCAAAAATTCTTGTAAAGGAGCCTTTGCTGATTGTGTCCTCCTCTACCTTGCACAATTTTCTTTATAGCACATTCTTTTGCATAACAATTGGAGTTTCCTATGGAGTTTATATTTATCACTTGTGTGATTAAAGAGGTTGTAAAGGTTTGTTTTTTATTTTCTAAATAGGTTCCTTTAAGCTAGTGCATTGTTGGTTCACTTACCCTTTCCTTTGATTTCCCTTCTAAATGTTTTTTTTCTTTGTCTGTATTTCTCACTTCCTGTTTCTCCTCAGTAAGCTTGCCCCCATCATCCGAGCCGTTCAGCTTACTAAGGAGGAACAGGAAGTGAGAAATTCAGACAAAGAAAACAAATAAAAAAAGAAGGGAAATCGAATGAAAAGATAAGTGAACCAATAATGCACTAGCTTAAAGGAACCTATTTCGAAAATAAAAAACAAACCTTTACAACCCCTTAAAAGCAAAATACAAATTATAAAAAAATCATTATTTACAAAATTACATAAACAGTCTAAGAATATTGTGTCCTAACTGAAAATACAATATTATCTATCTTTTGGGCCATTTACGCTTATTTGTGTGGTCTGCGCTTATTGTTCAAACAGTTCAGAAATAGGAAGGGCAATTCTGTGCCATTGTTTTTAGATGTACGGCATTCAAAAGTCATGCAAAGTAGATTAAAACTGCACAGCAAATGCAAAACAATTGAGAAATGGGCCTATAATCTGCATTTTATATAATCCTATGGGGCTAAATTCATCATGCTTTTCACAGTGCTTATAGGTGATACTACCTGGTTCACTAAGAAAATCAGGAGAATTGATTAATCACATAATATTTTTATTCATCCAGGTTTGAACAATTTGTGGAGAATTTTATAAGCTAGTGAACAATATTGTTTGGATCATTATTATTATTATCATTTAGGTGTATCAAAAAAAAAAAAAATTCTGATTCATAATAATTGACATATTATGCTATTTAAATTCTTATTTTAATAAATGTGAATAAGACTGTGGTTGGTTTAAAGACAGGGTGTTGCCAGGATGAAAGTTCTAGTGTAATTATGGGAAAAAATTAAAGCTTACAGTGCCTTGAAAAAGTATTCATACCTCTTAAAATTCTCCACATTTTGTCATGTTAAAACCAAAAACATAAATGTATTTTATTGGGATTTGATATGATAAACCAATACAAAGTGGCACATAATTGTGAAATGGAAGGAAAATAAATGATTTTCCAGATTCTTTACAAATAAATATGTGAAAAGTGGGACGTGTATTTGTATTCAGCCCCCTTTACTTTGATATCCCTAACTAAAATCTAGTAAAACCAATTGCCTTCAGAAGTCACCTAATTAGTAAATAGAGTCTACCTGTGTGGAATTAATCTCACTATAAATACAGCTGTTCTGTGAGAACCTTAGTGAACAAACAGCATCATGAAAGGCCAAGAAATAAACCAGGCAGGTCAGGGATAAAGTTGTGGAGAAGTTGAAAGTAGGGTTAGATTATAAAAAAATATCCCAAGCTTTGAACGTCTCATGGAGCACTGTTCAATCCATCATCCAAAAATGGAAAGGGTATGGCATAACTATGAACCTATCAAGACATGAGTGTCCACCTAAACTGACAGGCCGGGCAAGGAGAGCATTCATCAGAGAAGCAGCCAAGAGGCCCATGGAAACTCTGGAGGAGCTGCAGAGATCCACAGCTCAGGTGAGAGAATCTGTCCACAGGACAACTATTAGTTGTTCACTCCACAAATCTGCCCTTTATTGAAGAGTGGCAAGAAGAAAGCCATTGTTGAAAGAAAGTCATAAGAAGTCTCATTTGCAGTTTGCGAGAAGCCATGTGGGGGACATAGCAACGTTGAAGAAGGTGCTCTGTTCAGATGAGACCAAAATGTTACTTTTTGCCCTTTTTTACGTAAAACGGGAAAAAAAACTGGGAATCAATCACCCCGTCCCTGAGGAACCTTCATTGGCTAGCCGTAAAGGATCGGATCACATTCAAGGCCCTCTGCCTCACTCACAAATGTACAACGCGCTACCAACTAACAAATCCGAATGGAAGAAAATCATCGGGCCTTCAGTTATTCACTCACTCTAAAAGCAAAACGCCATTTGTTTCAGAAAACTAACACTGCACATCACCCTGAACACACCATCTCCACCAGGAAATGTGGTGGTGGCAGCATCATGTTGTGGGAATGCTTTTCTTCAGCAGGGACAGGGAAGCTGGTCAGAGTTGGTGGGAAGATAGATGATGCCAAATACAGGGTAATCTGTTAGGCGGCGTACACACGACAGAGAAACTCGTCGGGCGAAACACATCGTTCTGCTGTCGAGTTCCTAGTTCGGCAGTCAAAAAGCTTGTCATTTATTTTCCTTCCACATCACAATAATGTGCCACTTTGTTTTGGTCTATAAAATCCCAATAAGATATATTCACCTTTTTTTTTTGTAACATGCGCAATTGTCATTCGAAGTGTGACAGCGCTAATAGCTGAAAAATGGCCTGGTCAGGAAGGGGGTGTAAGTGCCCTGTATTGAGGTGGTTAAGGTTTTGACATGTTGGTGATCTATTTACTTGGTGCAACCTCATCTTTTACCTGATAAAAATAATTGGAAATGTATTGCATTTTTGTGCCTTAAAATTAACTTTAATGTAATTTTTAATGATTCCTAAATTCGTGTAACATGATAAATTAGAACTACCACTATTTTATTCTCTTAAGCCCTGTACACACAAATGGTTTGCCGATGAAAACAGACCGATGGACTGTTTTCATCGGACAAGCTGATCGTGTGTGGGCCCTATCGGTTTGTTTTCCATCGGTGAAAAAAAATAGAACATGTTTTACATTTTTCCTATGGATAAAGGACCGATAGAAAAAAACGATCGTCTGTGTGGAAGTCCATCGGTCAAAAATCCATGCATGCTCAGAATCAAGTTGACACATACTCGGAAGCATTGAACTTAATTTTTTTCAGCACGTTGTAGTGTTTTACATCAACGTGTTTTGGCACAGTCGGATTTTTGACTGATGGTGTGTAGGCAAGACTGTTGAAAGTCCATCGGACTATATTCCATCAGATATCCGATTGTATGTACGAGGCTTAAGGTGTCTGCTTTCAGAAAATATGTAATGTTTTGGTTTTATGCACTTCAGGGCTAAAAAATTGTAAACAAATTTTCAAAACAAAAAACGTAAAAGTTGCTCTAGCAGCAAAAGGGTTAAATTGTGTCACAGGTTATATGTCACTGGGCCAGACACACTCACCTGCATCATCTGCTTCACTTATCTTCAAAACTTTATCATTTTCTGTTTCAACATCTTCTTCCTGCAACAAAAACAAGATTTTTTTTATTATCTGTGTAGTTCCACATGATCAGATGCTGCTTATGCTTGTTATACCAGATTTACTGCAAAAATTGGTTTCTCAGAGCAAGATCTTAAGGTTGTTGTCATACATGAACTGGAAGCAATACTTTAATGCGGGATTCGATTTACCATATCTTTAACACAGAAAAAAGAATCCATGATCTGAGTACTGAGAAACAGATGAACCCCCCCAGATATTTCTGACCTCACTTTTTGGGAGGCACATAAAGTGGTCATTAGGGGCCACTGCATACAACTTGCCACCTCCCTTAAAAAAACCTTTGTTACCCTAAGGTAAATAAGCCTTACTTACACCTTACTAGGGCCAGACTTTGTACCCAGACTCAACATTCAAACTGTATCATTTGTGCACAGGCAAACAGTGCTTTATAAGCAACCCCTCTAAGATAGCATATACACTATATTACCAAAAGTATTGGGACACCTGCCTTTACACGCACTTGAACTTTAGTGGCATCCCAGTCTAAGTTCATAGCGTTCAATATTGAGTTGGTCCACCTTTTGCAGCTATAACAGCTTCACTCTTCTGGGAGGGCTGTCCACAAGGTTTAGAAGTGTGTCTATAGGATTGTTTGACCATTCTTCCAGAAGCGCATTTGTGAGATCAAGCACTGAGGTCAGTACTCTGTGCCGGCCAGTCAAGTTCCTCTACCCCAAACTTGCTTCCATGTATTTATGGACCTTGCTTTGTGCAAATCATTTGGTGGAGGGGGATTATGGTGCAGGGTTGTTTTTTCAGGGGTTGGGCTTGGCCTCTTAGTTCCAGTGAAGGGAACTCTTAAGGCGTCGGCATACCAAAACATTTTGGACAATTTCATGCTCCCAACTTTGTGGGAACAGTTTGGGTATGGACACTTCCTGTTCCAAGATGACTGCGCACCAGTGCACAAAACAAGGTCCATAAAGACATGGATGAGCGAGTTTGGGGTGAAACATTCCCATAGACACACTCCTTAACCTTGTGGACAGCCTTCCCAGAAGAGATGAAACTGTTATAGCTGCAAAGCGTGGGCCAACTCAAAATTGAACCCTTCGGATTAAGACATGGACGCCATTAAAGTTCATGTGCGTGTAAAGGCAGGTGTCCCAAAATTGGTATAATAGTGTATCTTGAAACAATACTTATTTGCGCTAGAGCGTAATCTTTCCCGTATAGATACACAGATAAATAATTTTTATCTATCAGAAGCCAAACCCCCTTTTTATAACATTTCTCTCCTGTGAGTCCACGATGAGTACTGTACTTTATTGGAACTCCCCATTAAAGAAAACTGAAGTGCTTGCAGCCGTTAAACATTTGAAACTTTGTAAATGACTGGGCCCAATGGCTTTTAGACAGCTCACTACAAGACCTTCCCGAATATCCTGGTCCTTATGTGCAGGCCTGGAAGAGAGATCTGGACATACCACTAAATTCAGTTCTAGACGGGCTGCAGGGGTTGAGACCCATCTATAAGGTTCTTTTTCACTGGCATTTAGTGCTGGCCAGAATATCTAGAGCATACCCATTCAAGCCATACTTTTGCTTTTGTGGCTGTCCAGACCTGTAATCATATTCCATGACTTCACCATTAATATTAACAACTACACAACCATTGGTCCCTCCACACATGCCAGGGTGCTGGGTGTAATCCTTGACTCTGGCCTCTCCTTTAGCCCCCACATCCAATAACTGGCTAAATCCTGCCGCCTTAACCTCCGCAACATCTCCAGTATTCGACTCTTCCTGACTAATGACACCACAAAGCAACTTATTCACTCCTTAATTATTTCCTGCCTTGACTATTGCAACCCTCTCCTTAAAGTGGTTGTATACCCTCACAGACCACTTTTACCTACAGGTAAGCCTAGATTAAAGGGGTTGTAAAGGTAAAAAAAATGTTTCCCTAAATAACTTCCTTTACCTTAGTGCAGTCCTCCTTCACTTACCTCATCCTTCCATTTTGCTTTTAAATGTCCTTATTTCTTCCTGTTCTTCTGTCTGTAACTACACACAATAATGCAAGGCTTTTTCCCTGATGTGGAGATATTAGCAAATGACAGGCATCGATGTCTACGACGCATCATGCTGTTAGTGGCGGCTCCCGCACACATGAGGCTCTGGCCAGTCACAGCGTGACATCATCGCGGCTCCGGCCAGTCACAGCGTGACATCATCGTGGCTCCGGGCCAGTCACAGCATCAGAGCTGCGATACCCGATAGTCACTCCGGGAGAGATGGCGGCGACGGAGGAGGGGAACGAGGACCGCTGCGAGGGCTTTGATCTCAGGTAAATATGCATACAAGCTCATTATGCCTTTGTCTTGCAGGGTGTATTTTATTTTTTCCCGGAGGCTTTACTTCCTTTTTAATGGCCTACCCTTAAGCAGGCTATCCCCCCTTCAGTCTATTATGAATTCTGCTGCTAGACTAATACACCTCACTAACCGATGCATGACAGTTGCTCCTCTCTGCCAATCCCTTCATTGGCTTTCCCTAACCCACCATGTAAAATTCAAAATGCTAACCATAACATACAAGGCCATTCACAACATCACCCCCATCTCCATCACCAACCTCATCTGCAGATAACGCCCAAATAGTCCCCTCCGCTCCTCCCAGGACCTCCTGCTCTCTAGCTTCCTTTGTTACCTCCTCCCATGCTCGCCTTCAGGACGTCTCCAGAGCCTCTCCCACCCTCTGGAACTCCCTGCCCCAGTATGTCTGATAAGCCCATACCCTGTCCACCTTTAGGAGATCCCTGAAAACTCATTTATTCAGGGAAACCAATCCCACACCCACCTAGCAACTAAGCCACCCCCATCAAATCATTCTTTGCAGCTATTACCTTTTGTACCACCACCCCCTCCCTTTATAATGTAAGCTCTATGAGCAGGGCACCTTCTGTATTGAACTGTACTATACCCTATACATTGTAAACTGTTGGCGCTAAATAAATAAGAAGGCCAGTATGGTGGCCTGAGTTTATGGGAGGAGCCCGGAGGGTATTTAAGCAGCCCACTCACACATGCTCTTTGTCGGTTCAGTGTGCAGTACTACATGTCACTGGGCCGACTCTTCCCAGCTCACCTCATGTCCGTGAGTCTGCGCATTCAATCGGATTCGACACCCTCCCGCCCTTCCCTTTTTCAGGGCACTTCTCAGTATATCCTTCTTCAATTAACTACCCATTACTTACTTTGGTTATGCCCCCTTTTCTTGGTATACTGACCAGACCACCAAGGCACACTTCAGGTCTATTTATGTTGTAAGTCTTGTCGCGTGTTTATGTGATCCACCTCACTCTCGGTCAGAGGGTAACGACCATAAATAATGTATAATAAAAATATATGATGGTTGTGCCCAGTGGTAAATTTATTCTGGACTCAAGTCTATGACACTCCACATGTTCTTTTGCAAAAATCAACACCCATGCTACAGCAAGAAGCCCTTCTTAACCTAAAACCAATAAAACCAACTGAGATCACTTAGAAACAGCATGGCTTGATGGTCAATGGAGCAGACGATCGCAAGGGCACAGTTACCTGATACAAATCCTATAGTTGAAGTCAAAGCCCATATGCACTGGGTCCTAGTAAATGAGAAGCTTACAGTTAAATTGCATGGAACTATCTTTGGACTATGTGGATTTTTTACTGCCTTTCAAGGAGTTTTGATCATCGGACAGCTGGGAGCTATGGTTAATGTCAAAAGCCAGTATAAAGGAATAATAGTGGTAGGCGCTTGTAATTTAGAGTAGGTGTATCCTATGCCTACATACTTTTGCCAATAGGTGTCCCTCGTTCCCATCTCAAAAAGTTGGGAGGTATGGTTAATGACCAGGATTTGAAAATGAAATCTGGGGACACCCTACTGACCATGTTCACTTTTATGGGTGGTAGGACATGGGCAAAGCAAGGGTGGATATAATCAGAGTCACATTCTTTTAACCTCCTTAGGACCACAGGCCGAAATTGTACTGCAGATTGGCAGCTCCTACAGACTCAGCGACGTACCTGTACTTCACAGCCCGTTCCAGGTTCAGGGCGCACACACCTGCCCGCCGACTCCTGCTGTGATTGGACACAGCGGGATTTTATCAGCAGGTCCTGGCTAATGATTCATGGCTGGGAACTGCTGATCGGCCCAGAGTCCTGTGTTGACACAGAGGGAAGGATTTCTTTGTTTTTATTTATCACATGTTACACACATTAACCACTTCCCGACCGCCGCATGTAGATATACGTCCACAAAAGGGCACGTTAGGGCAGATGGACGTAAATTTACGTCCCTGCCTTTGCGCGGGTCGGGGGTCCGATCGGGACCCCCCCGCTACATGCGGCGGTCGGAAACCCGTGGGGAGCGATCCGGGACGATGGCACGGCTATTCGTTTCTAGCCACTCGCTCGCAATCGCTTCCCGGAGCTGAAGAACGGGGAGAGCCGTATGTAAACACGGCTTCCCCGTGCTTCACTCTGGCGGCTGCATCAATCGAGTGATCCCTTTTATAGGGAGACTCGATCGATGACGTCAGACCTACAGCCACACCCCCCTACAGTTGTAAACACAAACTAGGTGAGCCCTAAATCCTACAGCGCCCCCTGTGGTTAACTCCCAAACTGCAACTGTCATTTTCACAATAAACAATGCAATTTAAATGCATTTTTTGCTGTGAAAATGACAATGGTCCCAAAAATGTGTCAAAATTGTCCGAAGTGTCCGCCATAATGTCGCAGTCACGAAAAAAATCGCTGATCGACGCCATTAGTAGTAAAACAAATAAAATAATAAAAATGCAATAAAACTATCCCCTATTTTGTAAACGCTATACATTTTGCACAAACCAATCGATAAACGCTTATTGCGATTTTTTTAACCAAAAATAGGTAGAAGAATACGTATCGGCCTAAACTGAGGAAAAAAATAATTTGATATGTTTTTGGGGGATATTTATTATAGCAAATGTAAAAAATATTGAATTTTTTCAAAAATGTTGCTCTATTTTTGTTTATAGCGCAACAAATAAAAACCGCAGAGGTGAGCAAATACCACCAAAAGAAAGCTCTATTTGTGGGAAAAAGAGGACGCCAATTTTGTTTGGAAGCCACGTCGCACGACCGCGCAATTGTCTGTTAAATCGACGCAGTGCCGAATTGTAGAAACGCCTTTGGGCATTTAGCAGCATATTGGTTCGGGGCTTAAGTGGTTAAAACTTGTTAAGCACACACTTAACCCCTTGATTACCTCGAAATTAATGTCCTTTCCCTGCTGCCAGTGTCGTTAGTACAATGATAGTGTATAGTATTATCACTATATTTATCATTATATTAGCGTCACTGGTGATGTCAGGGCCAGTTGTTCAGTTCTCACCCAGTATCAGTTAGTGTCATATTTTATGACGCACACAGCCCCACTATAAATCGCTGATTGCTGCCATTACTTGTATAAAAAAAAAATCCAGTATATATGCCATAGTTTGTAGACGCTATCATTTTTAAACAAGCCAATTAGTATACACTTATTAGGTTTTTTGTTTCACAAACACATTGGCCTACATGTATGAAGAAATTGGATTATTATTTTAATTGTTTTATTGGATATGTTTACTAGCAGAAAGTAAAAAATATTCAAAATATTTCACAATGTTCAGTCTTTTTTTTTCCTTGTACAATAAAGAATGTAAAACCCAGTGGTGATCAAATATCAACAAAAAGGAACTTTTGTATTTGTGTAGAAAAATAAATAAAATTGGTACAGTGTTGCATGACCGCGCAATTGCCAGTTAACCACTTCAGCCCCGGAAGCCCCTTCATGACCAGAGCACTTTTTGCGATCCGGCACCACGTAATTTTAACTGACAATTGTACGGTGATGTGACGTTGCACCCAGACAAAATTGAGGTCCCACAAATGGAGCTTTCTTTTGGTGGTATTTGATCACCTCTGCAGTTTACATTTTTCGCGTTATAAACAAAAAAGTGTAAATTTTGAAAAAAAGCAATATTTTTTTAACTTTTTGCTATAATAAATATCCCCAAAAAAGATATATAAAAAAATCAATTTTCGTTCTCAGTTTAGGCCGATCTGTATTCTTCTACATATTTTTGGTAAAAAAAAAAATGCAATAAGCCTATATTGAATGGATTGCGCAACAGTTATTAGGTCTACAAAATAGGGGATAGATTTATGGCATTTTTATTATTACATTTTTTTTTCTTTAAGTAAGGGCGGTGATTCGCAATTTTTTATCGCGACTGCGACATGCGGGACACATTGGACACATTTGACGCTATTTTGGGACCGTTGTTATTTATACAGCGATCTGTGCTATAAAAATGCACTGATTGCTGTGTTAATGCAACTGGCAGGGAAGGAGTTAAACACTAGGGGGGGATCAAGGGGTTAAGTTTGTCCTAGGGAGTGATTCTAACTGTAGGGGGGGTTGTATCACTAGAACATGACAGAGATCACTTCTCCTGATGACAGGGAGCAGTAGATCCCTGTCATGTTGCTAGGCAGAACAGGGAAATGCCTTGTTTACATAGGCACCTCCCCGTTCTGCCACTCCGTGACACGATCGACGGACCCCGGCGGACATCGAGTGTGTGGGGCCTGGACCACGCTCACGAGGTAGGCAGCGAGCGAGCCCACTATGTCACGATTTGAAGGGGAAGTACAGGTACGCCCATTTGCCCAGCCGTACCATTGTGCTTGTGGTTTCCATGCCCATCTGCTCCAGATCCTCTCTGCTCCAGTTTTGATAAATCCCCCTCAGTATGTATGTAGTAAGTTTGCAGGAAATTTCAGGAGTGGAATATTGTCAAATATGCCTGAATGTGAATATGGAAGTCTGCTGGACTGTTTATTAATTTATGAACTTCTTTACTATGGGAATTAATCTGTTTTATACATGCTCACCATCCCTTATTTACATATCTAGCTGAATTTATTGTACTTCTGTGCCTAGACGATGAACATTAAAATATTTATATACTGTATTCTTCAAAGTATAACTAAAGGCCGATCGGCAATCTTTTTTATGCTTTTAAAGACTTAATGTTTTGTAAGTACAATACCTTTATACATTATTAAATCAGTTAAGACGATATCACCCTATTGGTTCATCTCTTTCTTTTCCTACGTGGTTCAACTGCATACAGAGTTTGAGTTATAGCCAGGGAGTGCGAGTTACACTGGAGAAGCACCCTGCGTGTCTGGTCCGTGTCCTGAAATTATTCTGCCTGCAAGCTAAAGGCTGCAGCTGGGCTATAGATGCTTGTTTTTGCTTGCTTTCTGGTAAGCAGCCATTTGTTTTACAGTGGTGGGCACTCCATTTTGGTATTAAGCACAGTGGTGTCATCGTACAAGTTAATGGACTGCTATATAGCCTGGGTACCTGGTATTGACAGGTACCCACTCCCACTTCCAGGTAAAATTGGTGATCGGTGATCTACGACATTTCCGGTCCCACCTCCTTCCCCTTGCTGCCTTCTGGGACACACACAGGTCCCAGAAGACAGTGGGTAAACTGCCTAGGAAGGCTTCACTTACTTACAATGCTGGCGTCTGCACCCAAAACCAATTGACGAATCAGCTTGGGGTGCAGACATTGCGGGATCCCTGGACAGGTAAGTGTCCTTCTTATAAAAGTCAACAGCTACGGTATTTTAGTGAGGGTGACTGCACCCTAAGGCCTCATGCACAGTGGAGAGTAGGTGTAAATAGAATGCTTGAGCCCATCAGCCCAGACTGTAAAGCCGTGTGCACACGATCGGTTTGGACCGATGAAAACGGACTGAAGTTCGTTTTCATCGGTCCAAACCGATCGTGTGTAGGCCCCATTGGTCCGTTAACCTTCGGGCCAAAAACAGAGGGCTTGCTTTAAAATCGAACCGATGGACGGCTAACCGATAGGTCAAAACCGATCGTTAGTACGCACGAGCATCGGTTAAAAATCCACGCATGCTCAGAATCAAGTCGACGCATACTTGAAAGCATTGAACTTTGTTTTTTTCATTACGTCGTTGTGTTTTACGTCACCGCATTCTGACACGATCGGTTCATGAACCGATGCTGTGTAGGCACATCAGTCCATCAGTCAGCTTCATCGGTGAACCGATGAAAATGGTCCGTCGGACCGTTCTCATTGGATGGAACGATCGTGTGTACATGGCTTAAAAGTATATGAGAGACTGACAGCCGCTGTGGCTGGATAAGGCTGAATGGTGTACCAATCAGTACCAATTTTTACGGCAGTGTGTGCCGAGGACGAATGCTAGGAATGCAAACTTCTTGCATACTGAGCATTCGTCCCTGGGTACATACCGTCCTAAATATAAGTACCACATAGTGTACCATTCAGGTCTGTCAAGCCACAACGGCTGTCAGCATCTCATAGAGTTTACCAGGCAGTAATGGACAGTGCCTTGCACCCACACCTAATCTCTATTATCTCTATTGAAACTCTGAATAACCATAAAAAGACAGGCTCCTTCAGCTTTTGCCCAGAATTTAGTCGGTAGATAGACCTAGGTAAGTAACCTTTCACGCTAAATATCTATTGTTTAACCGCTTAATCACCGCCTTATAGACAATATACGTCTACAAGGCAGTCGCTTAACTCTGGGAGGACATCCATGGACGTCCTCCCAGAATCGCGCTCCAGCGTGCCCCCTGGGGCGCGCACACGGGAGTGTCCGTGACCGCTGGGTCCAGAGGACCCGGCGCATCACGGATCACGGTAAATTGCCACTGATAGCGGCTGTTTACCACGTGATCTCTCCGTCCAATGACAGAGCGATCACATGTAAGTCTCTGCTAAAAAAAACATATATAATATTTTGGGGTTCTATGTAATTTTCTAGCAAATAAATGATTATTTTTACATGTAGGAGAGTCAGAATTGGTCTGGGTAAAAGTCTCACACATGTGGTATCGCCATACTCGGGAGAAATAGCAGAATGTGTTTTGGGGTGTAATTTGTGGTATGCATATGCTGTGTGTGAGAAATAACCTGCTAATATGAAAATGTTGTGAAAAAAAAAAATCTTGATTTTGTAAAGACTTGTGGGAATTTCTTTTCCTGGATTCTGGTTTGCAGTCTCCTGGGATACCCATGTCACTTGTTGCAGGAGGCCTCCTGGTACTCCCTCCTGGTACTCTGCTGCACATACGCTGCAGCATGTCATCAGGGGGCTGGTCATCATTTCCTGTATTTTGCAGCTGGCCCCCTTCGCATGTTCGTCATCAGGTGGGCAAGAACTAGGAAGAGATAGCTCTGATGATGTCAGAAGAGAAGGGACTGGTTGTGTTCCTACAGAACACCACTAAATCAACCTCCATTTTTCTGTTACTCAGATGTGCAGGGTGTCTGAATAAGACTACATAATTCAATAGGCACCAATTTCTGGCTCTGTCAACACCAACAAGCTTGACGGAAGTTGATTTAAAAATCGACCAAGCTGTATAAAAATGGTGATCAATTTAAACAATGAAAAAGATGCAGTACCTGTTCGGGTATTCAGGCAGCTGAAAGTACTGTGGCTGATTCAAAACAATAGCTTGTAGTAGGGATTCACGCTAAATTAAAGTGTTAGTAAAGGGAAAAAAAACATGTTATACTTACCTCCACTGTGCAGTTAGTTTTGCACAGAGTGGCCCCAATCCACGTTTTCTGTGGTCCCTCGGCGGCTGTCTCTGGTCCTCCCCGCAAGTACTGACCACAGTCATGCGAGAGAGCTTGCATGGTGGTGAGTAATTGCGGGCGCGCTCTCGTGATACAGCGAGCGGCCCTACCTGCTCACTGTATCACTGGGCCCCGCCACTCAACGCACAGCGCCACTGGATGTGATTGACAGCAGTGCCAGCCAATGGCTGCGCTGCTCTCAATCCATCCGCTCTAGCCAATCAGTGGCCAGGCTGAACGGCGAAGAGGATCTCGGGACCACGCGAGGGACTTTCGGCAGGTCAGGTAAGTAAAACGGGAGCTCGGGCGGGGGGAAGGGGGGGGGGCGTTATACACTGAAGTTTTTTCACCCTAATGCATAGATTGCATTAAGGTGAAAAAACATGTTCCTTTACAACTCCTTAAATCAACATGCTATAACCAGCGCTAAGAAAGATGGCCAGCTTAGTGCAGATGCAGCTGCTGGCGTCCATCATGAGGACACAGGTATTGCCAGCAGCACAAGTACACAAAGAGACTGACAACAGGGAGGGTGTAAGTACCTTTTCTCCTTTCAGTCATTTCTACTTTTTGCAAGTGGTACACACCGTAGATGCTTAAAGGGGTTGTAAAGGTTTGTTTTTTATTTTCTAAATAGGTTCCTTTAACCACTTAAGACCCGGACCAAAATACAGGTAAAGGACCTTGCCCCTTTTTGCGATTCGGCACTGCGTCGCTTTAACTGACAATTGCGCGGTCGTGCGACGTGGCTCCCAAACAAAATTGGCGTCCTTTTTTCCCCACAAATAGAGCTTTCTTTTGGTGGTATTTGATCACTGTGACGGTAGTAGAACATATCCCCGTCAAGCCTTCCCTTCTTCTCCCATAAAAGAAATCGCCCAATATTCCCCGACTGGGAATATCCCTGGAATCACCGAATAATCCACACATGAGCCAAGGCTTAATGCTGGATGTAACAGGACACACTTTAATGGCAAAAACTCTGCAGATTTATATACACAGTTTACAAGCTTGTCATCAATCAAAGAACAATGAAATCTCCACCCCCTTTTCCACACACTGGGGGTTTCCATACAGAGGCATTTCGGCACCGTAAAGCTTGACACATCACATTCTTTTGAATTGAATTAACCTTTAGAATACACAATCACAGATCTAAAAGACATTTAGTAATTATCTCCCAGAGACAGAAGCCCCCAGGGGTAATTACTACAATGAAGCAATCAGAATAACAATTAACACCTCTACACACTGGACAATAAAATGTATCTCACAAGCCCGACTCCGGTATGCATTGAAGGGTCATTGTCCAATTATCCAGGTCTAGAGGCACACAGACATTAAAATTAGCAGGGAGAGAATTACACTGAAGTATATAGGCAATTGCATAAAAGTCCTTCACAATGGCCCCCCCTTTTCTCCCTGCTGCGGCAACTCGGTTGGACCTTTCCTGGTCCAGTAAAGTTGACGGGTTCAGAGCTTCTAGTCCGAGGTTAACTCCGTTTGGCGTGACAATCCATCGGCATTCCCGTTTTGCTTGCCTGGGCGGTAATGAATCGTAAAGTCATAGGGCTGTAAGGCCAAGCTCCAGCGTAGCAAACGGCCGTTGTCCCCTGAAACCCGGTTAAGCCACACCAAGGGATTGTGGTCGGTGATGAGAGTGAAAGCCCGGCCATAAAAGGTAAGGTGTGAGCTTTTTGAGGGCCCATATCAAGGCCAAACACTCTTTTTCAATGGTGGCATAACTGACCTCCTTTGGCAACAGCTTCCGACTCAGGTATGCCACCGGGTGCTCTCCTCTATCCTCCCCGATCTGGCTTAGTACTGCCCCCAGTTCAAACATTGAAGCGTCGGTGTGAACAATAAATCTTCTGTTAGGATCTGGGGTAATCAACACCAGAGCATTAACCAGAGCAGTCTTTTCCAGGACTGTCTGCCAGGATAACCCATCCGCCTTCCTGGTTTGAGGCCCTGGCCCATAATCGGACGGCAAGAGGCTCGCATTCAGTCCTCTCCAAAAGCCCCTGTCCCGGCTAGGCCTGTCACACATCCCCCCTTTTGGCAGGGGACTAACCCAGTAGGATACACCAGATGGGTTGTCTCTGAATTTAGTCAGTAGTTCCAGTCCCCCAATGCCGGTATCCATACAGTACCCCAAATCACTTGCTCCAAACCGAGCATTACTCACCCCGCCATCCTCTGCCTCTCTCAGGGAACACGTCTGCCGCTGGGGAGAGGCCTGGACTAGCCCTTCTCCCTGGAGTCCTTTCAGCCGCTGGAGAGATGACAGGGTGGCTGGGCTCAGTCCATCATGCTGTTGGGGATCTGGGCCAACTGGCCACCATTTATGGGGTATACCAGTGGAGACTGAAGTCCCATCCACTGGTGTGCGGTGAAAATCCCCCAGTGCTTGCAAAGCAAAGCCGACATCCTCCTCTTTCAGTCCTGTACCATTTTCTGGGGTTGTGCCAGTGGGGACTGAAGTCCCATCCACTACCCCAGGAACCCCTTCTTCTGTTAGGTGAAAGCAGAGGCCCGGGGCACTCTGCTCTGTTGCCAGCTCTTCCGCTGGGTTGCTGTGAGTGGAGACCACAGTCCCATCCACCGATATCCACTCAAGCTGTAGTGGGGTGCAGCCGCCAGTAGCATCCTGTCCTGCTGCCAGTGATTCAGCTGGGAGTAAGAGCTTTACCACCTCAGCTGGTTGCTGGGGAGGGGGGCCAACCGCCCCGGCTCCCTGGAACTCCACAGTTGGTCCCGGTGCTGGGCAGAGATGGCTGGCAATCTGCCCTGTTGCCAGCACTTCTGCTGGGGATGCATAATCCAGAACATCCTCTGAACAGTCCATACATTCTGTAATCTGTGGCTGGGGAGTGATCGCCATCTTCTCACCCTGAGCCTCCGAAACTGCCACAGGGGTGGGGCAGAGGTCTTGAACCCTCTGTCTGGTGACCAGCGCTTCAGCTGGGGAAGTTCCTTGTAACTCCACAAATACTGCTCTTGGGGCTGGGCAGAGCACAGTGAAGTGTGGCCCTGATACCAGCTCTTCTGCTGGAGGCCCATCAGGTTGTTCTTCCTCAGCAGAGAAGTCTATCAGATCCCCTGTCTCTGCAACTGGTGTCTGGGGATAGAGGTTCACCATCTCCTGTCTTTCATTTGGTGCTGCTTCTTTAGGCGTTGTCACCGATCGTCGTATTTCTGCAATTCTCAGCTCATGTTGCCGCTCTCGTTCTTTCTCATCAAAAGCTTTAAAAGCTCTAAACGGAATCTTCCTTGTGTCTGCTGTGCTGTACTCACTGTTTGGAGAATGTGCGGCTGCTTGTTGGACTGCTGCCAGTTTTAACTGTAGTTCTGCGTTTCTTATTTGTTTAGCCTCCTCCGCTACCAGGGTCATCACTTTCAGCACCACATCCGCCGTTGGGTTCGGACCGAACCATGCTAATTTCTCTCTTATTAGCTTGTTGGCTGGTGATTCCTCATCCTGAATCACTGGTGTCCCCATCTTCTGTACTGCAGGCCTTGCTGCAACCGAGTTCTCCTGGTCTAGCTCCATTTATTCTGCTATGATGACACGCTCGGTTTTGCTGCTAGCAATCCTTCCACAAACTTCCAGTAGTCCTTTCCGTGTATTTCTTTTAAGCAGGGTGTATCAGTCTTCCATTCACTGTTCCCAGTGTCTGCTTGGAATCCTGGTGTAACGGAAGGTAGAAGGGAAAATCCCGCTGCTGCCAACCAGTGTGACGGTAGTAGAACATATCCCCGTCAAGCCTTCCCTTCTTCTCCCATAAAAGAAATCGCCCAATATTCCCCGACTGGGAATATCCCTGGAATCACCGAATAATCCACACATGAGCCAAGGCTTAATGCTGGATGTAACAGGACACACTTTAATGGCAAAAACTCTGCAGATTTATATACACAGTTTACAAGCTTGTCATCAATCAAAGAACAATGAAATCTCCACCCCCTTTTCCACACACTGGGGGTTTCCATACAGAGGCATTTCGGCACCGCAAAGCTTGACACATCACATTCTTTTGAATTGAATTAACCTTTAGAATACACAATCACAGATCTAAAAGACATTTAGTAATTATCTCCCAGAGACAGAAGCCCCCAGGGGTAATTACTACAATGAAGCAATCAGAATAACAATTAACACCTCTACACACTGGACAATAAAATGTATCTCACAAGCCCGACTCCGGTATGCCATTGAAGGGTCATTGTCCAATTATCCAGGTCTAGAGGCACACAGACATTAAAATTAGCAAGGAGAGAATTACACTGAAGTATATAGGCAATTGCATAAAAGTCCTTCACAATCACCTCTGCGGTTTTTATTTTTTGCGCTATAAACAAAAATAGAGCAACAATTTTAAAAAAAATGCAATATTTTTTACTTTTTGCTATAATAAAAATCCCCCAAAAATATATAAAAAAACATTTTTTTTCCTCAGTTTAGGCCGATACGTATTCTTCTACCTATTTTTGGTAAAAAAAAATCGCAATAAGTGTTTATCGGTTGGTTTTCGCAAAATTTATAGCGTTTACAAAATAAGGAATAGTTTTATTGCATTTTTATTAATTTTTTTTTTTTTACTACTAATAGCGGCGATCAGCGATTTTTTTCGTGACTGCGACAATATGGCGGACACTTCGGACAATTTTGACACATTTTTGGGACAATTGTCATTTTCACAGCAAAAAATGCATTTAAATTTGCATTGTTTACTGTGGAAATGACAGTTGCAGTTTGGGAGTTAACCACAGGTGGCGCTGTAGGGGATGTGTGCCTATGTGTTTTGTTTACAACTGTAGGGGGGTGTGGCTGTAGGTGTGACGTCATAGATCGCGTCCCCCTATTACAGGGATGACGCGATCGATGCTACGGCCACAGAGAAGCACGGGAAAGCCGTGTGTACACACGGCTCTCCCCGTTCTTCCGCTCCAGGGACGGATCGCCGCACTGCAGCGGCGATCGGGTCCACGAATCCCGCGGTCCCGGAGCTTCGGACCGGGTCGCACGCCCGCGACCCACGGCTGGGTACTAAAATCAACGTATATATACGTTGATGTGCCCAGCCGTGCCATTCTGCCGACGTAAATGTGCAGTAGGCGGTCCTTAACCACTTCAATACCCAGCCATAGAAAATTGACGGCCTGGGATGGGATTTACCATCCTAAGTGGCCATCAATTGACGGCCTGGGCATTGCAGGCGAATATCTGGATGATGCCTGCAGCCAGAGGCATCATCCAGATATCCTCTTCTTCAGCCGACGATTCTGCACAATGTAAGAACGATCATATCGGCGGTTCCGCCGCTTGATCGTTCTTACAGGCCGCGGGAGGGGACATCCCCCCCTCCCGCCGCCATCCGGTGCTTCTCCGGGCTTACCTGTGCCTTCAGGGGCCCGGAGAACGAATCGTCGGCGGCGGCAGGAAGCATAGAGATGACTGGTGACCAGATGGTTACCAGTCATCTCTATGACCGTCGGAGGACCCGGGCGCGATGTGATGACGTCACGCCCGGGTCCCCTTAAGTAAACAAAGCCGCGATTGCGGCTGTAAGCCCCCATTCATGAGATCGGTGAATTTTTTTTCACCGATCTCATGGTTTCCAGCCTGGAGGAGAGATGTGAGGTCTTATTGACCCCACATCTCTCCATAAAGAGGACCTGTCACACACATTTCCTATTACAAGGGATGTTTACATTCCTTGTAATAGGAATAAAAGTGTAAAAAAAAAAAAAAAATGAAAAAAAGTGTAAAAATAAATAAAAAATACGTCAAAAAAATAAATAAAAGATAAAAAATAAATTAAAACGCCCCTGTCCCCGATAGCTCGCGTGCAGAAGCGAACGCACACGCAAGTCCCGCCGACATATGTACACGCCGTTTAAACCACATAAGTGAGGTATCGCCGCGTGCGTTAGAGTGCCAGCAACGAATCTAGCACTAGATCTCCTCTGTAAATCTAAACTGTAACCTGTAAAAAATAAATAAAGCGTTGCCTATGGAGATTTTTAAGTACCGAAGTTTGGCGCCATTCCATGAGTGTGCGCATAATTAAAGCGTGACATGTTGGGTATCTATTTACTCGGTGTAACATAATCTTTCACATAATACAAAAAAATTGGGCTAACTTTACTGTTTTGTTATTTTTTTAATTCATAAAACAATTTTTTTACAAAAAAAAGGCGTTTGAAAAATAAGTGCGTAAATACCGTGCAAGATAAAACTTTGGAATGACTGCCATTTTATTCCCTAGGGTGTCTGCTAAAAAAAACATATATAATGTTTGGGGGTACTGTGTAATTTTCTAGCAAAAGAATGATGATTATTACATGTAGGAGAGAAGTGTCAGAATAGGCCCGGTATGGAGGTGGTATAAAAGCCTGGTATTGAAGCGGTTAAGTGGTTAAGCTAGTGCATTTTTGGTTCACTTACCTTTTCCTTCGATTTCCCTTCTAACTGTTTTTTTTTCTTTGTCTGAATTTCTCACTTCCTGTTCCTCCTCAGTTAGCTTGCCCCCATCATCCGAGCGGTTCTGGCTGGGGGTTAGTCAGCATGCTCGCCCCCTCCTTTGGGACTACATCCCTGAGGGGAGATGTTGGCGTTCACAGCGTCTCCCCACAAGGATGTAGTCCCCTTTAATCTCATCCCAAAATGTTTTAATCGGGTAATTCGATTTTTTTCTACAACATGCAATATAAAATGTGTTTTTGTGTGTCTGACTCCATCTTATTCCCAGAATATTCCCTTCCCACCTTCATCTATTTGCAGACTGGGCAATTGAACAGTCACCATGCACCACAAATCACAGTGTATGTCACTGTGTTCCAATTGTATTGTTCTCAGTTACTTGCTGCAATAAATCTCCCTGTCCATGTATCATGGAAAATAAAGGGAAAGCACTCAACTTTTAAGGTGGATGCACACTGAAATGTTGTTAGAAATACTATATTAACGGTCTTACTGGGTGGTCAATGCTGCCCTGGGTTACTTCCAGCTGTGGTTACATATTCAAATGTAAAGGGTTTCTCAAGTAAGATTCCATGTACCCGTGGGTGAGGTTGTTAGAGATTCTTTAACCACTTGCTTACTGGGCACATATACCCCCTTTGACTCTGTGCGATGTGGCTCCCAAACAAAAATTTCCTTTTTTTCCCCACAAATAGAGCTTTCCTTTGGTGGTATTTGATCACCTCTGCTGTTTTTATTTTTTGCGCTATAAACAAATAAATATTAATAATTAATTAATATCCAAAAAAAAATTCTTCTCAGTTTAGGCCAATACATATTCTTCTACATATTTTTGGATTAAGCGTATAGTGATTGGTTTGCACAAAGGTTATAGCGCTTACAAAGTAGGGGACAGAATTTTGACACTTTTTTTATTTATTTTTACTAGTAATGGCAGGGATCTGCGATTTTTATTGGGACTGCGACATTATGGCGGACACATCGCACACTTTTTGACACATTTTTGGGACCATTCACATTTATACAGCGATCAGTGCTAGAAATATGCACTGATTACAGCATCGGTCTCCTCTCCCTGACAGGACGTGGATCTGTGTAACGGCCGATCACGGGTACCTGGCAGACATCGCGGCCGCCAAACATGCGCATCAGCACCCCAGTGACGCGGTGGGCACGCGTTCCCCAGTGGCCAAAGGAGCTGAGGATGTCAATAGACGTCCTCCCGGCATTTGAGAGCCACCTTGTGGCCGTCTATGGCCCCGGCTCCAAGTGGTTAAAGCGAAAGTATTACAATAAAAAATATTAAAAGCCAGCAGCTACAAATACTGCAGCTGCTGACTTTTAATATCAGCACACTTACCTGTTCTGGAGTCCAGCGCCGTCCGCAGCAGAGGACGAGCGATCGCTTTAAGCAATTTCTGCCTCTTAGATAAGTCACTTTGCTGACCCCACCGCCATGCTCGGTGAGGGAACCAGGAAGTGAAGCGCTCCAGCATCACTGCCCGGGTTCCCTACAGCGCATGCGCTAGTCACGCTGCACCGTGCTGACTGGTTCCCGCTGTGTTCTGGGAGCCGAGTGTTTCCCAGAACACAACGGGGGGGTGGAGTCAGACATCCTGCCCGCAGTCTACCCGCAGACTGTGTGGCCGGAAGTAGGTGCAAATACCTGTCTTTAGAAAGGTATCTGCACCCCCTCTCCCCTGAAAGGTGTCAAATGTGACACCGGAGGGGGGAGGGTTCCAATAAGTGGGAGTGGAGGTGGAGGGTGGAGCTCTGCTTTAAGCAATTTCTGCCTCTCAGATAAGTTCCCACTGACACCATTGATCTTTTTAGCTATCTGTAAGGAGGCAATTCTTTCCAATAACCACAAGTGTAAGGAGCATTCTTCCCACTGACCATCACGGCAATGTGTCACGAGTTGTAGATACGGTAATTTTTAGCAGGGGTTCCCTGAGACCGGCAAGTTATTTCAAGGGTTTCTTATGTGACCTGGGGATTATGTCTTTTGTTATGTAAGAAGCACTGTAGGGAGCCTGGAACATCATTTTCTCTTGAATAGTATTTAAAGGGGCTGTAAAGGTACAATCTTTTTTTCCTAAATAGCTTCCTTTACCTTAGTGCAGTCCTCCTTAACTTACATCATCCTTCCATTTTGCTTTTAAATGTCCTTATTTCTTCTGAGAAATCCTTACTTCCTGTTCTTCTGTTTGTAACTACACACAGTAATGCAAGGCATTATCCCAGGTGTGGAGTGTCATGCTCGCCCCCTCCCTTGGACTACGGGAGAGTCAGGACGCTCTCCACGTTGCAGATAGAGAAAGGAGCTGTGTGTTAGTGGGTGTCCTGGCTCTCCCGTAGTCCAAGGGAAGGGCACTTTTTATGTGAGTAGCCAATTGGCTTGTGTTTTTATCCCAGTTTAATAAAATAGCGTTGCTCTATGGAAGCTCTCTGTTTGTATTCCATGTTCTAAAATCTCAACATTCCAAGGATGAGGTATCGTACATGCTCCAGTCCATTTATATGTCTGCAGGCATTATCCTGCTCAAGCGCATCTGACCGTCTTTTTCATTAAAGAGGTCAACCAGGTCCGGTAAGCACAATTCACTACTTGTGCACATTGGGTGTCGTACTATCTATCCAGGTGGTGGAAGATTAACAAGTTTGCAAGACCGGAGACGGTTTTTGTATCACAGCAAGAAATATATCTTGAGGATATTCGAGCATTGATGTTATATCTTTGTTTGCACCAATGGGACTTTATTATTTACTATTGATTTATTGATTTATTTATCAGGTACAACAGGACACATTTTTATTAATTTACTTGTTGTTGCATATTATAGGATAAGTTGTGTAATTACATATTACTCTATAGTGCCCCCAGTACACTTAGTTTTATATTGTAGGCCTGTAATTCTTAGGAATAACTCACTTAAATCTGTCCAAACCAGAGTCTGGTAGACATCCCAGGTATGATAAAGTTTGAAAAACAAAATCATAAATTATAATATAATAAATTACTATAAATAATAGTAGCGCCCCCTTACTGTCAGTAAGGGACGCTGTTCACATTTAGTGGGGTGAGAGACTTACTTGCTCTCACCCAGGTTGATTTATTCTAAATTAGGCTGCTGTCAGCCCTGAATTATCCTATGGGTCGTTCTGTGCTCCAGGGATGCAGTTCCATCTCTGGGCGGCAGGTGGCGCCAAAGGGATTCAGGCAGTGCCACTTTTTCCCAGAAGCCAATTGGAGGAGTGTTTCCCTCGTGGGGCATGCTGGGGGAGGGTATATCTGTGGCAGACGCCATTTTCCGGGGTCTTCACGGGTTCCTGGTTCTAGGTGCGGCACCCACCTTCAGGGTGTGCGCACATCACGGGCCCCATCACTATGGCCTACCTGGCCGGGGCCCGTGCTACGCGGAGTTCCTTACTCTGGGCCCTCATGGCTCAGAGCAACTAAAGTTGCCGAGGGGCTCTCTATAATAAAAATTATTCAATAATGTAATCAAATGAAAAACACTCAAATTTGCTTAGTTGCAGAATTGTTGCTGTCATTACTTTTATTGTTTGATGACAAATTTCCCCACAAATCGCTATCGCTCAATTCTGCAAGTGATTCTAATTAATTATTATCTATAAAACCACTTTTGACATAAAGGGACACTTTTTGGTTGCTATTGACAATCTCCAGTTTCCAGGCAGAAAGAACAGTTTTTATTATAAGAAAGTGCATGTAGGGCACTGGGCAGACCACTAGGGACAAAGCGGGTGTGTATTTCTTTCATACAGTACTGTAATCTGTAGGATTACAGTATACTGTATGTATTGTGTGTATTTACTTTTTTGAATTTGGCGCCGATCTCTGCCCCCGTGCGTCGTAACATCGCAGGGAACGGAGCTCGGCGGCACTCGGCACTGTGTGAATCGAGCGAGGAGGCAGCTCGATCACACGGCAGGCAGGCATCGCAGGATCCAGGGACAAGGTAAGTAATTCCCTGCCTGTGGACACTGTAAGGCTATCCAGGGTCTGGCTCGGGGTTTCCGCTTTTGGTGCTGAAATTCCACCCCAAGTCAGACTCGGGAATACCACTGAGGGGGCTAAGGGAGCATGACAAGGGGTGTGTCCTATACCTGCATACATTTGCTGATAGGTGTCCCTCATTCCCATCTCAAAAAGTTGGGAGGTATGGCTAGGGGGGGATTGATTTCAGGAAGTACTGTATTTATTGGGGTATAACACTCACTTTTTTATCCTGAAAATAGAGGGTAAACTGTGCCTACGTGTTATACGCAGGGGGGTGTGGAGAGTTTTTTTCCTGAAACCTCCCTCTTAAAGTTAGGGTCCGTGTTATACACCGATAAATACGGTAAATACTACAAGAATCATTTTCCCTTTCTCAAGATGGCTACAGCTAGAAATTCTAGTGGTTTTTCAACATAAATAAACACAGAGAAATGGATGGATGGGGGGAGCTTGGATTAGAGAGAGTTTTCAGTTTGTGGTCCTCAGATACAGTTAAAGTGGAGGTTCACCCTAAAACATTTTTCTAACATTACATTGTGCTCACTTGCAACATTGACAGTATGCGTTTTTTTTCTTTTGCTGTACATACTGTCGTATAGCTATTTCACCCCCCCGGCTTCCGGGTAGTGTCTCTCGCTGGACTGGGCGTTCCTATGCAGCAGGTAAGTGATTGACGTGATGATAAAAAACTACCCCACGTCGCATAAGGAGGGTCACGAGTTGCTGAAAGAAGCCGTGGGCTGGCTCTCCCAATTTTTTTACTGTATTATTGGGCAGCTGTACTAGTTACAGTACGCTGGTGGTTCTCCCAGCCCAGACAGAATCCGGCGGTTAGATGTGAGGCGGCCATACTGGGAACATACGCTGCATTAACTAATCTAGGGGCCCCTCACCCTTTGATGGTTTCCATGAAGACGACTGTTAGAGTGTGGAGGGCGGCCAGAGCTATTTACGCCAAACCCAATTGTATCTCCCCACACACCCCGCTGTGGGGTAAGCCCACCCTACCCCACCTCTGCGACCTACCTGAACCCTCGCAGTGGGCCAAACGCGGGATCACCACTCTCAAACATGTCATAGCAAATGGTAGGATCAAGCCCTTTCGTGATTTGAGACGACAATACTCCCCCCTAATTCCTTCGAGTTTAAATATTACCAGCTGAGACATGAGATGAGGGCCCAATTCCCGGACACACTGACCCTGGAACCTGACTCAATCGATCGGCTGTTGACGTTGATCGTGATGGGGAAGCCCCTTTCCACTCTGTATATGTATTTGACGGTTGGCCACGATGTTAAACTCACCCGGGTAATGGACAGATGGAGGGAGGACATTCCGACTTTGGGGGAGGAGGAATGGGAGGAATGTGTCTCCACCTACATCCCGTCCATGATAGCAGCCAAGGACAGATTCCTCCAGCTCAAGTTTCTACGCAGGGCCTACTTCACCCCTCACAGAATGGCCAGCAAATACCCACATCTGGATCCGAACTGTCCCAAGTGTGGGTATCGAGGAGGGGACATTCTGGCACATGGTTTGGGGTTGCTCGAAGCTCCGGCCGTACTGGGTGGGGGTAGCGGAGAGGAGGGTGAGGTGGAGGGAGACAGATATACTAAGCTATGTATTACATTCTCACTGTTTTATGCTAGGAGGGGGATAATGCTACGGTGGAAGTCAGTGGGACCCCCACCCTTGGTTCCTGGAGGAGGGCAGTGGACTCGGTCTTGCCCCTTTATAAACTCACGTATGAGAGTAGGCAGTGCCCTGCTAAATACGATAAAGTCTGGTCAGCTTGGGTGGATGCGCATAGCTGGGGGACCGGGGGGGTGGGAGAGATGACCTCCCCCCCTGCCCGACCTGGGGGTCTGTTGCCCCTTCCCCTCTCTGCCTGGGGCGCCGCCTGATTCTGCCGACTGTTGAGTTCATTTTATGACGCGGTTGGGTACATGAGGATTTAGTGCGGGGGTGACGGATGTTTACCCTAGTGTACTCGAGGGAGGGCTCTTGTTGGGACTGCGCCTGGTAGTTATCGGTTGAGGTTTGTCAGGGCAAAAGAGCCACGAACTTGTACCTTGTTTGTTTATTTTATTTTTATTTATCTTTTGTATATGCTGGGAATGCTTTTCTGACTGTTATTGTTTCTATGTAAGGGTCCTTTCACACGGAGCGGACCGTTTTTCGGTCCGCTCCGTGTGCCCGTCAGCTCAGCGGGGGGGTCTCCGCTCAGCTGTCGGCGGACGGGGCGGTCCCCGCACACTGTGCAGGGACCGCCCCGTCTCTCCTCCGCTCTCCCCTATGGGCAGTCGGATGGAAACGGACCGTCTGTCCGTTTGCATCCGATCCGTTTGGCCGGACGGAAGAAAAATAGGACATTCTTCCGTCCGCAAAAACAGATGCGGATCTAGCGGACGTTAGCGGATGCATCATCCGCTAACGGATCCGCTCCTATAGGGAAGCATTACAAGTCCGTAAACGGACTTGTAATGAGCGGACCGTTCGTCCGCTCGTGTGAAAGGGCCCTAAACCTGATTGTCGACTACTGCATATCTTGTAATGCTGTTTTGTTAATAAAAACACCTTTCTGTTAGAAAAAAAAAAAAAGATCAATAAGGACCAAATTAAAACTTATCCAGGTCTTCTTTTCCTTATTTCTGTGGGTGAAATGAGTGGTGTAGGAGCAAAGTAAAGGTAACTATAAACTGGTATTAAAGTGCACCTGTTGCGTTAATAAAACCCAGTGCATATTTTGAGACATTAAAGTGGAGGTTTACCCAAATAACATGTATATATTCTTTATACTTCCACCATGTACAGTATGCCCTTTTTTTTGTCTCTACATACCTTTATTTTGTCTCTACATACCTTATTATGGCTATTTTCCACCCGGCTTCCATGTACTGACTCCCGTGGGACAGAGGTGTATTTAGGTTTTGTGCTGCCCTAGGCCTGACTAAACTTGTGCACCCCCTAATTTAAATATGACCCACCCCTTCCTGTTACGGCCACACCCTGTGTTGTTTAAGACCCGCCCTGAAATTTTCGAGTGAGGACACTAGTTCTGAGGGGAGGGGCAGGGGGGGGGGGCAATGGATTCCCTTAATTTACTTAGATTTCCTCTTTCTTCCTGGTTGCCCATAGAGCAGGAAGTGAAGGGAAATCTTCGCAATAGGACAGGGATGGTAAAAAATAAACTGACAGGGGCTATAACCCTCCCTTACTCTATCCAAAATGAAAAAAAAAAAGTGTTGCCTGTAGTTCTACTTTAAGTAGATGGTGCAGCAGAAACCTAGCACAGTGAGGAAGGTTTGTGGTCCGTCCCATCCCCCCCCCCCCCCCCCACAGTTGCGGAATGCTCGCCGCCCGCATACCAGAAGCAGCGCTGCCGCTTTTTGGGGGCGCTAGACTAATTTTCCAAACAGTGTAGCGCAAGCCGGCAAGGACTCTTTTTGTGCTGCCCCCCTGCAAAGTGCTGCCCTAGGCCTGGGCCTTGTTGGCCTAGGCCAGGATACAGCTCTGCCGTAGGAGTAGGCGTTTCTATGCAGAGGCGCAATGTCACCTGGGACTTCACCTTAATGTCCTTGAGAAAAAGTTCCCCCGATCCTAAGCAATAGCCTTGAGAGTTTCCGAAAGTAGCCGAACTGCGATTCAGCTCTACACACCGACTAGGAGCTGTGTAGATCTGACTGCGCAGGCGCCGTATAGAGCTGACTCGCAGTTCGGATACTTTCCCTGTCAGGGAAACCGGCCGTGTGTAGGGGGAAAGACTGCACGAGCAGGTTCTCGACTTTCCCCTTGGGATTTCCGACGTTGGCCCACAGAAAGACTGATGGGTTAGATCTTTTCTATTTTGAATTGCTACAATTTAAAACATAATCCATATTTTTGCATATGAACATTACTGAACATCTGCAAGCTACTTAAGCAGGCCATGCATACCATTAAAATAAATGAATGCAAAGGCATTGCATTATGTCATGCTCTGAATTCCAGACAAGCGTCACTGAATGGGTGTCTCCTATACACATCATCCATGTGTTACTCATTCCCCAGCCAGCCAGTGAAGTCATTCTTACATTTACTGCTGTATTGTATTCCTTTTTTAGAAAGGGTGCTGAAAATAAACTGTTGAGAATGCAGGGCAGAGGCATTGTGGAAAAATCCCATTAGAATGAATTGCATGGTGTCCAGTAGACCCTATTGTATGTTAGGTGATGAGAAACATGACTTATAAACACACCCAGTGGTGTTATTAAAAAAAACAGGGCGAAACATTTCCTACATATAAGCTGGCAAATATAATTAGGGTATTTTGCATTTATAAATCCCTGTATAGATTTCACAATGGAAGAAAAATAACTAATATATGCAGGTAGAATGTGCAAAAAACTGTACCTTTTAGTAGGGTTGTCCCGATACCACTTTTTTAGGACCGAGTACAAGTTCTGATACTTTTTTTTAAGTACTCGCCGATACCGAATGCCGATACTTTTTTTAAAATGTGTCCCCAAATGCAGCCATGTCCCCCCACAAATGCAGCCATGTCCCCCACAAATGCAGCCACGTCCCCCATATGCAACCATGTCCCCCACATATGCAGCCATTTCCCCCACATATGCAGCCTTGTCCCCCCACATATATGCAGCCTTGTCCCCCCACATATATCCAGCCATGTCCCCCCACATATATCTAGCCATGTCCCCCCACATATATCCAGCCATGTCCCCCCACATATATCCAGCCATGTCCCCCCACATATATCCAGCCATGTCCCCAAACATATGCAGGCATGTCCCCGTACCTAAATGATGATGCCGCCGCCGCCGCTGCCGTGTTAATCACTGCGCGGGGAACATTACAGGCAGCTTTCGTTTGAATAGCTGTTTTCCCTGCCGCGCCGTGTATAGACACTTCCCCTTGCTCGGGATTGGACAGATCACCCGTCCAATCCCGAGCAAGGGGGAGTGTCTATACACGGCACGGTGGGGAAAACAGCTATTCAAACTAAAACTGCCTGTAATGTTCGCCGCACGCTGATTAACGCGGCAGCGGCGGCTTTGCGATATACGGCGGGGGGCAAGTATTCTATTCAGGTATCGGGGGCATTTGCGGGAGTACAAGTACAAATACTCGGTATCGGTCCCGATACCGATACTGGTATCGGGACAACCCTAATAGAAACCCAAAACATTATATATGCTTTTTTAGCAAAGACCCTAGAGAATACAATGGCGGTCGTTACAACTTTTTATCTCGCATGGTATTTTCGCAGACATTTTTTGAACGCGTGTTTTTAAAAAAAAACAGTTTTGTGCTTAAAACAAAACAGTAAAGTTAGCCCAATTTTTTTTCATAATGTGAAAGATGAAGTTACGCCGAGTAAATAGATACCAAACATGTCACACTTCAAAATTGCGCACACTCATGGAATGGCGCCAAACTTCGCTACTTAAAAATCCCCATAGGCGACGCTTTAATTACTTTTATTGGTTACATGTTTTTTTTTCAAGTAGTCGCCGATACCGAATACCGATACTTTTTTTTTTTTAAATGTGTCCACAAATGCAGCCATGTCTCCCACATATGCAGCCATGTCACCCCCATATACGCAGCTATGTAACCTCCATATCCCCCATATATGCAGCCATGTCACCCCCATATATGCAGCTATGTCACCTCCATATCCCCCATATATGCAGCCATGTCACCCCCATATATGCAGCTATGTCACTCCCATATATGCAGCCATGTCACCCCCATATATGCAGCCATGTCACCCCCATATATGCAGCCATGTCACCCCCATATATGCAGCCATGTCACCCCCATATATGCAGCTATGTCATCCCCATATATGCAGCTGTCACCCCTATATATGCAGCTATGTCACCCCCATATATGCAGCTATGTCACCCCCATATATGCAGCTATGTCATCCCCATATATGCAGCTATGTCACCTCCATATATGCAGCTATGTCACCCCCATATATGCAGCCAGTTCCCACTTACCTAGTTGCCGCATCGCCGCTGCCGCCGCTTAGTTAATACGGGCGGGGAAGATAACAGCTTTCATTTGAATAGCTGTATTGTTTCCTGCCGCGCCGCATATAGACACTCCCCCTTGCTCGGGATCTGTCCAATCACGAGCAAGGGGGAGTGTCTATGTGCGGCGCGGCGGGAATAGATACAGCTATTCAAATGAAAGCTGTTATCTTCCCCTCCCGTATTAACTAATCGGCGATGATGCGGCGATGGTGCAGTGCAGCGGCGTGAGCGGCGACGGCGGCGTTAGCGGCGGTGGCGGGGGGGGGCGAGTATTCTATTTAGGCATCGGGGGTATTTGCGGGAGTACAAGTACTCGGTATCGGTCCCGATACCGATACTGGTATCGGTATCGGGACAACACTACCTTTTAGCAGAGCCTTTTTCAGCCAGGGTGTCGTGGCACCCTTGGGTTCCCTCTGGTTTCTTCCAGGGTGCCTTGGCAAAATGCCTGAAAATTGCCCCGAAAAATGTGAAAAAGACAGCTTTTGTTACAACAAAGCAACAGTCTTTTATTGTGCAGAATTAATAACCGTGGGCACCATCATGGCTCCCAACTGTCCCTGATTTGGAGCAATGTCCCTCTGTCTCTCTTTCCTCCTCATTTGTCCCTCATTTTGGTCTGATCTATATAGATGTATATAAAATACACTTTTTTTCATCGATAAAGTGTTTCCCAGTGCTAAACGTTTCATCCAAATTCTAAATTGCTGCATTTGTAAATTTTAAAACTCAATATAAAGTAATAGCGGTGGTAAAAAAAAGCCCTTGTGAATGTAATATTTATTAAAAATAAATTCTCTTTTAAGGGGGCGTGGCAGGGGCGTGTTCTATTCCTACATACATTTGCTAGTAGGTGTCCCTCATTCTCATTTCAAAATGTTGGGAGGTATGGGCACCATGATTGGAGTTCTAAAGACCAATAATGTCAGTACCAGTGCGCAGAGGTACAGCATATTGCCTTGTAAAATTAAATCACCTCTAATGTTGTGTGTGTAGATGCTGCTGCATTATGTAAACCTATTTTTTTTTTTTATGGAATGCCTCAAGATTGTACAAAATTTTAAAGGGTCTCTTAACTGTAAAATGGTTGAGAAACACTGCTTTAGGCCCCTTTTACCACTTGACTTGTCCTGCGACTTGGGACTGCAATGATTTCCAATAACAACAACTCATATTGGTACGACTTTTAGTTGTGCCGACTTCAAAGAAGTCCCTGCACTACTTTGGTCCGACTTTGTTGCAAGTTACACACCCATTCCCTGAAATTGCGTCAATTGTGGCTGCGAAACTGCAGCAAAATCATGCGACCTTGAAGTCGCAGTAGTGTGAAAGGAGCCTTAGCAAACATCTAAGGAAGTGACTGAACAATATAGTTATATGGTCAGTCCAAACAAAATGCTTTTTAAGATATTGGTAGATAACGACTGGTTGCATTACCCTCAAGAAAACTGTTATCTGTTACCCTTCCACCGCAAGATCAACCCATCATACTATAGTTCTGTGTCTTGAAGTTGTGCTTGCATTGTTACATTTTTAACCCTGGTGGCATTAGTGATCACTTGACCAACAGAAAGGGTGTCAACTTTACAATGGAGACACAGACAACAATAAAAAGCTTGAAGGAATGGATAGGTAGCACTGGAACTCTAAAGCTTGCCATAGATGGATCGAAATTTGGCCAGTTTACCAGGGACCAGCCAAATGTCAATCCATCCATGAGCAGGCTGGTTGTACAGAAGTTGATCTCTTGATTGACTTCTGTACAACCAGCCTGTAGTTTTTTCGCTTAGACAGGTTTCGCCGGCTATAGCCAGCATCATTGTATTGTGATTGTGGGGAACCGTCCCTGCTGTCAGAATACAATGGCTCTGCAGGAGGGATTTCCCCATCAGCACTGAGTGTAAGTCTGAGTGGTCTGAATAAGATTCCCTATTGCTATCTGATAGTATGTTAGTAGTGTTTGTGTAGGGGGTCTCACTTGGGTGCTGACAGAAACCAGCTGCTGACAAAAGACTCTGCTAATCCACACAAAGCTCAATACTCCTTACAATTCACTTTTTATCCAGTCCAAATAAATTCTTTCTTATGTCCTGATGAAGGGGTCCAGCATAGGCATGCGCAAGGGGTGTGCCAGGTGTGCCTGGGCACACCCTAATCCTGGGATTGGAAATCTAACAATGGTGGGCAGGTGACAGGTAAACCGCAATCCTTCCTTGCCAGTCCTCAGAACCTGGACAGGAGAGGCGACAGGGGTGGAATTTAGTGGAACCAATCTGTATTTTCCTCCTGCAGCAGCTGAAAGTAGGCTTCTCCTCCTCTCCCTTTTGTCAACATTCAGCTGCCACAGGAGGAAAATATAGGGGATCAATACTAATATATGCTACCCCTCCCTTACCTGTTCTTCTTCCTTCTGTTGACCAGATCCCCCATTTGCTCCCTTGCTCCCCCTTCCTCCCATTGTTTTAGGACAGACAGCGGGGAAGAGGCCAGTAAATATGTCAAATGCATATGTGTTGGACCTTTGGGGTGCACACCTTAATGCAAGAGGCTGCGCACACCTAAGGGGTCCAGGTTTGGCTACCAAAAAGCAAAGGCTTTCTTGTACAGTTTTCTTTACATTGTAATAGACTTGTATTTGGACTATATTATCATACTCTAGTATTTAAATCCCAAATGTACCCAGCAATTAAAACTTTATAGGGGTTCTAACCCTCCCCTACTATATCCAAAAATCACATGTGCACTACACCAGAGCCTGATTGGCTCCTAGTGCTGGCCCTTCCTTTCCCAGCCTTGGGGAATACCAGAAGCTGCTATCAAAATAAATGTAGGTGCTCACACTAGATGTATTTATACACGTATTTATTTTTAATAAATACACTGTACTGTATTCTCATATTCATCTGGATGGAGTTCAGAAATGTACAAAATGAAAGGACCCCTAAAAGTATGGAATTGTATTCTGTATTATTTACATGGGCAAAAAGTGCTCTCCTGCCGGTTCCTGGGTCACGTATAGTGCAGATATTTGAGACTGGATCCTAGGTGTTACGATCAGAGGTGGCTGCTCACCCTATACAATGAAATGTCAGGCTAAAAGGATGCAGGGCTCTAAGTATCTATCCCCATGTATCCGGTTACCTGTGGTTAGGAAAAGATGTCTGGTCCAGGGGTGGACATCTGTCCATAACCGCATTTGTCCCAAACTACTGGATGTGTGGATTTGTGCATTTCAATGCTTACAGCCTTGGGGTCTGGGATCCCAACTGCAGGTTTTTCAGGATGCAGGAATCTGTGAATGAAGTCTAAGGTCCAAGTATTTTCCCAAGGCTACAAGTTGGTAGTTAGGCATTTTCTGATCTCCCAGAGTATGGTTAGTCTCCTGTCTTTAGAATATCAGCTGGCAGTGAAGATTTAAATAGTTTAATCTTTTCAAGCTGTAATCTTCTTACTTCCTCTAGCTAGTCCAAGGCATACTGTGCAAGGTGCAGATAAGCCCTGGGCGCCATTGTAAAACCTTACAATCTGGTATCTAACCTCAGAATGCCCCCTCTGCATTCACAGAGAGGACAACAGAATCAAAAGGCATGATCAGCAACATCAAACTACAGGAAGCCACATGGCACAATGTAGAAGCTGAAGAGGGAGGCCTGAGGCCTTAGGGTAATATACTGGCAGAGGAAGTCACAGAAATAGCAGAGCAGAGTAATACACAGTGTGAGTGGTGAACGTTGGACAGATTTACTGTGTGCTAGCAGAAAAAAAGGGAACTACTTAGATCCTGGATCATCGCTCAACACCGAGTAAGGCTCTTTGCCTTGTAAGGCCGGATCTCTGCTGCAAGTGACTCACTTGGGAATGAGTTTTATTCACTCCTCTAAGCCAGAGTCAGAATAAGATATTTTAACCCTTTCAGATCATATCTCTTGTAGGCAAGTCTATGACGAATGCTGGTGCGTATTTTAGGGAATGTTAACCTCCCTGGCGGTATGATTATGTCAGGTTTTTGATGCTGAAAGCGGTACCATTATTTTGCATGGAAATTTGGCGTTTTACATTTTAGGCCTGTGATTCTTAGGCTGCATTCACACCTGAGCGTTTTGTCGCCTGAAGCGCGACGCTCAAAGACGCTAGAGGGGAAAAATAACATTATTCTCTATGAAGATGGTTCACATCTCCACTGCAAAACGCAGAACGCCGAACGAACAGCGAACGCCTGAATTTCAAACAAGTCCCGGACCCTTTTTTGTCACGCAAAACAGGCGGCGTGGGCGTTTTCCATTGGTGCCAATGACCTGTACAAAACCGCGGTAAAAAACGCTGCGTTTTGTCGCGGCAAATCGCGGTAACAAAACGCCGCAAATCGCCTACGCTTAGGTGTGAATTCAGCCTTAGGAATAACTCACGTACATCTGTCCAAGAGTCTAGTAGACATCTCGGGTATGATAAAGTTTGAAAAAAACGAAATCATAAATTATAATATAATAAATAACTATAAATAATTATAACAAATAATAATTATAATAAGAATTATTCAATAATGTAATCAAATCAAAAACACTGAAATGTGCTCAGTTGCAGATTTGCCGATGTCATTACTTTTATTTTTTTATGACGAATTTCCCCACAAATCGCTATCGCTCAATTCTGCAAGTGATTCTAATTTATTATCGCTGTTTTCTAGCTGGTCTAAAACCACATAAAGGGACACTTTTTGGTTGCTATGGACAATCTCCAGTTTCCAGGCAGAAAGAACAGTTTTTATTATACAAAAGAACATGCAGGACACTGGGCAGACCACTACGGACAAAGCGGGTGTGTATTCATTTCATACAGTACTGTAATCTTTAAGATTACAGTATACTGTATGTATTGTGTTTATTTACTTTTTTGGATTTAGCGCCGATCTCCGCCCCTGTGCGTCGTAACGTCGCAGGGAACGGAGCTCGGCGGCACACAGGCACTGTGTGAATCGAGCGAGGACACCGCTCGATCACACAGCGGAGAGGCATCGCAGGATCCAGGGACAATGTGAGTAACTCCCTGCCTGTGGATGCTACGAGGCGATCCCAAGTCTGGCTCGGGGTTTACCACTTTTGGTGCTGCAATTGCACCCCAAGCCAGACTCTGGATTTCCGCTAGGGGGGTTAAGAGCCCTTTCACACTGCCAGCACCCGGGCATCGGCGGTAAAGCGACGCTAGTTTTAGCGGTGCTTTACTGTCGTTTTGGCAGTGCTTTTTGGGCACTTTTAACCCCTGTTAGCGGCCGAATAAAGGGTTAAAATCATCTGCGGCTGCGCTAAGCACCTAAAGCGCCTCAAAGAAGATGCTTGCATGACTTTTTTTTTATGTCCTGCCAGCGCAGTGCCCCAGTATGAAAGCATTTTTTTTTACAGGTGCTATTTTTTAGCGCTAAAACATTTTCAGTTTGAAAGGGGTCTAAGGCTGCATTCACACCTAGGCGACACGATACGCCGCGTACGCGGCTTATCTTGCCGCCTGTAGAAAAAAAAAGAAAGTTTTATCTTTCTTTAACATTGCGGTCTATGAGGAAACGCCAATGTCGCCTGAAAAAAAGGGTCCGGGACTTTTTTTCAGGCGACAGGCGTTGAGATGTGAACCATCTCCATAGACCGCAATGTTATTTCACATCTCGAGCGACAAGAGCGACGGGCGACCGGCGTTTTGTCGCTCAGATGTGAATGGAGCCTAAGACTTTTGGGAACATGGTGTTTTAACTAAAAAAAAAGTGTATGTAAACGCCAACAATTAACTTTTATTTACATCTTCCTTTTTTTGGTCTGTTAAAACAGAGTTCCACCCAACTATACAACTAGGTCTTAAACTAAAGACCACCACACACCTTGTTTTTGTATATACATATATATATATGTATATATATATATATATATATATATATATATACTGTATACACCGGTATATATATATATATTTTTAAAACGTACCTTTTTTGAAATACAAAGCTGCCGCAAGGTATAAAATTTCCTATTTTGCCTAGAGACCTCCTCCTTCCCACCCGCAGCTTTCTGGGACCTGTGTGTGTCCCCCAGAAGCGACAGGCCCATTCAGAAAGTGCTGCGTGACTCGCGCATGCACAGTAAGAAACCTTCTGTGAAGCTTGAAGGCTCCACTGCCGGTTTCACGTAGGTTTCAGGGGGGGGGGGGGGTGACATCGTGGGTTTCCTGGACAAGTGTCCTTATTACAAGTCAACAAGTATTTGTAGCTGCTGACTTTAAAAAAAAAAAACTTTTTAGAGGCTGGAACTCTGCTTTAAAGACGGATGACACCCCCCTTCCTCAAATAGCGATGGCTTCCCCCAGGTAATCGCAAACTGCCCTATCCACAAGTGTGAATGCCGCCTTAATGGAACACGTTGATAAGTTTCTAAAAGGTCTGTCTTAAAGGGCCCTGGTGTGTAGTCCGACTTATTGGCAGGCTGACATGATGAGAATCAGAAAAGTCGCTATCTGCATCGCTTGGTTGGCAGCACAGGGAAGGTAATTCACTGGCAGCTAATGATGACAGCTCCCCTTTTGTAGTGTTACTTTAGTCATTTTACTGGGCTACAGGTCAGCTTTTAGGCAAATGGCATTTGGTTCAGAAGCAATGAAAAATGGATTATGTAATTCCTCAATTTACTGAATGCATTTAATAATTCATTTCATAATGGTAAAATAAAACTATTATCTGTTCAGAATGTCTCTGGAATGAGGTTTCCATATTTGCCATTTGCGTTTTCTGCAGCCAGTGGAAAATATGACAAAGCTAAGACGTGGTATTAAATATTAAAGCAGAAGTCTAGCTACTAAGGATCAGCTATTTCAGGGAGATCTGATTTTCAAAAGATTTCAGCAAAAATCTGGTTAGTTTAGTGAATTGAACTATTTTGGGGAAATTAGTCAATGGCGATGGAAGAATGATTTTTTTTGGTGGTTTTCACGGGTTCATACCTGTGTGTTGCATTACTGCACTGTAGAATGCATTGCCAATTATTTTGAAAAACACTCCAATTCATTAAAATCTGTGTAGAAAAAATAATAATTTAATGAAAATTTTTTCCAATAGCCTATTTCCAAAATGGCAGTGTGATTAAAAGAAGGGTGTGTTCAACTGGTGTGTTCCACCCTTAAAACCACTTTCTTTCATCCCATCCCATCTTTCATCCCATCCAGCATACTGGCGTCAGCGCCAGTATGCTGTATTTATTTATTTATTTTTTAATCCATGTACTTACTTTATAATAGATCATTTAATTTTGGGCGCACCGCGGTATGTCGCCGCTATAAGGCGTCACGCCTTCCGGAAACAGCCGACTAGCGTTCGGCTCTTCTCTGCGCCTGCGCACAGACCCAGGAGCTGACTGCGCAGGCGCCGTAAATAGCCGGTCCTAGTTCGGCTTTTTTCGGAGGGCGTGACGCGGCTATATACGACGCCTGCGCAGTCAGCTTCTGGGTCTGTGGATGGATGGCCTGTTAAGCTATCAGGTGATGAGTGTGACATGGACGAGCCGGCTGGCCTGTCAGATTCCGGTAGTCTGCCACCATGAGACACCCCGACCTGTTTCGGGGGTTGGCACTTTTGTGCATCGGTGGTGCGGACGCCTTAACTTGGGGGGATCCGGGTGGGGGGATGGCACAGGGGTAGTTAGCTGGAGGCGTTTAGGTGCCTCCCTCCCCTTGTGTGCGTCCATCTGGCTCATCCCTTACTTTATACGATACACAATAAATTACTTATTTTCTGGGCAGCTGGCCGGCTCTTACATATGTGAGGGTTCCTCTTCGGAGGATAGTTCTGTTTTACAATTAGCAATCTGGCGGTCATGGCTAGGCTCACCCGTTAAGGGGGTGGAGACCTCGCCGCCGACCCGTTACCTGATTTTTGTACCTTTCAGTTGAATTTAAAGGAGTTGTAAAGGAAAATGTTTTTTCACCTTAATGCAATCGATGCATTAAGGTGAAAAAACTTCAGTGTACATCGCCCCCCCCCCCCCCCCCCCCCCCCCCCCGAGCCTACGTTTTACTTACCTGACCCGTCGAAAGTCCCGCACTTGGTCCAGAGATCCTCTTCGCCGTTCAGCCTGGCCGCTGATTGGCTAGAGCGGATGGATTGAGAGCAGCGTGACGCGGCGTGCCGAGGGGCGGGGCCGAGTGATACAGTGAACGGCTATGGCTGCTCGCTGTATCACGGGAGCGCACCTGCAATTACTCACCACCATGCGAGCTCTCGCATGACTGTGGTCAGTATTTGTGGGGAGGACCAGAGGCAGCTGCCGAGGGACCCCAGAAGACGTGGATCGGGGCCACTCTGTGCAAAACGAACTGCACAGTGGAGGTAAGTATAACATGTTTGTTATTTTAAAGAAAAAACTTTTTTTCCTTTACTAACCCTTTAATGTATTTCTGTGTATGTTTGTCATTTATGTTTTTCTATTTTTATATGGAACAACAAAAAAGAAATGACTAGTGCAACATTTGATGCCGACACCTTTGACAATTGTTTATCGTGATGTATTGCCTTGTCTTGCATAAATAAATAAAGATTATATAAAAAAAAAGAAGGGTGTGGAAGCAGCATTGTATAATGAGAGAAGAAAGAAGATGAGGCAAGCAACACTGGTTATATATGTTCAGTTTAGCATATTGATTTATGTAATGCTTGTGCTTTTATACAGTATATGAAGAAGGTAGAGAGGTCTGTTTTGGGTTTTTAGCTTCCTGTCTGATCGTTGAACGATGATTTGATTGCCTCTTGAGGGATCAGGAAGGAAGTTTTTCCCCTGCGGAAGCAAATTTGATCATGCTTTACTGTTTTGCCTCCTCTGGATCAACTGTAGGTACAAGATTGTGTATATAGGATTGTAAAAAAAAAATATTTTGTTGGTTTTATTGGTTGAATGAGAATGGGGAATCAGAAAACCTGTAGCTCACGATCTACCAGTAGATCGTGACCAGGTGACTAGTAGATCATGGTCTGGGCTTGGTGACCTGCCATCCCAAAGCATCAAATAGAGTGCTCAGAGGGACTACTTGTAATGTTGTAGCTGTATTAGAGAGCAAGAGCCGTGTAAGCCAATGCTGCCTCTGTAGTGCTGGCTAGGGTTTCCACCTGTCCAGGATTTACCCGGCCAGTTCGGGTTTGGGATCATGCGTCCGGGTTTCGGACTGTCTGAAACCCAGGTACATTATTCAGACTGGACTATGGCTTCCCAGCAGGGTTGCTGGCTGCAGTTGTGAGGCCCCGTACACACGACCGAGCTTCTCGGCAGAATCTAGCGAGAAGCTCGCTGGGAGACATATTCTGCCGAGTAACTCAGTCGTGTGTACACTTCCGACGAGCGTCCCGTCGGGAAGCTCGTCGAGCCAAAAAAGAGAGCACGCTCTCTTTTTCCTCGTTGTTCAATGAGGACTTTGGCTTGGCTTTTCCGACCGCTCATCGGGAACCTGGTTGGGCGGAACGATGAGTTTAGCCCGACGAGGTTCTCGGATGTGTGTAGGCGGCCTCAGTTACATTCTTTCACACTGCCCAAAGCCAACACTAACAATCCCCCTCCCCCCCCCCCAAACCCACACACATAGACGGGAGAGGAGTGAGGGCTCAACCTGCACCTCTTCCCCCCACCCCTACCCCTCTGTGTCTTCCCACACTCCAATCACTGGCACTGCACCTCAGAAAATGAAAGTTGGGGCTGGAAATATGAAGTCCAGCAGCCTCAGATAAATCTGGATGAGAGGTGCCGACTGCCAAGGGGTGAGTGAGCTCACCATCCATCCCTGTCTGTGGTGACTGAAGTCTCCCCCATTCTCTCTCCTCCCTCTGAGTGAGAAAACTAAGGCAAAACAGGGTTATCAGAGCACCCCTTACATCAGAGTTCCCCTTTACACCAGAGGCCACAGTGTTCCCCCTTACATCAGAGTCCTCTCCGTCCATCAAAGTACTCAGTGTTCCCCCTTAAATCAGGTTCCCAGAGGATCCCTTACATCAGAGTCCCCTCTAAGGCCTTTTACACACGACCGTTTTCCTCGACAGAATCCATCAAGAAACTTGCTGGCAGAGCTTTTTTGCCAAGGAAAACGGTCGTGTGTATGCTTTTCATCGAAATAACTGCCGTGGAACTCGACAAGAAAAGAAGAGAACAAGTTCTCTTTTTCCTCGTCGAGAGTCTCAATTTCCTCATCGTGTTCCTCGTCGGGCTGGTTTTCGACGAGAAACACGTTTGTGTGTATGCTTAGAAACCCGCGCATGCTCAGAATAAAGTATGAGACGGGAGCACACCTTCGGTAAAAGTAGCGTTTGTAATGGAGATAGCACATTTGTCACGCTGTAACAGACTGAAAAGTGCAAATCGTCTCTTACCAAACTTTTACTTAACACACAGTAACATGAGATTAGCAAAAGCAGCCCCGAGGGTTGTGCCAGTGGAATCGAACTTCCCCTGCAGTCATACGTGTTGTACGTCACGGCGTTTGAGAACGAGGAGATTTGGTCTTGACTGTGTGTACGCAAAGACAGCTTGTCAAGTTTCTCGACAAGCCTAACAAGGAACTCGTCAAGGAAAACGATGTGTCTTTTACGACGAGTCCCTTGAACGTGTGTACGAAGCCTGAAGCCCCGTACACACGACAGGGAACCTCGACGGGCGGAACACATCGTTCCGCCCGTCAAAGTTCTCTGCCGGCCGTCAGAATCTGCGACCCGCCCGTCGGGAATGGCAACCAGCCATTCATCCCAACGGGCCGTCGAGCAAATAGAGAACCTGTTCTCTATTTGCTCGACGGGTTTCCCGACGGGCGGGGCTCGCAGAGAGCGTACACACGGCCGAGGTTCTCGCTGGAATGCAGCTCCCAGCGAGGTTCTCGCTGGTTTCTGGCGAGAACCTCGGCCGTGTGTACGGGGCCTTACAGTGAAAGGGAACTTTGCGAGTTCAGATGTAAAAGGGGGAACTCTGCGGACTCTGATGGAAAGAGGGACTCTTGTTATTATCTTTATATGATTAGAAATGTTATTTAATAGAAAAATATATGTATAGTTTATACCAGGGGTCTCCAAACTACGGCCCGAGGGCCAGATGTGGCCCCTTGCTAGCCTTTATCCGGCACTCAGGGCTTTATTCCTCCCACTGATATGAGGCACTATTCTTCCCACTGACTCCAAGAAGGGGGCACTTTTTCTTCCACTGATACCAGTGATGAGATACAATTACTCCTGCTAATAGGGGCACAACTCTTTATCCTACGATCGCAAACCATGAGGTCATATTTATTCTCACCAATGCTGGGCCCTTGGCTTTTTCTTCCCCCCGCTGGCCACAATCTGGCCCTCCTAAAGGCTGAAGAACAATAAACTGGCCCTTTGTTTGAAAAGTTTGGAGACCCCTGGTTTATACTATAAAAAAGCTGTGCGCCACTAAAGTGTTCGGGTTTGACTTGAAGAAAAGGTGGCAACCCTAGTTCTGGCTCCTGTCCCATGTGGAGTGATATCAACTGTACTTCATCTCTTATCCCAGCTAGCGGTCTCCAGAGTGGTGCCAGCAGCAGGAAAGAGGAGATCTTCAGGTCATTGTGAAACATTACACTGGGCATAATAGTCTAAGGCTTCTTTCACGCTGATGTACTGTGGTTTACCCACAACGCAGGGGAATTCCAGTCTACTGGCAGCTTTCCTGCGGGTTTTCTTCACTTAGCCATAAACTTCTATTATTATTATTATTTATCCCCTAAATAGCTTCCTTTACCTTAGTGCAGTCCTCTTTCACTTACCTCATCCTTCCATTTTACTTTTAATTGTCCTTATTTCTTCTGAGAAATCCTCACTTCCTGTTCTTCTGTCTGTAACTCAACACCGTAATGCAAGGCTTTCTCCCTGGTGTGGAGTGTCATGCTCGCCCCCTCCCTTGGACTACGGCAGAGTCAGGACGCCCACTAACACACAGCTCTTTTCTCTATCAGCTGACTCTACCATAGTCCAAGGGAGGGGGCGAGCATGACACTCCACACCAGGGAGAAAGCCTTGCATTACGGTGTTGAGTTACAGACAGAAGAACAGGTAGTGAGGTTTTCTCAGAAGAAATAAGGACATTTAAAAGGGAAATCGAAGGATGAGGTAAGTGAAGGAGGACTGCACTAAGGTAAAGGAAGCTACTTTACTTTTAACATTTCTTACCTTTACAACCCTTTTAAAGTGGAACTTCCCCTTCAAGTCGCTCATGAATGGTTATTATTGGAAAACATGGGAAAGGACTTGTCATGTGATTTGATGTCCAAAATTGCATTGAAAGTCGCACAAGCGTGAATGGAGCCTAAATCCAACATTTCTTTCTTTCTCCAGAGAGTGTCAAGTCTGCCTTTCGACAAATCTAAACTCCATCTGTCCTTTTATGAGTTATCTAAACAAGGGCCTCACCCAACAAAAGTGCATGCAATAAACCACTGTCAGAGCTGCCAATGGAAGAGATAGCTCTGATTTGTAGTCATTCCCTGCACTTCTCTTTTCCTGTCTCCTCTGTGCTTTAGCCCTGACTGCGGGAATGAAATTGTGTGAGTTCAGGTGATTTCGCATGATTTCATTCCTGCATGTTAGTCCCGATTTTGATATCAGAGACATCTGTGTGAAAATGTCGAAAAAATGCAGCAAGCACTGCAAAAACGCTCAAAAGCAACATGCATAGGTGTGAATCGAGCCTTAGGCCCCTTTCACACGGTCGGACCGTTCAGGTCCACCTGTCAGTTTTGTCAGCGGACCTGAACGGCCAATCCATGCAATCCTATGGAGCGTCGGATGTCAGCGGAGACATGTCCGCTGACATCCGACCCGATCCAATCTGCCAAAATAAGACGGATGGTGATGCATCCCCATCCGTCCATGGTGAATCGAATCGGGTGAGATCTGATGAAAACGGACAGCATGTCTAGCAGATCTCTCGATAGGAGACAGCGGCGCTGCACAAGCCCCTCCCGCTCAGTGAGCAGAGAGGAGCTTGTCATCTGCCGGCTCAGCGGAGATCAGTGGAGAGATCTCCCGCTGAGCGGGGGGGGGGGGGGAGCTGGAGGAGTCCACCTCGTGTGAAAGAGGCCATAGTGGGCCTTTTGTGGGCCTTAGTGGACAGGGTTGATGACCGCTTCTATAGACCACTCTTCCAGCAAAAACAGAGCATATAAAAAAACAGGACCCTGCATTCACTATATCTGGTCTCCCACAGTACATGGAAATGCAACAGTTTTAGTAAATATAAACTGCTAAATACCTTTTCTCATCAGCAGTATATAGCAGTCTTATGACTTCTATCAGTGTCTGGTTAAAGCTTGTAGGAGGAGTTTTTATTCTCCCCTGATTGTCCTCTGAGGCTGCAGGACCCCTGACCCTCTGTCTGTACAGTGCTGATTGTCCCTGTGCTGATCACATGCACCCTCCCAAGAAAAAAAAAATTCTCTCTAGCAATACACACCAAACTGAACATGTGCAGCTTGCTCTCAAGGGTCTGTTCAATCAGGCGATGGATTGGGGACTGCGGAAGAAGCGGAGGATCAGAGAAGACAGGATCGAACAGACTTTTTAAACAATTAACCCCTTAGGTTCCACAGTGAGTATAACAAGCATGCTTATACAGACTGATTTACTGTTGTGGGTTTTGTAACACTTTAAAGGGTCACTAAAGGAATTATTATTTTTTTAGCTCAATAGCTTCTTTTACCCTAATGCAGTCCTGGTTTCATGTCCTCATTGTACATTTTTTTGCTTTGATGTTGCTGTAATTCCTCTTTGTTCTGGACACTTCCTGGTTGTCTGTTTCCTGATAACCACAGTACAGGGAGCTTTCTCCCTGTGGTCACTAATCAAGGAGGTGTGATTACTGTGTGTCTAAAACCCCTCAGCACCAATCCAGTTTCGTTTTACAAACCATCACTGCCCTCTATTGGCTCTCTGGCTCTGTACATCAGAGAGACAGGAAACAACAGCAAAAACAAAACTAAAACTGTAGGCACATTATATGATTGATTTGTATCTATTTTTAATCATTTTTAAAAGGAATCAGTTAACTATTATGGGCCAGATTCAGGTAGAGTTACGCTGGAGTATCAGTGATACGCCAGCATAACTCACACTTTGAGCCGGCTTATCTGTTTTCTGTATGCAGAAAACAAGATACGCCGGGATTGATTCCAGATACGAGCGGCGTAATTGTTTTTTGGCCGTCGTATCGGAACTGCAATTTTAAAATGGCCGCTAGGGGCGTTCCCGCTGATTTCCGCCGATAATATGTAAATCAGCGAGATACGGCAATTCACGAACGTACACGGGCCCGACGCAGTCACTTTACGAAGTTTCCGTAGGGGGTTTCCCGGCTTAAAGATAAAGCAACAAAAAGCACGCGTATCCTATGTTAAGTATGGCCGTCGTGACCGCGTGGAATTGAAAAAGTTGAACGTCTTTTGCGTAACTCGTCCGTGAATGGGGATTGACGTTCACGTAGAAAACACCGTCTTAATGTGGAGCATGCGCACTGGGATACATTGACGGCCGGCGCATGCGCAGTGTGTTCGCCGCTGGATCGCCCCTAGTTTAAATACTACACGCCCCCTACCCGGCCAATTTGAATTCCGCCGGCCCATTTTCGCTACGCCGCCGCAACTTTAGGAGCAAGTGCTTTGTGAATACAGTACTTTCTCTTAAACTTTCGGCGGAGTAACGTAAATGAGCAACGTTACGCCAGAATAAAGATTCGCCCATCTACCTGAATCTGGCCCTATGTCTCTATACCCTGTAAACAGTAATTTCAGCAAAAACATTTTTTTCCTTTACAACTCCTTTAACTGCACACCTAGGGCAACTTTCATGCAAATGACCCCCGCTTTAAACTGATAACCACACCCATCGAGGCATTTTGATATTTGCATTACCCCTCCAAAAATCCAGCCTACTGCTTGCATATTGTACTGATACGGGGTGCCGTTATGTTTTCAGGAAGCTACATCTGGCTCTGCCCACCAGTTTAAAGAGGAAGTAAACCCCCCCCCCCCCCAAAAAAAAAACAGGGAAAAAAACTAAACAAGAGAAAGGCATAATGAGCTAGTATGCATAGCATACTAGCTCATTATGTGGCACTTAAAGCAGAGGTTCTGACGTTTTTTTTAAAAAAAGTCAGCAGCTACAAATACTGCAGCTGCTGACTTTTAAAAAATGGACACTTACCTGTCCAGCGCGCCTGCGATGTCAGCAGCCGAAGCTGAGCAATCGCTCGGTCCTCGATTCCCTATTGCGCATGCGCGAGGATGGCGGCGTGCCGTCACTGGTCCCCGCTCTCCTGGGAACAGTGTTTCCCAAAAGACAGTGGGGGGAGTGACGTCACAGGCTGGATTCCCCCACGGGGATCAAACCCGGAAGTAGTGCAGATACCTGTCGTCTCAGACAGGTATCTGCACCCCCCGAAAGGTGCCAAATGTGTCACTGGAGGGGCGGAGGGATCCATAAAGCTTTAACTGAAATCAAAGCCCCCGAAGTTCTCCTCGTTCCCCGCAAATCGCCATGTCCCTTTGCAGATTCTTTGCAGATTCTTCCTGTCTTCACCGCTTCAGGGCTGTGATTGGCCTCAGCGTAGGGTGACCACATCTCCAAACTGCCATTCAGGGACACCCCCCCCCCCAAATAAAGGTGATTTTTGGAGAAAAAAATACGACTTTTGGGGCAGTTGTTGCACAAAGCGCGTCGTGGGGAACAGTGGACAGGTCTTAAATTGCGCTAAATATTGGCTTAAAGGGGGTGTTATTAAAGAGAGTTTGGGATGACTTATATAGTGCAGAATGTGGTAATGTTAAATAGGGAATGCAGAGTGTATGGCGGGGGTAATATGTACATAGTGGGGTGGATAAGGGGACAGTGTGACAGTGGGATGGATAAAGGGACAGTTAGTGTAAACGGAGGGACAGTAGGGTGGACAGAGGGACAGTAGGGTGGACAGAGGAACAGTAGGGTGGACTGAGGGACAGTGGGGTGGACGGAGGGACAGTAGGGTGGACGGAGGGACAGTAGGGTGGACGGAGGGACAGTGGGGTGGACGGAGGGACAGTGGGGTGGATGTAGGGACAATGGGGTGGATGTAGGGATAGAAGGACAGTGGGGTGGACAGAGGGACAGTGAGGTGGACAGAGGGACAGTGGGGTGGATGTAGGGATAGAAGGACAGTGGGGTGGACAGAGGGACAGTGGGGTGGACAGAGGGACAGTGGGGTGGACAGAAGGACAGTGGAGTGGATAGAAGGACAGTGGGGTGGATGGAGGGATAGAAGGACAGTGAGGTGAATAAAAGGACAGTGGGTGGATAGAGGGACAGTGGGGTGGATGGAGGGATAGAAGGACAGTGAGGTGAATAAAAGGACAGTGGGGTGGATAGAGGGACAGTGGGGTGGATAGAGGGACAGTGGGGTAGATAGAGGGACAGTGGGGTGGATAGAGGGACAGTGGGGTGGATGGGGGGACAATGGGTTGGATGGAGGGACAGTGGGGTGGATAGAGAGACAGCGGGATAAAGGGACAGTGGGGTGGATGGAAGGATAGAGGGACAGTGGGGTGGATGGAGGGATAGAGGGACAGTGGGGTGGATGGAGGGATAGAGGGACAGTGGGGTGGATGGAGGAACAGTGGGGTGGATGGAAGGACAGTGGGGAGAATATAGGGACAGTGGGGTGGATGGGGGGACAGTGGGGTGAATAGAGGGACAGTGGGGTGGATGGGTGGATAGAGGGACAATGGGGTGGATGAAGGGACAGTGGGATGGATGGAGGGACAGTGGTGCTCAGTGATAGGATGTACACATACCTCTCTCCTGCTGTCACATTCTGCTGTGGGTTGTACTATAGCAGGGGTGGCAGTGGAGGGCAGTATAATAGGAGGGGTAAAAGTGGAGGGCAGACAGTATGTTGGGAGGGGTAAAAGTGGAGGGCAGTATAATGTACAGCATGACTGGAGGTGTGCAGTGTATGGGACGGAGTGACCATGAGTCAGTCTCAGTCAGGGCAGTGCAGGGAGCATTTAGCTTACCTTTTTTTAGCGCAGGAACAGCCATCAGGGAAGAGGCGGAGTCAGGGGCAGAGTAGGGGCGGAGTCGGGGCGGAGCTGGGGCGGAGCTTAGGCGCGAGGAGGAATCCTCCACTGGCTCGCTCAGAATGCTGGGGCTCGACTCTCCTCCTCGTCGTGACGTCACTGGTTGTTAGATGCTAGTCGGGCTATGCCCTAGCAACCAGTTGTTTTGGCAGTGAGCCAGGCAGCGTCTGGGGGGGAAATCAAGCGATCTCGCCGGACAGAACCATCCCAGCGGCCAGTGAGGGACAGTGGCAATGCGGCGGCAAGGGGGCAATTCCGGGACAATGTATTGTCCCGGATCGAAGGTGCCCGGGACTAGGGACAAAGTGATCAATTACGGGACAATCCCGGGCAGTCCGGGACATGTGGTCACCCTACCTCAGCGGTGATGACGTCACTCCCGCGCATGATCCCCGCGCATGCGCAAGAATATGGCATTAACCCAAATCTAGGCTTACCTGTAGGTGCAAGTTGCATGGTTGGGTTTACAACCAGTTAAATCTGACTGCATTGCATAGGGAAGCACAGAGACCTGGTAATGTGATCACTGGGTTTAAAAAAAAAGATTTGTAATGAAGACTGAAAAGGTTTTATTTTAATCAACATGCTGATGAAGGGAGGAAGGGAGGAACCAGGAAAGGCCAAATTCTGTATAAGCAGATTACACATTATCTTTAATCAAGCCAGCCAAAACTAAGTATGTACTATTTTTATAAGACTTGTATGTTGTAGGTTTTAGGCAAAGCATGTATTATGCACAGGCTACGAAGAAGAAATACAAGAAGCTAAACTTAGAGGGTTATGCCACAGGTTAACATCCATTCCAAATAAAACGTCTATTACTTCTCGGGTTATGTAATCCCTTACATGTTGTCAAAACATCTGCTTGGCGCATGCAGAGCCTGGGGGGCAGATGTGTCACTTCGGTGATCCTGGGCAACGTGCGGTTCGTAGGCCTCTTATTTTTACACCTCCGCCCAGTGTTTGAAGATCCAGCGATGTGGATTGCTCTGCCTTTAATCTCTCAGCCTTTTCCAGTGAGGCATGTTTTTAACTACTAAAGACCCGGACCATTATGCAGGTTAAGGACCTTGCCCCTTTTTGCGATTCGGAACTGCGTCACTTTAAGTGACAATTGCGCGGTCGCGCGCCGTGGCTCCCAAACAAAATTGGCGTCCTTTTTTTCCCACAAATAGAGCTTTCTTTTGGTAGTATTTGATCACCTCTGCGGTTTTTATTTTTTGCATTATAAACAAAAATAGAGCAACAATTTTGAAAAAAAATCTATTTTTTTTACTTTTTGCTGTAATAAATATTCCCCAAAAATATATATAAAAAAAACGTTTAGGACGATACGTATTCTTCTACCTATTTTTGGTAAAAAAATTGCAATAAACGTTTATCGGTTGGTTTGCGCAAAATTTATAGCGTTTACAAGATAGGGGATTGTTTTATTGCATTTTTATTAATATATTTTTTTTTTACTACTAATGGCGGCGATCAGCGATTTTTTTCGTGACTGCAACATTATGGTGGACACATCGGACAATTTTGACACATTTTTGGGACCATTGTCATTTTCACAGCAACAAGTGCTATAAAAATGCACTGATTACTGTGAAAATGACAATTGCAGTTTGGGAGTTAACAACTAGGGGGTGCTGTAGGGGTTAAGTGTGACCTCATATGTGTTTCTAACTGTAGGGGGGCGGGGCTGGGCGTGTGACATCATTGATAGTCTTTCTCTATATCAGGGAACAGACGCTCAATGACACTGCCACTGTGAAGAACAGGGAAGGTGTGTTTACACACACCTCTCCCTGTTCTTCAGCTCCTGTGACCGATCGTGGGACATCGGCGGCGATCGGTTCCACGGGTTCCGCGGTCACGGAGCTTCGGACCGGGTCGCGTGCGCTACCCCATGGCTGGGCTTAAAGGGTCACTAAAGTCAGGGATTTTTTTTTTTTTAAATAACAAACATGTGATACTTACCTCCACTGTGCAGTTCGTTTTGCACAGAGTGGCCCGGAAACCTGTCTTCTGGGGTCCCTCGGCGGCTGTCTGGGCTCCTCCTCGCAAAAGCTTTCCTTCTTCATGCGAGGGCGCTCGCATGGAGGAAAGCTTTTGCGAGCGCGCTCCCGTGATACAGCGGCGGCCATAGCCGCCGACTGTATCACTCGGCTCCGCCCCCCAGCGCGCCGCGTCATCCGCCCTGATTGACAGCAGCGCTAGCCAATGGCTGCGCTGCTATCAATCCGCCCAGCCTAGCCAATCAACGGCCAGGCTGGGAACCGAAGAGGACGACGTGGACGCGCCCGGGAGATTCGAACGGTCAGGTAAGTACAACGGGGGCTCGGGGGGGGCCGGTGCTGCTAGATGTTTTTTTACCTTCATGCATAGGATGCATGAAGGTAAAAAAACTTGTACCTTTAGAACCCCTTTAAAGAGACACGTACAGCTACGTGATTGTGCCCAGCCATGCCATTCTGCCGACGTATATCCGTGTGAAGGGGTCCTTAAGTGGTTAAACATTAATTGCAAAGAGCAGCCCGGATCCTCCTCCTTGGACATCCTCCCAAGCCACTGCTCCGCTTGTCTATTTACAAATAGAGCTGCAGCTTGGCCCCACCCTCTCTCTCCTCATTGGCTCAGTGGCTGTGACTGCATGCCTCAGCCAAGTCCCCAGAGAGACGAGGCTCTTGTGCACATTGCTGGATTGAGATGGGAGTCAGGTAAGTATTTAGGGGGACTGGGGATGGCTACTGCACAAAGAAGGATTTCAAACTTCATGCATAGAATAACCTTGAGCCTTTAGATCAACTTAAATGGCCCTTTAATCTATTTTTGTAACGTCTCCTTTTCCCCCTCTCCTTGGTTTGTTTTGATGAACAGTGCACGTTCGTTGTGGCCATGTGCATTGCTCTATGCACACTACCAATCCCATAGCTTCTAGTCCAAGAGCGAGCAACAGAGGGTGGTTATGTTTCTGCATCCAGTCCAAATCATTTGGTGAAGGGAGAATTATGACATTTTGGATAATTTCACACTCCCAACTTTGTGGCAACAGTTTGGGGATGGCCCCTTCCTGTTCCAACATGACTGCGCACCAGTGCACAAAGAAAGCTCCATAAAGACATAGGGCCAGATTCGGCGCAAGTACTGTAATTCACATAGCACTTGCTCCTAAACTTGCGCCGGAGTAACGAAAATGCGCTGGCGTAACCCGACGCAAGTGGAAGTGGGTGTGATCATATGTAAATGATGGGCGGAGCCCAGCGCAGAGGCTTACGTTCAGCACATCATCCACGGAGCATGCGCAGTAAGTGAGGCTTCACTCGGCCCCCTTGTGCGCATGCTCACAACTTCCGTCGGCACCACTTCACGGGAAAAGTCAGCGCAATGCATTCCGTTGGGCGTTTAAATGCGCCCGTAGATGCGCCATTCCGGCACTAAAGTATATCCTGCTCCCCCTCCCCGCAGTGAAGTTACTTTTGTTCTGAGATGGCTGCTCCCGTTCCCCGCAAACACACAGGAGAAAGCTGAACTCTAAAGGCCAGGAGCTGTCAGCCGTCATCTCGGCTATGGAGACCTATGATGTCTTCCTCCATGGCTGTAAAAGTTGACAGACAAGCATGGACAGAGGTGTTGTCCTGCAAGTTGGGGTGCTCAGCTAGCTCTTATTGTCGGTAACGCTGCTGTAGCTGCTCTCCTGCTGACCTGTGGCCGTCTGGAGTAAAGATAAAGCAGCTATTTGTAGAAATAACTTTGCGCCGGACGGACGAGATACGCGCGGCGCATGTAGCCAGCGTATGGTGCTAATCCGTTCGCGAATCGGGAAATCTCCCTCATTTGCATATTTGCAGGGGAAATCAATAGGCGTGACTGATGCGCCAAGCGAAATTATGCGCTGACGAGACTCTGGCGTCGGAAAGTTAAGCCGATCGGAAATGGCCCGTTTTCTGTCGCATCTAGTTTGGTGGGTACGGCCACATAGAAACGACGGCGCATATTTACAGTTACGCGGCGCATATCGAAATACTCCAGCGCAACTCTACCTGAATCTGGCCCATAGATGATCAAGTTTGGGGTGGAGGAACTTGACTGGCCTGCAACCCGATAGAACACCTTTGGGATGAATTAGAGCAGAGACTGGGATTCAGGCCTTCTCGTCCAACATCAGTGCTGACCTCACGAATGCGCTTCTGGAAGAATGGTCAAAACATTCCGATAGACACACTCCTAAACCTTGTGGATAGCCTTCCCAGAATAATTGAAGCTGTTATAGCTGAAAATGGTGCTCCAACTCAATATTGAACCCTACAGACTAAAGCCTGGTACACACGATCAGATTGTTGGCCAAATGAGCGCCAGACTTTTGTCTTGCATACTAACGGCACACAATTGTCGGCCAACAAACACGAACGTAGTGAGGCACTACGTGGAATTTCAGCCAACAGTCTGTCATCAGACAATCTCCTTCCAACAATCGTATCATGTGTACGAGGCCTAAGACTGGGATGGCATTAAAATTCATGTGCATGTAAAGGCAGGTGCCACAAACTGATCCAAACATTGCGGGCTCCCTGGACAGGTAAATGTCCATATATTAAAAGTCAGCAGCTGCAGTATTTGTAGCTGCTGACTTTACATTTTTTGGTGGGGTGGGCGGACCTCCGCTTTAAATCATTTTCACATTCACTACTAAAAAGTTTTTGAATTTTGATGCATTTAATACATCAGGCTTAAATGGGTTGTAAAGGTTTGTTTTATTTTTTCTAAACAGGTTCCTTTAAAGCGGAGTTCCACCCTTAAAACCACTTTGTTTCATCCCATCCAGCATACTGGCGTCAGCGCCAGTATGCTGTTTTGTTTTTTTTTTAATCCATGTACTTGCTTTATAATAAATCATTTAATTTCGTGCGCACCGCGGTATGACGCCGCTATAAGGCGTCACGCCTTCCAGGAAACAGCCGATTAGCGTTCGGCTCTTCTCGGCGCCTGCGCACAGACCCAGAAGCTGACTGCGCAGGCGCCGTATATAGCCGCATCACGCCCTCCGAAAAAAGCCGAACTAGGACCGGCTATTTACGGCGCCTGCGCAGTCAGCTCCTGGGTCTGTGCGCAGGCGCCGAGAAGAGCCGAACGCTAATCGGCTGTTTCCGGAAGGCGTGACGGCTTATAGCGGCGACATACCGCGGTGCGCACGAAATTAAATGATTTATTATAAAGTAAGTACATGGATTAAAAAAAAAAAAACAGCATACTGGCGCTGACGCCAGTATGCTGGATGGGATGAAACAAAGTGGTTTTAAGGGTGGAACTCCGCTTTAAGCTAGTGCATTGTTGGTTCACTTACCTTTTCCTTCAATTTCCCTTCTAAATGTTTTTTTTTCTTTGTCTGAATTTCTCACTTTCTGTTCTTCCTCGGTAAGCTGTTCTGGCTGACTAACCCCCAGCCAGATGATGGGGGCAAGCTTACTGAGGAGAAACGGGAAGTGAGAAATTCAGAAAAATAAAAAAAAACATTTAGAAGGGAAATTGAAGGAAAAGGTAAGTGAACCAACAATGCACTAGCTTAAAGGAATATATTTAGAAAATAAAAAACAAACCTTGACAACCCCTTTAAAGGCTATGATGTGCAAAGCCTAGTAAAGCACAACATCCAATCAGATATTTATTAACTGTATTTAGATCAGTTTAAGGGAAACTCTAGGTACAGTTTCAAATGTAGACTGTGTTTTCAAATATTTCCAAAATATGTCTACAAGAGGTCTATGATTTGTTACATCTGCATTGCACCCATTTGAATGATTTGCACAGAAGATCCAGTGAGACCAGCAAAACATTGTATTGATTGCTCATCTTTCAGTGTTGGCACACATCCAGATGTGAAGAGTTAGGAACTGTGGGCCTAATGAGCTTTACTAGAGACATAGTTGTCAGCTCTGGTAATACCTATACCTCTGCTCTGGCCTGCCTTACTTAGAGGCAAGTGGGGGGTTTTGGCAATGAGAGAAGTTTTGTAGTTGTGCTCCTGCTCTGACCTGGCTTCCTCAGAGGCAGGGATAAAAGATTGGTAGCTGTTCCCCTTTCTCTTACCTGGCTTCCTCAGAGGCAGGGATAAGAGATTGGTAGCTGTGCCACTTTCTCTGACCTGGCTTCCTCAGAGACAGGCATAAAATATTGGTAGATGTGCCCCTTCTCTGACCTGGCTTCCTCAGAGGCAGGGATACAAGATTGGTAGCTGTGCCCCTTCTCTGACCTGGCTTCCTCAGAGGCAGGGATAAACGATTGGTAGATGTGTCCCTTCTCTGACCTGGCTTCCTCAGAGGCAGGGATAAAAGATGGGTAGCTGTGCCACTTTCTCTGACCTGGCATCCTCAGAGACAGGCATAAAAAATTGGTAGATGTGCCCCTTCTCTGACCTGGCTTCCTCAGAGGCAGGGATAAAAGATTGGTAGCCATGCCCCTTTCTCTGACCTGGCTTCCTCAGAGGCAGGGATAAAATATTGGTAGCTATGTCCCTTCTTTGACCTGGCTTCCTCAGAGACAGGGATAAAAGATTGGTAGCCGTGCCCCTTTCTCTGACCTGGCTTTCTCAGAGGCAGGGATAAAATATTGGTAGATGTGCCACTTCTCTGACCTGGCTTCCTCAGAGGCAGGGATAAAAGATTGGTAGCTGTGCCCCTTCTCTGACCTGGCTTCCTCAGAGGCAGGGATAAAAGATTGGTAGATGTGGCCCTTCTCTGACCTGCCTTCCTCAGAGGCAGGGATAAAATATTGGTAGCTATGCCCCTTCTTTGACCTGGCTTCCTCAGAGGCAGGGATAAAAGATTGGTAGCCGTGCTCCTTTCTCTGACCTGGCTTCCTCAGAGGCAGGGATAAAAGATTGGTAGCTGTGCCCCTTCTCTGACCTGGCTTCCTCAGAGGCAGGGATAAAAGATTGGTAGCTGTGCCCCTTCTCTGACCTGGCTTCCTATTTAGAGGCAGGGATAAAAGATTGGTAGCTGTGCCCCTTCTCTGACCTGGCTTCCTCAGAGGCAGGGATAAAAGATTGGTAGATGTGCCCCTTCTCTGACCTGGCTTCCTCAGAGGCAGGGATGAAAGATTGGTAGCCATGCTCCTTTCTCTGACCTGGCTTCCTCAGAGGCAGGGATAAAAGATTGGTAGCTGTGCCCCTTCTCTGACCTGGCTTCCTCAGAGGCAGGGATAAAATATTGGTAGATGTGCCCCTTCTCTGACCTGCCTTCCTCAGAGGCAGGGATAAAATATTGGTAGCTATGCCTCTTCTTTGACCTGGCTTCCTCAGAGGCAGGGATAAAAGATTGGTAGCCGTGCTCCTTTCTCTGACCTGGCTTCCTCAGAGGCAGGGATAAAAGATTGGTAGCTGTGCCCCTTCTCTGACCTGGCTTCCTCAGAGGCAGGGATAAAAGATTGGTAGCTGTGCCCCTTCTCTGACCTGGCTTCCTATTTAGAGGCAGGGATAAAAGATTGGTAGCTGTGCCCCTTCTCTGACCTGGCTTCCTCAGAGGCAGGGATAAAAGATTGGTAGATGTGCCCCTTCTCTGACCTGGCTTCCTCAGAGGCAGGGGTGAAAGATTGGTAGCCGTGCTCCTTTCTCTGACCTGGCTTCCTCAGAGGCAGGGATAAAAGATTGGTAGCTGTGCCCCTTCTCTGACCTGGCTTCCTCAGAGGCAGGGATAAAAGATTGGTAGCTGTGCCCCTTCTCTGACCTGGCTTCCTCAGAGGCAGGGATAAAAGATTGGTAGCTGTGCCCCTTCTCTGACCTGGCTTCCTCAGAGGCAGGGATAAAAGATTGGTAGCTGTGCCCCTTCTCTGACCTGGCTTCCTATTTAGAGGCAGGGATAAAAGATTGGTAGCTGTGCCCCTTCTCTGACCTGGCTTCCTCAGAGGCAGGGATAAAAGATTGGTAGATGTGCCCCTTCTCTGACCTGGCTTCCTCAGAGGCAGGGGTGAAAGATTGGTAGCCGTGCTCCTTTCTCTGACCTGGCTTCCTCAGAGGCAGGGATAAAAGATTGGTAGCTGTGCCCCTTCTCTGACCTGGCTTCCTCAGAGGCAGGGATAAAAGATTGGTAGCTGTGCCCCTTCTCTGACCTGGCTTCCTCAGAGGCAGGGATAAAAGATTGGTAGCTGTGCCCCTTCTCTGACCTGGCTTCCTCAGAGGCAGGGATAAAAGATTGGTAGCTGTGCCCCTTCTCTGACCTGGCTTCCTATTTAGAGGCAGGGATAAAAGATTGGTAGCTGTGCCCCTTCTCTGACCTGGCTTCCTCAGAGGCAGGGATAAAAGATTGGTAGATGTGCCCCTTCTCTGACCTGGCTTCCTCAGAGGCAGGGGTGAAAGATTGGTAGCCGTGCTCCTTTCTCTGACCTGGCTTCCTCAGAGGCAGGGATAAAAGATTGGTAGCTGTGCCCCTTCTCTGACCTGGCTTCCTCAGAGGCTGGGATAAAAGATTGGTAGCTGTGCCCCTTCTCTGACCTGGCTTCCTCAGAGGCAGGGATAAAAGATTGGTAGCTGTGCCCCTTCTCTGACCTGGCTTCCTCAGAGGCAGGGATAAAAGATTGGTAGCTGTGCCCCTTCTCTGACCTGGCTTCCTCAGAGGTTTAAAAAACAAGTGATTGGATGATGAAAGTCAGATGAGCTTACCTCATTTACTAAGCTCTGGCGCAACTGCACTTGCAGAGTGAACAGTCTTTTTGCTTTTAGTAAATCCATCCAATTTTTTTAATTTTCCTTGCACGTGATTGGGTATTCTTTGCGAAGTGAAGCTTTACCTCATTTATTAAGATCGGGAGCAACTGCAAAGTGCACAGCCTATTTGCCTTTAGTAAATAAACCCCATTGTGTCTCCAAAACCAGGTCGTAGTTTGACTTTTCCTTTTGCGCAAGCTATGCTGTTGGCACAACTAATGCCGCATACACACGATCGGTTCATCTGATGAAAACGGTCTGATGGACCGTTTTCATCAGCCAAACCGATCGTATGTGGGCCCCATCGTTTTTTTATCCATCGGTTAAAAAACTAGGAACTTGTTTTAAAATGATCTGATGGTTAAAAAACCGATAGAAAAAAAACGATCGTTAGTAGGCGCGTCCATCAGTTAAAAATCAGGTCGACGCATGCTCGGAAGCATTGAACTTCATTTTTCTCAGCACGTCGTTATGTTTTACGTCACCGCGTTTTGAAACGATCGTTTTTTTAACCGATGGTGTGTAGGCACGACTGATGAAAGTCAGCTTCATCGGATATCTGATGAAAAAATCCATCAGTCTGTTTTCATCGGATGAACCGATCATGTGTACACTGTACAGGGCATAAGATCGCAGTATAGATTGGAGATCTTTCATTTTTGATGTGCAAGAATTTTAATTTCTCGTGGTACCTCCATTGTCCATGCACTTTCCTCAAGGCGTTTAAGGATAGATGGATTTTTGCTCGGGAGACAGGCGGGTGTTGGGGGAACTCAACCAACATCCATACAGATTCTCCTGTTAAAGGGGTTGTAAAGGATTTTTTTTTTCCCCCTAAATAGCTTCCTTTACCTCAGTGCAGTCCTCCTTCATCCTTCAATTTTGCTTTTAAATGTCCTTATTTCTTTTGAGAAATCCTCACTTCCTGTTCTTCTGTCTGTAACTCCACACAGTAATGCAAGGCTTTCTCCCTGATGTGGAGAAAGCCTCTTGAGGGGGGGAGGGGGGGCGAGCAGGCAAGTCAGGACACTCTCTACTTTGCAGATAGAGAAAGAAACTGTGTGTTAGTGGGCATCCTGACACTCCTGCTCGCCCCCTCAAGAGGCTTTCTCCACACCAGGAAGAAAGCCTCGCATTACGGTGTGTAGTTACAGACAGAAGAACAGGAAGTGAGCATTTCTCAGAAGAAAAGCAAAATGGAAGGATGAGGTAAGTGAAGGAGGACTGCACTAAGGTAAAGGAAGCTACTTTACTTTTAAAGTTTTTTACCTTTACAACCCCTTTAAAAATAAAATCCTTTACAACCCCTTTAAGCGAACCTGTTGCTTTACCCAGTGTGGGCAAAGTACAGGTCTACTTTACAAGCTTATTTCTCATTGGTTGCTATGGGCTGTTGCACTTTGTCCTAATAAACAAGCCTGTTGGTAAGTCTGTAGCTTGTGTAGCCAGGGATGCTTTCCAGCCCTTGTCATGGGAATGGGTTACAACACAGGAATGTGGACAGGAAATGAAGCAGCTCCTGGGTATGAGACAGGCATTCCAAAGCCAGAGGGCAGAATTCTGAATAAACAAGGCCAGACATAGAGGGGCAGAACCCAAACATTGGCTAACACAGGGAGGTGAGCCAGGCCAAGAGACAAGCATTTCTGTATATACATGCTAACACATTCCTCTGTGTTCCACATGTACAGTACAGACTCAGAGACGAGGGAGGATACCAGACACACTGTGATAAATACAATCCTTCATACAGACAAAAACATATACATGTGTGGAGATATAGAGAATATGTTCTTACGCAATGTGTTCATCTACCATCTCTGATCGGATGCCAAGCTGACACCCACTTTTGCATCAACTTAATTAAAGTCAGCCTTGAATTAACTTTTTCAAAGTCAGATGTGTTTGTTTTTGGCTGTACAAGGGGTTACCCCATCACGTCTGCATGGACTGATCTCCGTGACATCATTCTGTCCAATAACAATGCACAGAGAGAAATATTCCAGAGCCAAGGCAGACGGGCAGGGTGGGTGCACACAGCTGTGCGCCGTCTGGATGCCAGTTACACGCTGGCACTGGAAGTCCATCTGCAGCCATTTTAAAGGAACCAGGTTTACCACCCACTACAAATGAACCCAACGGTCAATCTTTTTACTGAAGTTTACACAGAATATAATCTCACAGTTCACATTAGAGAGTTTGCACAACTACTGGGACAATATTACTCAAGTTCTTCTAAAGCTGGCCATACGTTATACCATTTACCAAAACCATATAATATGAGGTCAAACCTAAAACACTTTCAATTTGTATCTAATCACGCAGGCCCTTGCACCAAATCTAAAGAAAATTGTACAATGTATGGCCAGCTTAAAGGGGTTGTAAAGGTACAATTTTTTTTCCCCTAAATAGCTTCCTTTACCTCAGTGCAGTCCTCCTTCACTTACCTCATCCTTCGATTTTGCTTTTAAATGTCCTTATTTTGTCTGAGAAATCCTCACTTCCTGTTCTTCTGTCTGTAACGCCACACAGTAATGTGAGGCTTTCTCCCTGGTGTGGAGTGTCATGCTCGCCCCCTCCCTTGGACTACAGGAGAGTCAGGAGGTCCACTAAGGCCGTGTACACACGATCGAACATGTCCGCTGAAACTGGTCCGCAGACCAGTTTCAGCGGACATGTTCGTTCGTGTGTACGGCCTATCGGACCATTTTCCGGCGGACCAAAGTTTCAAAACATGCTTGAAAACATGTCCGCTGGAAACCTGTCCGTCGGACAGGTTCGATGGTTAGTACACAAAATCATCGGACCAAAAACTCGCGCATGCTCAGAATCAAGTCGACACATGCTTGGAAGCATTGAACTTCGTTTTTTCATCACGTCGTCGTGTTCTACATCACCGCGTTCTGGTCCGAGGGGATTTTGGTCCGATGGTGTGTACGCACATCAGACCAACTCACCACCTCAGCGTGGTCCGATGAAAACGGTCCGTCGGACAATTTTCATCGGACATGTCTGATCGTGTGTAAGCGGCCTGACACACAGCTCCTTTCTCTATCTGCAATGTAGAGAGCTTCCTGACTCTACGGTAGTCCAAGGGAGGGGGCGAGCACGACACTCCACACCAGGAAGAAAACCTTGCATTACTGTGTGGAGTTACAGACAGAAGAACAGGAAGTGAGGATTTCTCAGAAGAAAGAAGGACATTTAAAAGCAAAATCGAAGGTTGAGGTAAGTGAAGAAGGACTGCACTAAGGTAAAGGAAGCTATTTAGGGGGGAAAAAATTGTACCTTTACAACCCCTTTAAGGATCCTGGTGCTATACACCATACAGAACCCATGCTAGCTCTTGGATCCAAGGCATGACCCCAAACACAATGTACTCTAATGGTTGGTGTGACTCTTAAAGGGGTTGTACAGGAAAAAAAAATGTTTTCCCTAAATAGCTTCCTTTACCTTAGTGCAGTCCTCCTTCACTTACCTCATCCTTCCATTTTGCTTTTTAATGTCCTTATTTCTTCTGAGAAATCTTCACTTCATGTACTTCTGTCTGTAACTCACCATAATGCAAGGCTTTCTTCCTGGTGTGGAGAAAGCCTCTTGGGGGGGGAGGGGGCGAGCAGGAGTGTCAGGATGCCCACTAACACACAGCTCCTTTCTCTATCTGCAAAGAAGAGAGTGTCCTGACCCTCCAGCTCGCCCCCTCCCCCCTCAAGAGGCTTTCTCCACACCAGGGAGAAAGCCTCGCATTACGGTGTGTAGTTACAGACAGAAGAACAGGAAGTGAGGATTTCTCAGAAGAAATAAGGACATTTAAAAACAAAATGGAAGGATGAGGTAAGTGAAGGAGGACTGCACTAAGGTAAAGGAAGCTATTTAGGGGGGGGAAATCCTTTACAACCCCTTTAAGTATCTATGGAATTCAGCTTTTACCAAATATATGCAAAGCTTTTAGGGGGCAGTCTCCCCCTTTATCGGGGTGGTTTATGTTGTAGCCCTAAAAAAAAGGAGAGTTTTTGCCCCTGAAACGCGTTGGATTTCGTATGATTATTTTATGAACTGTTAAAGTACTTTTAGACTCTTCTAACCATTGGTCTGGTGAGTTTTGTATATGCCTTTAGTGAGCTTCGGGTTTGCAGATAAATTTAAAGCAAACTTCTCTTGATTGGTGGCGGTTAAACATATGCAAATTGGATGTGGGTTTCCCGGCATCCAATTCCTATGACAGGCAAGTGTGATCGGCTCTCAATGAAGCCAGTTCACACATGTCCGAGGCAGCCGGGGTCTGGATTGAAAAAGGGTCAGGTGCGTGTTTGGGTACGGTTCAGGTACTAATTGAGGCAAAAATTTGGACCTGAATCACACCTGAACTGGTGAACAGACACGCACCAGACCCCGCGGCCGCACATGTGTGAACCCGGTCTCAATTGGACTGCTGACTGTCACTTTATATAAGCTGTAAACAGGCTTCGCTTGGTTTCCGCTCTACTCGAAGCATGACGAAAACCCACTGCCAGCTTTTTTGAAGTAACGTCCACCACTCCCATTATGATTTATCCTAAATATTACAAAACTGGAGCTTATAGTCGTCAGCAATACGCCTTAAATGCTATTGATTGATTCACTCTGCCCTAGTGTTCTGTTTCAATTAAAGTCCCAACAACTTCTTTTCCCTATTTCATGTTGCCGGGGATGGAGGCTTACGTGCCGGGTGGCCATAGCCTCATTTAAAGTCCCACCCTATTAGGTTTTAAATTTAGCAATTTAAAATTCCATATTCTATTTCTACAAGCTGAAGCCCATATGTAAAAGGCCTGTCATGGTCTATTAGGACCATGTAAGTCGGGTCTTACTTTACTGTCCTCCTCTTCTTGACTAGATTGGCTGGATGGAGTCGTCGCCCTCTCTGCACACTCAGCCGCGTCCGTCTCGCTTTCTTTGGCCTCGGTCAGTTCCTCCATCGCCCCAACTTCTTCCACTGGGACAGTCTCTGTCCTTTCAGGCACTTCTTCCTCTGTCGCATGATCCTCTTTGTCTTTCTGTTCTTCTTCCAACGTTTCTACCACTTTCTCCTTCACCTCTTCTTCGTGGGATTCCTCGGCTGGCTGCTTTTCTCCTGCAGAGCGCAGCTTCATCCAAAGCATGGCCAAGACGACGGCCAGCGCCGTGAAAATGAGTGGAACTGTCAGAGAGAAGTCCCCTTCGAGCTCCATGCTGTCTGGGATGAGATGGCTTTTGTTCTCCTCTCTGGTAGAAGCTGTACAGACTGATCCTCACTCCTCCCAGCAAGCCTTCCACAACACAGCTGTCACTGGCATGGCCCTGCCTCTTCCATTAGAAGCAATATCCCAGCAGCTCTCCGCCTACCTATACAGTGTGCAGCGTGCAAGCTGGAAAAATCCGTTATCCATCCAAGCTTGTCAGCGTCACACTTTCATTGTGCTGCTCTTTTATGCCTTTCATAAGCACTTCTGATTGTGATTTCAAAATGTCTACATGGACTAAGCTATACAGAATCACCTTGATCTGAACATCCTGCCTAAAGGGGCTGTAAAGGTTCATCTTTTATTTTTTAAATAGGTTCCTTTAACCACTTAAGACCCGGACCAAAATGCAGGTAAAGGACCTTGCCCCTTTTTGCGATTCGGCACTGCGTCGCTTTAACTGACAATTGCGCGGTCGTGCGACGTGGCTCCCAAACAAAATTGGCGTCCTTTTTTCCCCACAAATAGAGCTTTCTTTTGGTGGTATTTGATCACCTCTGCGGTTTTTATTTTTTGCGCTATAAACAAAAATAGAGCGACAATTTAAAAAAAAATGCAATATTTTTTACTTTTTGCTATAATAAAAATCCCCCAAAAATATATAAAAAAACATTTTTTTTCCTCAGTTTAGGCCGATACGTATTCTTCTACGTATTTTTGGTAAAAAAAATCGCAATAAGCGTTTATCGGTTGGTTTTCGCAAAATTTATAGCGTTTACAAAATAAGGAATAGTTTTATTGCATTTTTATTAATTTTTTTTTTTTTTACTACTAATAGCGGCGATCAGCGATTTTTTTCATGACTGCGACAATATGGCGGACACTTCGGACAATTTTGACACATTTTTGGGACAATTGTCATTTTCACAGTAAAAAATGCATTTAAATTTGCATTGTTTACTGTGGAAATGACAGTTGCAGTTTGGGAGTTAACCACAGGTGGCGCTGTAGGGGATGTGTGCCTATGTGGTTTGTTTACTACTGTAGGGGGGTGTGGCTGTAGGTGTGACGTCATCGATCGCGTCCCCCTATTACAGGGATGACGCGATCGATGCTACAGCCACAGAGAAGCACGGGGAAGCCGTGTGTACACACGGCTCTCCCCGTTCTTCCGCTCCAGGGACGGATCGCCGCACTGCAGCGGCGATCGGGTCCGCGAATCACGCGGTCCCGGAGCTTCGGACCGGGTCGCGGGCGCGCGCCCGCGACCCACGGCTGGGTACTAAAATCAACGTATATATACGTTGATGTGCCCAGCCGTGCCATTCTGCCGACGTAAATGTGCAGTAGGCGGTCCTTAAGTGGTTAAGCTTGTGCATTGTTGGTTCACTTACCTTTTCCTTAAATTTCCCTTCTAAGGCCGGGATTCAGAAAAGATTTACGTTGGCGTATCTCCAGATACGCCACCGTAATTTCAAATGTGCGCCGTCGCATCTTTGCGCCGATTCACAAAGCGAGATACGTCCAAAAACATGGCTTCAGCCGTACAACGTAACTTGCCTACGCCGGCGTATCGTGGGCGCATAGTTACGCTGGACTCATTCGGCATTTCCATTATAAATATGCAAATGAGTAAGATACACCGATTCACAAACGTAGATGCGCCCAGCCGCTTCATATACGCGATTTGCGTAAGGCTTACGTCCGGTGTAAAGTTACCCCTGCTTTAGCAGGTGCAGTTAATGCAAAGGTATGGGCCAGGGAACAACGCCGTCAAATTTTACATTGCGTACGACGTTTACGTAGTACTACGTGAATAGGGCTGTGCGTAAGTTACGTTCACGTCGTAGGAATTGCGCCGACGTATCTTAGGGAGTATATGCAACGTGATTTTGAGCATGCGCGCGCATGCCCAGTTCGACCGGCCATTCATTAGCATGGGTTCACGCTTAATTTAAATAGATGACGCCCACCTCCTTCCTACTTTGAATTAGGCGGGCTTACGCCGGGCAATTTACGCTACGCCGCCGCAACTTATGGAGCAAGTGCTTTGTGAATACAGCACTTGCCTCTCTAAGTTGCGGCGGCGTAGCGTAAAGAAGATACGCTACGCCAGCACAAAGATACGCAAATGTATCTGAATCCCGGGCCTATATGTTTATTTTCTTTGTCTGAATTTCTCACTTTCTGTTCCTCCTTAGTAAGCTTTCCACCATCATCCGAGCGGTGGAAAGTCATTTAGAACACCTTACTGAGGAGGAACAGGAAGTGAGAAATTCAGACAAAGAAAACAAAGAAAAAAAAACATCTAAAAGGGAAATTTAAGGAAAAGGGAAGTGAACCAATAATGCAGTAGCTTAAAGTAACCCATTTAGAAAAAAAAAAAAAAAAAAAACCTTTACAACCCCTTTAAGACCAAACATGACCCTACGACCACAGCGGTCACTTCCTGCCAACACAAATTTATATCACATGACTGTCTAGGCACAAAGATGTCATCTCCCATCAGAAATATTCATCCAATTTTTTATTTAATTTTTTTGTCATTTATTACAATCAGATATATTGCCCAGGATGCTAAAATATTTATTCTGCTGTTAAAACAGATTTTTTTTAACCACTTAAGCCCAGACCAGGCGTGGCTCCCGAACAAAATTGAAGTCCTTTTTTCCCAACAAATAGAAGTTTCTTTTGGTGGTATTTGAACACTTCTGCGTTTTTTATTTTTTGCGCAAAAATAGAGCGACAATTTTTAAAAAAATTCAATATTTTTTTTTTTCCTAAGTTTTGGCCGATAAGTATTCTTCTACATATATTTGGTAAAAAAAAAAATCGCATTAACAATATATCACATATCAAAAACCTTATAATAATGTAAACATCATTATCTATATCCTATACCCAGAAAAAAAAAAAAAATAGGGATTGACCCCCCCCCCCCCCCACCTGGTCCCCGTGGCTCTCTCGCCCCCCCCCCCCCCCCCACCCACTAGAGAAAAAAGAAAAAAAGGGACGGGGGTAGAAAAAAAAAAGACCTTATATAAGAGGCTTCTAAAAAGCCATTTTACCCCTTTATCACTCTTATCACTCCTATTACCCCACCACCCTTCCCTAAAAAAAAAAAAAGGAAACATTTATATCTGAGGCTTCTAAAAGCCATAGTACCCATTTATAACTTATCCCCCCCCCCCCCCCCCATTATCTCACGTCCCCTCTTCCCTTTCCAATAAAAAAAAAAAAAAAAACCCTCCCTCAGTGCTTACCCTCTCCTCTTATACCTATACAGGTGGAGGGGGGGGGGGGGGGGGGTTATTAATTTTAAAAAAATACTAGTAGTGGCAACGATCAGCGATTTTTATCGTGACTGACATTATGGCGTACATATCGGACACTTTTGACACTATTTTGGGACCATTGTAATTTTTACAGCAAACAGTGCTATAAAAATGCACTGATTACTGTGAAAATTACACTGGCAGTGAAGGGATTAACCTGTAGGGGGCGCTAAAAGGGTTTAGTGTTCCCTAATCTGTGTTTTCTTACTGTGGGGGGGGCGTGGCTGGGCGTGTGACGTCGCTGATCGTCGTTCCCTATGACAGGGGACAGACGATCAGTGACAGGCTCACTAGGAAGCACGGGGAGAGGTTTGTTTACACTTACTTCGCAGGACACTGGCGGCGATCGGGTCCGCAGGTTCCACGGGCGCAGAGCACAGGACCAGGTTTGCGAGCGCACCGCTGGCGGCGCACTTGCGACCCGCGGCTGGGCTTCTTAAAGGGGACAAACCTGTACATCCATATGCCCAGCCGTGTCATTCTGCCAACGTATATTTAGTCGTGCGGCGGTCCTTAGGTGGTTAAATCATTTATTGAAGTGTAGAAGATTTTAGGCAGAACTCCAGGCAATTTTTTGTTAAAGCCCATACCTGGGGGGAAGTAAAAGTGCACCTCATTCATGTCAATGCGTTTTTTCATGCTTTTTGCAGAAATGTAGGACATTATTTTTAACATTTCTGTGTTTACACTCCTAGACTCTGGGCCATATTCTCAGAGGCGTTACGACGGAGTATCTCAGATACCCCGTCGTATCGCCTTTTTTTTTGTCTCGTATCTATGCGCGTGATGCTGAGCATCACTTTTGCATAGATACGCTTCTACATCCGACAAGTGTAAAAGCATTACACTTTCGGATCGTAGGTGTAATGACAACTCCGGCCACTATGTGGCCTTCACGTTGTTTTTTCATTTGCATATGCAAATGAAGTAGTACGCCGATTCTCGATCGCTTTTACGCCGCCCCGTTGTCGCGTACGTCGTTTTCGTTCGCGTAAGGTTACCCCAGCAGAGTAACCTTACGAGGTCCCGTCGGATGCCGTCGTGTCCCGTCGGATGCCATGTTAAGTATGGCCTCGGGACCGCGTCGTGTTGTGCGTCGTTTACGACGTTTGCGTACGTCGATTCTCAATGGGGCTGGCGTACGCTGCGATTACGTCGTTTACATTGAGAAAATGTGACGTCCTTTGGAGCATGCGCACTGGGCTTTTTCCCCGGCGGGCGCATGCGCAGTTCGTTCGACGCGGGGGCGCGCTTAATTTAAATACAAGCCGCCCCATTTGAATTGCGCGGGTTTACGCTTGGCGATTTACGAGACGCCGGCGAAAACTACGGAGCAAGTGCTTTGAGAATAAAGCACTTGCTCTAGTACGCAGCGGCGGCGTAGTGTAAATGGCTTACGCTACGCCGCCGAATATATATGAGAATCTGGCCCTCTGTGTTTATTTGTTAAAAACATTTTTTTTGCCAGAAAATTACTTAGAACCCCCAAACATTATACGTTTTTTTTTACACTCTAGAGAATAAAATGACGGTTATTGCAATACTTTTTGTCACATCATATTTGCGCAGCGGTCTTACAATAAATAAATGTAATAAAAAAATAAGACAACAGTTAGCCCAATTTTTTTTTTTTTATATTGTGAAAGATAATGTTACGCCAAGTAAATTGATACCCAACATGTCATACTTCAAAATTGCAACTGCACGTGGAATAGCGTCGAACATTTACCCTTCAAAATCTCCATAGGCGATGTTAATTTTTTTTACAGGTTGCATGTTTTGAGTTAGAGAAGGTCTAGGGCTAGAATTATTGCTCTCGCTCTGACGATCGCAGTGATACCTCACGTGTGGTTTAAACACCGTTTTCATATGCGGGCGCTGCTTACGTATGCATTAGTTTCTGCACGTGAGCTCGACGGGACAGGGCGTCTTATTTATTTTACGATTTTTATCTTTTACACTGTTCTTTCAAACAAAAAAAAATGTGTCACTTTTATTTCTATTACGAGGAATGTAAACATCCCTTGTAATAGAAAAAAGCATGACAGGTCCTCTTAACTACGAGATCTGGGGTCAAAAAGACCTCAGATCTCATATTTACACAAAAATGCAATTATGGCGCTTTTAAGAACTTTGGGCCAGATTCAGGAACACTTGCGCTGGAGTATTTCGATATGCGCCGCGTAACTGTGATGATGCGCCGTCGTTTCTATGTGCCCGTACCCACCAAACTAGATGCGCCCAATAACGGGTCATTTGCGACTGGCGGAACGTTCCGACGCCAGAGTATCGTCAGCGCTTAATTTCGTTGGGCGCATCAGTCGCGCCTATTGATTTCCCCTGCAAATATGCAAATGAGGGATTTTTCACAATTCACGAACGGATTAGCACCATACGCTGGCTACATGCGCCGCGCGTATCTCGTCCGTCCGGCGCAAAGTTATTTCTACAAAAGGCTGCTTTATCTTTACTCCAGATGGCCACAGGTCAGCAGGAGAGCAGCTACAGCAGCGTTACCGACGATAAGAGCTAGCTGAGCACCCCCACTTGCAGGACAACACCTCTGTCCATGCTTGTCTGTCAAATTTTACAGCCATGGAGGAAGACATCATAGGTCTCCATAGCCGAGATGACGGCTGACAGCTCCTGGCCATTAAAGTTCAGCTTTCTCCTGTGTGTTTGCGGGGAACGGGAGCAGCCATCTCAAAACAAAAGTAACATCACTGCGGGGAGGGGGAGCAGGATATACTTTAGTGCCGAAATGGCGCTTCTACGGGCGCATTTAAACGCCCAACGGAAGGCATTGCGCTGACGTTTCCCGTGAAGTGGTGCCGACGGAAGTTGTGAGCATGCGCACAAAGGGGGCGAGTGGAGCCGCACTCACTGCGCATGCTCCGTGGTTGATGCGCTGAACGTAAGCCTCTGCGCTGGGCTCCGCCCATCATTTACATATGATCACACCCACTTCCACTTGCGTCGGGTTACGCCAGCGCATTATCGTTACTCTGGCGCAAGTTTACGCGCAACTGCTATGTGAATTACAGGACTTGCGCTGAAAGGGTCTTCAGAGTAACGTAAATGAGAAGCGTTACTCTGGAGCAAAGATGCTCTCATCTACCTGAATCTGGCCCTATGTGTGGAAATGACGTTTTGATGTCGCTTCCGCCCTGCTATGGTATGGAGATGGGTGGGAGCCAGCTTCCCCTCACTCGTCTCCATACTCGGCCACCAGAAGGACCCGAACGCCTCCGCCACTGCCGACAGCTCCGGTAAGCGGCGGAGGGCACGGGCCCTCTTCTGCCGCTGATAAAAGTGATCCCACAGCAAATCCACCACAGAGACCACTATTATCAGAAACTGGACATCCGGCTGAAGAGGAGGATACCTGGGTTATGGTAGCTAGCTGGGCTCCGTTGTATTTTAATTTTGCAACCCATTTTTAAATGGGTTTCTGGATGCATTCCAGATGTTTTTTTTTCACTTTTTTTTTCCACTGTACTGGGGTCCGGTGCATATTTGATGCATTCCAGTGCTGCTCTTCTCTATGGGGAAATCAAAATAAAAAACGCACTGGAACACATCAAAAAACGCGGCAAAAACGCACATGCAGAAACTCATCTAGAATGGATCTGGAGGACATTTTTGTTGTGTAAACTAGTCCTAAGATGCTTTTTTTCTTTGTTTTCCTTATTTTTTTCACTGTACTGGCGTTTTACCACGTTCCGGTAGTTCTGTGCAGGAAAAATGCTGCATGTTTTACTTTTTAGGCCCCGTACACACGAACGTTTTCCTCGACAGAATCCATCAAGAAACTTGGTGGCAGAGCTTTTTTGCCGAGGAAAACGGTCGTGTGTATGGTTTTCATCGAGAACTGGAACTCAATGAGAAAAAAAGAGAACAAGTTCCTCATCGGGAGTCTCAATTTCCTCGTCGGGCTGGTTTTTGATAAGAAACACGTTTGTGTGTATGCTTAGAAACCCGCGCATTCTCAGAATAAAGAATGAGACAGGAGCGCACCTTCGGTAAAAGTAGCGTTCGTAATGGAGATAGCACATTTATCACGCTGTATCAGACTGAAAAGCGCTAATCGTCTCTTATCAAACTTGGTGCTTACCAAGCACTGGTGTGAACTATGCCATAGAAAACCATGTAACCTACTTTCTATGTGTTTTGGATGCAGAAATAAAGCACTGGAATGCATGTGATGTGAATTAGCCTTTAAAGATTTAATCGAGGTGTGATACAACTGGCTATCTTTGCAGACAATAGCGTAGCGAGGGGCGGGCAGCTGTTGTGCTCACCCCAAGCACAACATTTAGAGGGGCGCAAAATTATTCCTACACCATCCTGAGTGTGCGGAGCTGCGGCCTATTGCCCTCCGCTACACCTCCAATGAGGCATGTCCCGGGCCTTCCTATGCAGCACCCTATTCCTCCTTCCCTCTTCCCGGGACTCCTCCAGTCCAGCCTGTCCCCCAGGATACATCTGGTGCGCCCTGTGTGTGAGAATAGGGGAGGGGCAGTGCTCGGTGCAGATGGCAGAAGTGCGTGGGCTGTTTTTTTGGACCTCCCAGCGGGGATGCCAAGGAGTGGGTGGGTGGCAAGACCCCAAAACAGTACTGTCCAGTGCCGGGGAGAGCCCTGATCAGCCTGACGATGAAGGCCATGAAGAAGTGAGGAGGATCCACTTATCTACATTGTCCTGTGTGTGGGGCGGGGGGAGGTTAGGTAGGTCAGTGTAGGAATCAGGTAGGTCAGTGTAGGAATCAGGTAGCTCAGTGTAGTGGTTAGGTATGTCAATGTAGTGGTCAGGTAGGTCAGTGTAGTGGTCAGGTTGGTCAGTGTAGGAATCAGGTAGGTCAGTGTAGTAGTCAATGCAGTGGTCAGGTAGGTCAGTGTAGGGGTCAGGTAGGTTAGTGTAGGGGTCAGGTAGGTTAGTGTAGGGGTCAGGTAGGTTAGTGTAGGCGTCAGGTAGGTTAGTGTAGGGGTCAGGTAGGTCAGTGTAGTCAATGCAGTGGTCAGGTAGGTCAGTGTAGGGGTCAGGTAGGTCAGTGTAGGGGTCAGGAAGGTCAGTGTAGGGGTCAGGAAGGTCAGTGTAGGGGTCAGGAAGGTCAGTGTAGGAATTGGGTAGGTCAGTGTAGTGGTCAGGTAGGTCAGTGTAGGAATCAGGTAGGTCAGTGTAGTCAATGCAGTGGTCGGGTCGTTCAGTGTAGGGGTCAGGTAGGTCAATGTAGAGGTTAGGTAGGTCAGTGTAGGAATCAGGTAGGTCAGTGTAGTGGTCAGGTAGGTCAGTGTAGGAATCAGTTAGGTCAGTGTAGTGGTTAGGTATGTCAATGTAGTGGTCAGGTAGGTAAGTGTAGGGGTCAGTGTAATGGCCAGGTAGGTCAGTGTAGGAGTCAGATAGGTCAGTGTAGTGGTCAGGTAGGTCAGTGTAGTGGTAAGGTAGGTCAATGTAGTGGTCAGGTAGGTCAGTGTATGGGGTCAGTGTATTGGTCAGGTAGGTCAGTGTAGGAATCACGTAGGTCAGTGTAGGGGTCAGGTAGGTCAGTGTATCCTTCCTTCCATGTGCCATAGTGATCCTTCCTGCCTTCCATGTGCCATAGTGATCCTATACAAAAAGAACAAACAAACTCCTGCGCACAGGTGGATTGTCCAGCACTTTTTCGAAAATCTTCATAGAAAATCACACAAATGTCAAAAAGAAGTAATAACAGAGCACTTGCTGCCCTTCATGGATGGGGGAAATCCTGGCAGAAAACAAAAGAAAAAAGAAAGGCGCACCAGCCTAGTGTATTACCGCTAGACAATTTATTAAATAGTAATAATATTAAAAACGACTACTCACAAAGGACATGACAGACAGGCTTGTCAAACAATGAGGTATAATCCCCTCGGACCGCACTCCACAATGGGGGGCTTTGGAAATATGTTGCTGCGGCTGAGCTCTGATGAAGAGTCCCCAGACGCCTCGAAACGCGTCAGCCGGCAGCAACATATTTCCAAAGCCCCCCATTGTGGAGTGCGGTCCGAGGGGATTATACCTCGTTGTTTGTTGACAAGCCTGTCTGTCATGCCATAGTGATCCTTCCTGCCTTCCATGTGCCATAATATTCCTTCCTGCCTTCTGTGCGCCGTAGTGATTATTTTGAGGTTTATGTTCAGCGAGACTCCAGCTTGTGGCACAGCAATAAAAGCATATTTTATAGGCACAAGGAAGCCCAGGTTTTGTCTAACCAGAGCCCTTAAGCACATTCCACTATCATGTTTGGCCACACCCACTTTTTGCTGCGGCACGCACAAGTCATTGTCTCCCTGAAATGTCCCTTATTCTCAAGTTCAAAAGTTGGGAGATACTTTAACAAAATTACAATCCAACAATCTGGTGCACAATGCACAGCAGATAAATAACACAAAAAAAAAGTAAGAAAAAAAAAGTGTTCTTGATTGCAAAACAACCAATTAGTATACTAGGACAAGAGTCTGGAAACTACTGTCCAAGTAGGCAGTAGGGCTAAGACTGTCCCGCTGCAAGATTTTATCCAGCCTTGCAATGTCAGTAGGGAGTCCGATGGGGATGCTCATGTAAGTGGAAACTCTGAAATAAGAGGGACTTTAATGGAAGGGAAACTTCAATGTGGCCTTTGATGTAAGGGGTTCTAATGGGGACTCTGATGGGTTCATGTTTATTTGGACCTTCTTTGCTTTATACTGAAGTTTTTATTTATTTTTTGCTGTTCTAAATGCTGATTTAGAAAAAAAAACATTTCAAGTAAAATGTACTCATTCATTAAAATTTGATTCATACATTTAAAAAAATGATTTTTTTTTTCAACTAGTGAATATTTGCAAAAAATACTGTATATAATGTGGCCCTCGTACTAAAAAGTTTGAAGGCCCCTTACTAAAAGGCATCTCAAGACGCCATGTAGCACAAGGGAATTTCAGATGAGAAGAACATCAGTCAAAGAAGCTAGGGCAACAAAGGTCGTGGCCAGTGGCGGCTGGTGTTCTTTCTTTTTAGGGGGGTGGCTTCCATCGCGTCTTCTCCTCTGCATTACATCTCAAGACCCACTTCCTGATTGTCCGTGAGAAGGATCACTTCCCGATTGACTGGGAGGAGTATCAGTGTGACAATAGGGAATATTAATTCGCTATTGCCACACAACTGGATGGGCTCTGGGCGCAGTGCTCTGCACTCCAAGCCCACCCTTATTTGAAGTCTATCTGATCACGTGCTTCCCAAAAAAAAAGCATTGGAATCTATGTGTCCGATGCCCTGCGCGTAGATTAGAAAGCCGGAGGGGGCGGTGCCGTATGCCCCTAATGGACGGCAGGCACTGGTCAAGGCTAATGAAAAGATGTCTCTGGAGCAATAACAATGCTTCAAAAAACTTTATTCAATGCTGGTAAATATATAGCCAAAGAAAGCCAATGTGTTTCAGCCTTTAGGGCTTAAAGCGGAGTTTCACCTAAAAGCACTCCTCGCCCCCTTACATGTTATTTTTTGGGGGGGTGGGGGCTTCAGAAGGAGTGGGACTTCCTGTCCTACTTCCACCTAGGGACCGCCTAGGCAACTCTTCCTCTGCCCCTAGGTGGCCCCTCCCTCTAGGTGATCTCCTGGGACATGTGATAGGTCCCAGGAGATCGCCTGTCTATTCGGGGAGCACAGCGCCACTCGCACATGCGCAGTGTGTGCCCGGCCGTGAAGCCGAAAGCTGTCTCGGCCAGGTGCTCAGAATATGAATGGAGGCGCAGAGGAGAGGAACGGGAAGAGGAGCAACGCTCCGTGTGGCCGCATCGCTGGACTGTGGAACAGGTAAGTGTCTGCAGCTATACTTTTTGTAGCTGCTGACTTTTAATAAACAGTAAAAGCCTGGAACTCCACTTTAACAACCTTCCACCTGCTGTATTGTCAATTGACAGGCAGGAGGTGGCTCTCTCATTATGGGACGATGTCATATATGACATTATGCCATGCTTGTTCTGTCCCTGGGACATGGCACATCACCTTTCAGTAAAGAGCCGATGGAGAGGCTCTTTACCCATGTGATTAGCTGTGTCCAATCACACCTGATCCCATGTAAACAAGGAAATAACCGGTATACCTTTCCTCACACTGTGAGGATCAACAGCATTTCCTCACAGGGGAGATCTGCACTAATAATATATAATATTCAAGAATGAGAAATATTGAAAAATACAGAAAAATTTAAAATTATGGTGGGATGAAAAACACCACAATTTATTTACATAGAGATTAACATCCCTACTATTATTGTATTTTTTTTATTTTTTTTAATTAGGGATAGTTATTTATGCATATTTTTTTTTTTTTTGCTGTTTAGCTTCTTGAACTTAGTGCACGTTATGACTTTTTCATATTACTGCAATTTTTGTTTTGTTTTTATTGTATAATTTTTATTGTTTTTGAGAAGGTTTTTTTTTTCATATTAAAAATGTTCTGTTTTATGTTTTGTTAAATGTTCACCCTAATAAAAATAACTAAGATGTAATCCAATGTTTATGTATTGATTTTATTCAAATATTTTAATAAATGTTTGTATAAAGACCAGACGAGGCAAGACAAGAAAAACTAGTGCCAAAGATATTAATGGAAAATTGAGTGATTAAATAAGATTGCTGCCACCTAAGTACCGATGAATCACCAGCATAGGTGTGTGTAGCCTATTGCAGGGTGTGCACCCCAAAGATCAAACACACATGTGTGTGTATATGTGTGTGTGAGAGATATATAAAATTACATACACATACAGACACACAAACACTCTTATGGTAGAGCCGGTACAGTAAGAGAAGTACGGTAGCACTTCATGAATGGCAGAATTGGTCAGAGGGAGATATTTCCCATCTCCTTGCCTGCATACAGAGTAATAATGCTAATGTGCTTGGGGTGATTAGGGTGTGCCCAGGCACACCTGGCACACCCCCTGCACATGCCTATGATCACCAAATAAAAAAGAAGCAAGCATCACAAATTTATAATCCCACAATCTGGCGATAGTGAACCCACTGCTATTAACCTAATTCCGTAGGCCCCTTTCATATGGACGGACCGTTGAGGTCCGCCGTCAGGTCGCTCCATGCATCCCTATGGAGCGTTGGATGTCAGCGGAGACATGTCCACTGACATTCGACCCGATCCGCTTCGCTAAAAACAGACCTTTGGGGATACGTCCCCATCCGTCCATGGCGGATCGTATCGGGTGTGATCTGATGAAAACGGACATGCTGTCTGTTTTCGTCCGATCTCTCCATAGGAGATGGGCGACGCATGACAAGCCCCTCCCCACTCAGTGAGCAGAGAGGAGCTTGTGATCCACCAGCTCAGCGGAGATCAACTGACTGATCTACCACTGAGCTGGCGGGAGTAGGCGGACTCCGTAGCGACGAAGTCTGCCTCGTGTGGAAGGAGCCGTACTGTGAATCCCCAAATGTGAAATGCATTCAATGCAACAATCATGTAAAATGATAAACTCTGTGTCATTGCATAAAATAATTCATCTATCATACACAAATTATTTGTTTGTATGAAACAAACAAAGTGAAAATGGAAAATTGAATACCTACCTTTCTGTAATTTTCCTTTCCTGGTGCCTACCCATGGCAGCATACCAATGGTCATGGCTCCGCCCCCGACCGACCCACAGGACCACTTAACACCATCGTGTATCTGTCAGAGCCGAGATGGCTGATACCTGGACCTTCAGGGTGCTGTGGCCTAGCCCCAGGCACAAACCTGACTGTAGAAAGGACAGGACGTTCTGAACTCCGGGTGCCAGAGGATCAAATTGACTAGATTCCGCTAAGGCTACAAATTTTCTCCAAACTCTGTAATAGGTGGCATTCGTGGACGATTTCCTTGCTTCCAGAAGGGTTTGGACTACTTCCTGCGAACACCCTAAGCTGTCCAACCTTCTCCGCTCAACCTCCAGGCCCTCAAATCCAGAATCTTTGCGTGTGGGTGGAGGATGTCCCCCTGGAACAGCAAGTTGTTCCTGTGTGGCAAAGGGAGAGGATCGACCTGTGCTAGGCTGACTAGAAGCGGGAACCAAGGTCTCCTTGGCCAATATGGAATGATCGCCAAGATGGTGACCTTCTCTACCGTCAGCCGCTGAAGGAACCTCAGAATTAATGGGGTTGGGGGAAAAGCATACCCCAACTGAAATGTCCATGGCTGAATTAAGGCGTCTACTCCTGCCGATGTTGAGCATGGCCACCTCGAGAAGAACCTCGGGGTCTTCGTATTGAGGGGAGATGCGAATAGATCTAACTGGGGAGTCCCCCACAATTGGCATATTCCATTGAAAACATCCCGATCCAGTGACCATTCGTTGTTGTCTATCAAGCATCTTGACAGGTGATCTGCTAATTGATTTTTGATTCCTGGAATGTAAGCTGCTCGGAGATCGCATAGATTCTTCTCCGCCCAGGAGATTATTGGAGATACCTCGTTGTAAAGCGACCTGCTGTGGGTTCCCCCTTGGTTCCGCACATAGGCTACTGCTGCCTTGTTGTCCATTTGGAGCAAGATGGACTTGCCCCTGAGGAGAGGGGCTAGATGTAGGAGAGCCATCCAGGCTGCTCTCAACTCTAATATGTTGGATATCATCCCCTCCACATTGAATGCCTATGTTCCTTGGACTAACTGGTTCTGGACATGGGCTCCCCAACCGCGCTGACTGGCGTCCAAGGAAAGGATTGTCCAGGCGATAGGACCTAGGGGTCGAGAAACTAGTAAATTGGCAGGTCTTGTCCACCACTCGAGGCTGGACCTCATTGCAACGGAGAGTATTATCTTCTGTTTGAGGTGTTTCTTGCCCCATTGTGCCAGGAAACCTAATTGGAAGTCCCGCAAACGCCATTTGGCCCATTTTATCATTGGGATGCATGCCGAGAGAGAGCATATGAGGCTTAGACAGTCGGACGCTGACATGATGTGAGCTTCCATCGCCCTCTTCACCTTCCGGATTAAGATTGGCACCTTTTCGGGTGGCAGGGAGACTGCCCTCTCTTGGGTGTTGAATAGGGCCCCTAAGTAAGTCATCCTCTGCGATGGGACCAGTTGGCTCTTCTCCAAGTTGACCAGCCATCCAAACCGCACCAAGGTGCTGTGCACTATTTGAATGTGTTCCTTTAAGGTGTTCTGGTGTTGTGAGAGGATTAGAATGCCGAAGGGGCATCAGGATGGCACCCAAGACCTTGGAAAAGGTTCTGGGGGCCGATGAGATCCCAAAGGGGAGACATCGGAACTGTAGGAGAAGGTTTTCGACCTTGAACCGTAGATAAGGCTGGAATTGGCTGTGGATGGGAATATGGAGATACGCATCCTGGAGATCTATCGAAGCCATCCAATCTCCCGGCTGGACCGACAAGATGACTGTATTCAGTGACTCCATCTTGAAATGTTCTACGCGGATATATTTGTTTAATTTCTTCAGATCCAGCACGGGTCTCCATCCTCCTGTCTTCTTGGGGATTAAAAAGACGGGAGAAAAGAATCCCGAACCTGCCTCCGATGCTGGGACCGGGAGGACTGCCTCCTGCTGCAACAGTCTCTGAATGTACTGGAACAAAGCTTCCCTTTTCCCTTTGGAGGCCGGGATCTTTGTACTTTGTAGAGAAAAAGGTGGTGGGCGGCTTTTGAATCTCCAAAAATGTCCCTGGAGGATGGTAGACACTACCCAAGAATCGGTGCACTCTTCCACCCAAACCTGTGCGAAGGATTTGAGCCTTGCTCCCACAGGCCCGGTCTGGGTGGTTAGGGAGTCAAAAGGACTTCTGGCCCTCCCTTGTAGATGTTGTGGGTTTGGGCTTTCCTAGTCGGAGGAAGGAAGCCTGAGACCCCTTCCATCCCCTTCTGTATTCTCTGCCTGGGCGGTAGGACCTTGAGTCCCTTCCTCTTTGCTGGCCGGCCGGCCTAGGCGTGAATCTTTTCCTTCTGCTTCTGTCTTGAGGGATCAAACCACTTTTCCCCCCTGTGACTCTGGAAATTGCGGTGTCCATCCTTTCCCCAAACAGTGCTTTGCCATCGTAGGGGATGCGACACAATGATTGCTTCGAGGATGGGTCAGCTGCCCAAGGTTTCAACCATAGCGCCCTCCTGGCCGTGATAGAAAATAGCATGGCCCTAGCTGAACATCTTAGGACGTCTATAGCTGCTTCAGCCATAAAGTCCGAGGCCAATTTTAACTCATCCAATGCTCTGATGACTTCCTCAATACCTATGCCTGCCCTAAGGGCTGTTTCGATGTTATCCAGCCAAACCCTGGAGGCTCTGGAAACGGAAGATAGGGCTACCGCCGGCTTGCAAGCCCCCCCGGTTGCTTGATACATCTTTTTGAGGTCTGTGTCAATCCTTCGATCCAAGACATCCCTAAATGAGACCGCGTCTTCTAAAGGGAGGGTCATATTCTTTGCTAGCCTCATCACTGAGGCGTCAACAGGTGGGATGGAATCAAAGAGACTGCTGATTCGGCCAACGGATATAATTTTTGGAGACGGTTAAAGGCCACAGGCCTCCTATCCACCTTTTGCCATTCCCCCAAAATAATTGCCTTGATCTCCTCCATCAAGGGAAAGTATGAGACCTTCTTTGTCAGCTGAGGGAAATATTTCTTCGCCTTGGAAGGGGGCTCAGGATCCTCCTCCCATTGGATGGCATCTTTGACCGCCATTACAAAAGGTTCCACTAGGTCAAAATTAAAGACTGCAAACTCTTCCTCCACAGTGGCTGCGTCCTCGTCTGAGGTGTTTCCCTCCGGCTGCGTGGAAGGCGCCTCTGCGTTCTCCCCCCCAGTCGCGGGGGAGAAAGCTTGTGATGCGGCCATTTCCCTGATGGATTCCTTGATCAGGTCTTTAATAGAACTTGCCGGCTCTTGTCTGTCTACTGTAGCTTCCAAAAGACATTGACCACAGGCTAGCTTCCCAGGTAGGGCCTTCCTGCCACATACCCAACAATCATCTTTTCCAGGTTTAGAGGAAGTGTGACGGGAAGAGCTCTGACGGCTACTAGATTTATGGCCTGACGCATGAGAGTGGCTAGAGCCTCTGTGATTGTATGAGCCTCTGTCACGGGAGGATCTGCGTGATGATTCTCGTTGCGGGCTGTGGAGACAGAAACCATGAAGGCTGTCAGCCCCTTGATGTGCTCTTTATTTCCTCCACTTACCTATTAGTAGCAGCCCTTACCTAACGGGATGATGAGGATATTTTTGTCCTGGGCAGCTATGGGTAAAAAAATATATATATATATTTTTTTTAAATATTGGAATTACTATTATGTATCTTTGCACTATAATAGGACGAATGAAAACCATATATATATATATATATATATATATATATATATATATATATATACATATATGCACATACATATATATAACTAAGTACACATCATTATAATTTCTTTATTTGTTTTCCCTAGATTTACTATAAAGGAAGGAAGCATAACATACCATGAACCATTTGTCCGCAAAAAACATCTAACTTACTCCTGATTTTTTTTTTTTTTTTAACATCTTCAGCACTGAGCCTACCTTGGCAGGGATCCATAGTCATATCCAGCAGGTGGAGTGAGAGGGAGAGAGAGCAAACGTGTGCTGATTCCCTGACAGCCTGACCTCAAATGAGAGTGACAGGCTGTTTATATGTGTGAGGAGTACCAAGATGGCCGCCGCGCGTCTACTGCGCATGCGCCGCCGCGCCGATGACGCTCCGCCCCCCGACAGTATGAGGCTGAGTCACCTGACGCGCGCGAAGCGCCCCCCCCCCCCCAGCTATGGAGGAGGCTAATCCTTGCTCGGACATGATGGGAAGAAGGAGCCCATTCCTCCTGATAGACAGAGCGGCCTGCCGCGAACCTGACCTTTCCTAGCCCATACTGCCGCATAGGACCGCCAGCCTATCACCCATGAGGGAAAGTGCAGCCCTTTGGTGGTCATACATGCCATGAAAAAGACCCACAGAAAAACAAGGCTCCTATACTTATCTGGTGCCTTTAGCAACCCAAGCCATAGGACTCCATCCTGCAGGAGAGCATGAACCTGCAATGGTATCACCATGAGGTGAGGTAAGGCTGATCGTGATCCTGCGGGGATGAGGACAGAAAAAAGAATGCCAGAGTGGGAGTACAGCGTCCTTTTATTAGAGAGTTAAGTGGTCCTGTGGGTCGGTCGGGGGCGGAGCCATGACCATTGGTATGCTGCCATGGAGGCACCAGGAAAATGCTGTTTAAAAAACTGCAAAAGAAAAAACTGTGTGTTGACACGGTGAACAAAAAGTACAAGAAAATATTATTCATTAGTAAAGTGCATGCATCAAAAATTCAAAATATTTGAAGTCCATTTTGCAATCCCAGGAAAAATCCAAGAAAGTGATAATAATAATAATCTTATATTTTTCCTGGGATTGCAAAATGGACTGCAAATATTTTGAACCTGTATGGATTTCCGATGCATGCACTTTACTAATTAGAAATATTTTCTTGCACTTAACACTTTTTGTTCACTGTGTCAGCACACGGTTTTTTCTTTTGCACTTTTTTTTAACAGCATTTGCACTTGGTTTGTTTCATAGAAACAAATAATTTTTGTATGATAGATGATTTTTTTTTGCAACGGATTGAATGTATTTCACACGTGTACAATAAGGCTGCTTTCACATTGGCCAGTGGAGCCATGGTGGCGGTATAGCAGCGCGATTTTTAGAGCTGCTATACCATCGTATTTACCGCGGTATTCGGCCGCTAGCGGTGCGGTTTTAACCCCCGCTAGCGGCCGATAAAGGGTTAATACCGCGATTTCCCCATTTGACCGAGGTGGTCAGCCTCTATGCCGACGACATGCTCCTCTACCTAGCGGACCCGGGACCCTCACTTCAGACGGCCCTTCAGGTTATCACTGACTTCGGGAAATATTCGGGGCTCCGGATAAACTGGACTAAATCCCACATTCTTCCCCTAGACTCGGGTGCCCCCTCCTTCGACCAGGCCCGGCTACCTCTCGTGAGAGCTAGCACTATTAAATATCTTGGTGTCACTATCTCTAAATCCCTCTTTGACTATGCCCCCCTCAATGTCGAGCCCTTATTTGCACTATTGAAACAAAAAACCCAGGTTTGGTCCCGACTCCCCCTTGGAGTGATGGGTCGGATCAACCTGGTAAAGATGATTCTTCTCCCTAAGTTGCTTTATGTTTTCTGGCACGCCCCTCTATACCTCCCCCAGCGCACCCTGAAGGCCATGGAATCCATCCTCAACACCTTTGTCTGGGGCCCGTCTCGTCACAAGTTGTCCTGGCGGGTCCTGAAGTGCCCGACCGACTTGGGCGGTGCTGCACTCCCGGACCTGCTCCTCTATTACATAGCTTCCCAGCTCTCTCACTTTTTTCATTACAATCAATCTGACAAAGACCGCTACTCTGCCCTGGTCTGTTCCCACGCCCCGGGACCCCTGTTCCACCCCTTCCAACTCCTGTTCTGCGAGCCACGGGCCCCACCTCACACCGATGTCGCCGGTCGGATGCTCTTTCACCACCGTAAAATATGGCAATTAGCTTTGCGTATTGGCGCAGCCCCCTCCCCCCATTCTCACACCCCCCTATGGGACAACCCTCTCCTGCCCGAGCTGGCCTCCGTCCCCGACCGTGGCCTGTGGATCAACAGTGGTGTCATCTATCTGTCACAGGTGATGGCCCGGGGCTCGGTCACGTCGTTTCAAGCTCTTAAAGATAAATTTACACTACCTAATCATATGCTCTTCCGCTTCTTCCAACTCCAACATGCCCTCAATTCCCAATTTGTAAGCCCCGCACCGACCCTCGAGATCCCTCTCCTGGTTGACATTGTGACTGGATCTGATCACAAGAAGCTCATCTCCCAACTCTATTGCTACCTCATACAGCCCTCTGCGGCGGCCACAGCATACCGCCTCAAAGACCGCTGGGAGCCTGATATTGGCACTGTGTCCGACGCGGACTGGTGTGAGGCTCTTGCCAACTGCAAGACGGTCTCCCCTAAACTATCCGACCGCCTCACCCACCTGTTCATTCTTCACAGGTCATACCTAACACCCCACCGCATCTCCAAATTTAAGAACGACCAAGACCCCAATTGCCCCGGCTGCGGCCACCCTGATGCCTCCTTTTTTCACCTACTCTGGGCCTGTCCTCCCGTCCAGGGGTTCTGGACTCAGGTGGTCCGGTTCCTACACGATCGGATGGGCTCCCCTGTGTCCCTCTGCCCCCGCCAGTGCATACTGGGACTTCTCTCCCTTCCTGAAGAAGAAAAATATCTCAACACATTTCTACAAGAAACGTTATTCCTTGCTCGTCTGCAAATTGCCAGGCACTGGATGAGGGGAACCGCGCCCTCCCTGCAACAATGGATCAGTGCTGTTAATGCTGCCCTCCCTTATAAAAAAATGTTGTATGCCAACAGGGGCTGCCCACAGAAATATAACAAGGTTTGGGACAGGTGGCTGGGGGACTCCTCCTCCTGCACTGATGTGGGCTAGATGCGGTTCCCACACGCTGTCTGCCAACTTATCCTGCTGTGCGCCCCCCCGCTTCCCATACGGTTGCTTGCTGCCCCCTAGCCTGTACCACACCAGTAGTGACCCCCACTATTACTCCCTGCTTACTCTATTCACGTTTATGTACATGCACAATGTCAAATGGATCTACTTGTACCTGTAGTGCATGTTGCACTTCTTACCCGACTGTACTCCTGTCTTTACCTTATGCTCAATAAAAGTTGTTTTGATTCAAAAAAAATACCGCGATTTCCCATTGATTTCAATGGGAAGGAGCGGTATAGGAGCAGTAAACACACCGCTCCTATACCGCTGCAAAGATGCAGCTAGCAGGACTTTTGGAGCTGTCCTGCTAGCACACCTTCGGCTTTCACATTGAAGACTACAGGGCAGGTTTTTTTCAGACGGTATAGCAGCACTACTTTTAGCGCTGTACCGCCTCAATGTAAAATGGGGCATAGCAGTGGGTTCCACCAGATTGTGAGGTTATAGATTTGTGCTGCTTCTTTTTTCTTGCCAAAAATGGAGACTTGCATAACTCTGGCTATAGACTTGTAAGGCCCCTGCTGTAGACTTGCAGAGCTCTTGCTGTAGACTCACCACTGCAAATTTGCTTTTGCTTGAATCTTGGCATGCAAATTTTCGACAAATTGGAAAAGTGTCAACTAGAACTTGTGCTTCAAGTTCTCTGCAAGTGTACAACTTGCCAGTGAAAATGTGCAGCAAGACTTACAAATGTGTGGCAAGTTATCCTTGCTATTTGGGCAGATGATACTTAAAGCGGAGCTCCATCCAAAAGGGGATGTTCCACTTTAAGTACTCCTCCCCTCCTCCCCTGCCACTCTTGGCATGTAATTTTTTTTTTTGGGGGGGGGGGAGTGGGTACCTAGTTTTGACAGGTACCCACTCCCACTTCAGCCTGGATCGTTCAGGCAATCCAAGCAGAAGTTCTCCTCTCCTCCTCCCTCCCTGCAGTCATCGAAACACGTCACAGGTCCCATATGACTGCCAAACTATTCAGGACACACAGCATGACTAGCACCCGGCTGTGAAGCCGCAAGCCGTCACAGCCGGGTGCCCACAATTGAAATGCCAATGCCAAGGAGAGACGAGGAAGAGCAGCGATGGCTCGGGTGAGCATATTGGATCATGGGACATGTGAGTGTGTGTTTATTAAAATTATAAAACAAGCGTGATCTGTGCCAAAATGGAAAACACAAGCAATCCGTGTCCTAAAAGCCAAGCTGCAGTTACTAACTGAAATTAGATGTATGATATGTGTATGTAACCGCGCTATACCATTATAATACCATTTCCTATAACCTAAACCGATTTGGTTTTATTTGGGTTTGATCTGTTTAGGTTATAAGAATTGATATCTGTGTTTATTAAATATCAGCAGCTACACTTTTTGTAGCTGCTGAATTTTAGTAAACATAGAAATGACTGGAGCTCCTCTTTAAAGGGCTTGTAAAGGTTTTTTTTTTTTTCACTTAAGACCCGGACCAAAATGCAGCAAAAGAACCTTGCCCCTTTTTGCGATCCGGCACTGCGTCGCTTTAACTGACTGTTCATAGTGGTGAGCGGGCAAAGCCCTTGTGATAGTTAACAGTACTGTAGTTCCTGCATTCCCTGCTCTGCAAACCAGCACCTGCTGACCTGCATCCTCTGCTCTGCAACCTACACCTGCTGATCTGCATCCGTTGCTTCCTGTACCAGCCATCCCAGTCTCCACTTGGCTCCACTACTCCAAGCAGTGAGGATCAGATAGGCACCCTTACCTCACCACTGTCCCCACTCCAGTGGTCTCCGAGCCGGGGTTGTACAGGAGGTCCCTCTCCGTACATCAGGCTCACAACCAAGGTACGTTACAAATTCTTTGTTACAGTTAAAGGAGAAATATACACCGGTTATCATTTCTTTGCATAAGGTGCAGTTTAGTTCATTCTTATTACCTTTTACATCTTGGATTACAATTAACTGCAATACAAAGAAGGCAGGCTAGCTGAAGATAACTGGAACTAAAGGAACAATTCTTATTTCCTCCTATTTGTGCACAACTTCCTTATGCACAGTTGCCTACATTGCATTGAACTACTACAGGGAGCCACCCTATAGATTATTTGGGTTTATACCGTCGTTATTTTACAGTTTGCTGATCCATGTGTTGAGGACACAGAGGGGAGAGATCCAACATGTGAGATAGTGTGTTGGGTATTTACTGCTCTGTCTACCTGTCCACATAGATCTTGTACTGGGTCTATATTACGTATTCATGCATAGTAATATATGGGGCATATTCATTGTTAACTTAAGCTGAGTTACTTATGCAATTTTCTTTAATCTCGGTAAACATATCTGATTTGTTTAATTAATCTTGTGTGAGTCTCTATTTACTATCACAGCTGTGACAGGATGGAACTCAAGGTGTCAACCAATGGAGTACAGAGTCTATTCGCAGCCCTCAAGGGGGTACCGCTACAGGTATATGTAGTAGGTCTGCCCCCTGCCAATCCTACTTGGGGATTGGTCAGAGCTCCTCACATGTACCCCATGTCACTCCAGCTCTCTGCCCTGCCCCTTTTCCAAAACATAATCCCTGGAAACAGGGGAGGCACATAAGAGCTAAAGTACATGTCAGTCACCTACTGCTAGACTAAACCACTCCCCTGCCCCCAGATCAAAACAAACAGGTCTAGCTCGCAGCATAGGCCTGCTTAAATTTACCTGTATTTACAGAAAAACCCTTACACTTAGCACCTACCTAAGGTAAAGGGTGCTACATTACCTTTTCTAAGGGTGCTATGATCCATTCACATGATTGAGTCCCAGTGCTGGCTTTAGTGTAGAGGAGGGACAGCGGAAAACAGATGCCCCATACTAAGTCTGTAGATGATGTCATGGCCGAGGCTCTGCAGCCGTTGTTGCTGCTCTCTCCTTAACCTTGAAGCTAGATCCTGGGGAGATCACTAGGGTTGCCACTTGATTCACCCGGACAGTTCGGGTTTTGAATTGTGTGTCAGGAATTCAGACACACGATTTTTTTTTTTGCTTTGAGCCGCTAAAGTGTTTGGGTTTGGCTTCAAGAAAAGGTGGCAACCCTAGAGATCACCTGACCAGACAGGAGCGCCTTTAGATTAGGTATGTATACACTCATTTTATTGAGGGTGGGAGCAGGTTTAAGCTTAGTTAGCTTTTGTCCAGACTTTTACTTTAAGTGGTAGGGTGTCAGTGGGCATTGTGAGCTTGGCCAAGTCATTATGAGTGTCATATTTCAGTTCTTTTCTCCTTTTGCCCACTAACAGTTTGTGAGTACAGTATTAATTTCATATCAGCGGTGTATTGCTTTCTTATCCAATTTTTAGCTTGAATCCATGTTTTTGTGATGACATGTTTTATAAGGTGTTAGTGCAGGGGTCCTCAAACTACGGCCCTCCAGCTGTTGTAGAACTACACATCCCATGAGGCATTGTAAAGCTCTGACATTCACAGACATGACTATGCATGATGGGAATTGTAGTTCCTGAACAACTGTAGGGCCACAGTTTGAAGACCCATGTGTTAGTGTAACATTAAAGTGATAATAAAGGCTGAGTTAAAAAAAAAAAAAAAAAACTTGTTATACTTACCTGTTCTGTGCAGTGGCTTTGCACAGAGCAGCCCCAATCCTCCTCCTCTCGGGTCCCCTTCCAGCGCTCCTGTCCCCACCCTCCTGCCCCCTATAGCAGGTAGCTCACTATGGGGACATTCGAGCAGGCTTACTCCCGAGCCGCTGCTCTGTCTGTCCATTCAGACACAGAGTGTGGTTTGGCTCCACCCCCACTCTCAACTCTTTGGCTCACGTGCTGCGATTGACAGATTGCTGTCTCAGCCAATAAGGAGGCAGAGAACCCGGAGAGCCGCTGCTCTCATGCACATTGCTGGATCGAGTGGGACTCAGGTAATTATTAGGGGGGACTGCTGCACACAAGGTTTTTTACCTGCATACATATAGGTAAAAAACCTTTAGCCTTTTCAACTACTTTAGAGTTAATTATATACCCATTGTTTTCAGTTTTGAATAAAGCAGAGAAGATTAAAAAAAAAAAAAACACTTCCTCTTCCAACCTTCCCAGAAACTTGTACAATAAAATTGTAGGTAACAATTAGTAGGGTTTCATCAGCACTCCCACATTATTAACATTGTCACATACATTAAAGCATCGTTGATCTTCTTTTTAACCAGATAGATAATACCCTAGTCATAGATCTATACATTGGTGTACAGAAATGATTGCATGCCATTTCTGGGTGTAATAATCTTTTATGACCTCGCCTATATTTTTTGATTGTTAATAAGGCAGCTTGGAAAACCGGATCTCTGTCAGAATTTTATTTATGTGGGTGACCATTGTCACCGCCACAACAAAAAGTGATGGGAGAAAGAAAAATATAGGAACCAATAGGTTCCAAATCCGTATAATTAATTTAACGTCTACAAAAAAGGGGATAGATTTATGGCATTTTTATTATTATTTTTTTACTAGTAATGGCAGCGATCAGCGATTTTTTTAGGGACTTTAATATTGCAACGAAAAAATCTGACACTTTTGACAAATTTTTGGAGCCAGTGACTTTTTTTACAGCGACCAGTGCTATAAAAATGCACTGTTACTGCATAAATGTCACTGGCAGGGAAGGAGTTAACACTAGGGGCGATCAAGGGGGTTAACTATGTTCCCTAGGTGTGTTCTAACTGTGGGGGGGGGGAACTGACTAGGGGAGGAGAGAGATCGGTGTTCGTACTTAGTATGGACACACGATCTCTCTCCTCTCCCCTGAGAGAACCGGGATTTGAGTGTTTACACACACAGATCCCAGTTCTCGCTCTGCCATGAGCGATCGTGGGGGTCACGCCGCTGGACCCTCGCATCGACTCCAGGGACAAGCTTCGATCGCTCGCCTGCCAGAGCCATCTTATAGAGCCAACTTACAGCTATGACGGCTCGCGCAGGGGTGCCAAATGCAGTTAAAGTTCAAAATGTAAAACAAATACGGTTCACTGTTTAAAAAAAAAAACACAAATGCAAACATTTTTGCATGACAAAAATGTTGCATTTTTTCTTCTTCTGATAAGTCTTCAGCCATGATGCATTCCAGCTTGGAACGCAGAAGCATCTGATCTTCTGCCTATAAAGGCATGCAAAGGAGATACAGCCCCTGTTCTATTATTGTCAGCCGTAGCCTGTCAGTGCTTGTGCGGCCTTGCTATACATGCCGCCATCCTACCTGCCTATGCTGCAACACCGCTCCAGGAAACAACTACTACTTTGGTGCTAATGCACCCACTACATTAGTGCCTTGCTGGGAACCAACTTCAGGTCTCTTGGTAAACACCTTCCATCACGGATATTTTATCTCCTGCATAAGAAGCTACAAAGCATAAGTAACCATTGCATCACTTGTAGTCCTATAGAACAGTGGTCATCAACCCTGCCCACTAACAAGCCAGGTTTGCAAGATAACTGAAATACATCACTGGGGATATCATTTGCTGCTCCGTGATTGCAGTAATCTAGTCTGCATCTCCCCAAGGTAATACATAAAACCTGGCCCTTTTAGTGGGCCCTGAGGACAGGGATGATGACCACTGCTATAGAAGATCTACTGCTAGTTTTCAGTTATCACCATTGTGTTACTAAATATGCGGTCTGCTTATCAACATATCAATTGGGAGATATTTCTGTGTTAAACTATGTTTGCTAAACAGTACCTAGAGAGCCGGTTCACACTGGTACGACCTGGGATCCGACTTGGGGAGTCTCCCCAAGTCGTCCCAAGTCGCATGGTTGAGAAAATCAATGTAAGTGAATGAGAGCCGTCTTAATACACACTACTGAAGTCGCTCCGACTTCAGAAGAGGTTCCTGTACTTCTTCAATCAGACTTCTAGGCGATTTGTACCCATTAATTTCAATGGAAGTCGCCTCAGATGTCTGATCACTGTCTTAACTGAAGCAACTTTCCAGGAAGAGAACATACATTTTTCAGGCAAACCCCTTACTCCCCCTCCCTCCCACAGAGCTGATTGTTGTTTGATTGGCCACTGGAAAGTCTCCTGTCCTGGAGACGACTTCAAGTCGTGTTGTAAATCGCCCCAGATCGCCCTGTGGTTCATGCTCAAGTCGTGTTGGAGTTGCCTCTGAAAGTCGTGCTGGAAGTCCTGTCGCCCTAGTGTGAACCGACTCTAAAAAAAACACCCCCTAAGCTAGTAGGAGCTGCTATCATTCAGATTTTTTTTTTATTATACTGCACTGACTGTCTTTGAAATTGCCCCAGTCCCTGTTCAAATCCAATCTGGGGACAAAACCGGGGACAGACTTGGCCTGGGGACAGTGCCCTCAATCAGGGGACTGTCCCCTGAAAATGGGGACGTCTGGTCACCCTATTGTAGTGCCTGTTTCCATTTTTTTACATTAAAGTTACGTTGGATTGGAGTGCGGCTGTCCTGATCAGCTTTTGTTCTTATTTGCCATGTGCATTGCTAGCACCCTCAGTTCCTGAGAAGATTTACACCCAACAAGACCTGCCTGGAGCAGCAATCACTGTCTCTCTATTGGATTTTTCTCTATAAGAATTATCTCATGTATGCAACTGTAATTACCTAAGCTACATTACTACGTATACGCAGGTGCTACTACGTTTGCTATCCACTTAAGACCCGGACCTTTAGGCTGGGTTCACACCTATGCGAATTGGTTGCGGTTTCAACCGCATCCAAAACGCAGAACATTTCTAAATACATTGTTTTCAATGAGGCTGGTTCACATATGTGCGATGCATTCGCCCTGCGCATTCGTATGCGTTGTGAAGGCCTTGCAGTGCGGCTCAGGTGCAAATTCAGTCCCATTATCTTCTATGGGTACGCAGCTGATTCGCAGATGTGTTCAGTTCTCTTCAGGAATTTCTGTCATTCAGCTCAATACACTTCTCCCCCACTCTCCTCTCACCCGGAACTTCTCCCAGGTCTCCAAATTCACAGCAAAAACGGAGCTAATCTGCTGAACACTTCCCTTATCTATCTGCAGAGATAAAAGAGCTGAAATACGCACAGCACAAGTGTGAACCCAGCCTAAGTCAGCTAAAGGACCCGGCCAGGTTTTGCGATTCGGCACTGCGTCGCTTTAACAGACAATTGCGCGGTCGTGCAACGTGGCTCCCAAACAAAATTGGCATCCTTTTTTTTCCCACAAATAGAACTTTCTTTTGGTGATATTTGATCACCTCTGCGGTTTTTATTTTTTGCGCTATAAACAAAAATAGAATGCCAATTTTGAAAAAAAATCAATATTTTTTACGTTTTGCTATAATAAATACCCCCCAAAAATATATAAAAAAAAAAATTTTCCTCAGTTTAGGCCGATACGTATTCTTCTACCTATTTTTGGTAAAAAAAAATCACAATAAGCGTTTATCGGTTGGTTTGCGCAAAATTTATAGCGTTTACAAAATAGGGGATAGTTTTATTGCATTTTTATTTATTTTTTACTACTAATGGCGGCGATCAGCGATTTTTTTCGTGACTGCGACATTATGGCAGACACTTCGGACAATTTTGACACATTTTTGAGACAATTGTCATTTTCACAGCAAAAAATGCATTTAAATTGCATTGTTTATTGTGAAAATGACATTTGCAGTTTGGGAGTTAACCACAAGGGGGCGCTGAAGGTGTTATGTGTTCCCTAATGTGTGTTTACAACTGTAGGGGGTGTGGCTGTAGGTGTGACGTCATCGATTGTGTATCCCTATAAAAGGGATCATGCGATCGATGACGCCGCCACAGTGAAGAACGGGGAAGCCGTGTTTACACGCGGCTCTCCCCGTTCTTCAGCTGCGGGGACCGATCACCGGACTCCAGCGGCGATCGGGTCCGCGAGCCTTGCAGTCCCGGAGCTTCGGACCAGGTCGCGGGAGCGTGCCACGGGCGCACGCCCGTGACCCAAGGCTGGGTACTAGTACAGAACGTACCTGTACGTGGATGTGCCCAGCCGTGCCATTCTGCCGACGTATATGTGCAGGAGGCGGTCCTTAAGTGGCTATAGTACATGTGATATAAAAGTAACACTCTCATTTACTACGAGCTTTACATAAGTGCAAATGTCTTATAGGCCTTGGCTTAATAGTTTGAACATGTTTGCCCTAACTTTTCTTGGCTAAGGGTTGATGCTATCTCTTGGCATCTCCCTTGGTAACCTAATATATCACTACATGCTGAAATTTATATGATGTAGAGAGCCCCCAAACTCCTGTTGCTAGGAGCGATACCTGGGGTCCCTTACTGATAATCACTCGCATGTAGAGGTGTATTAGAATATTATCCTTGAAGTAATTATACTTTTTAATCGCTAAGCTCTGGTGCATGTTGTAATGCTTCCATCCTTAGTAAATCAACGCATTTCTCTGTGACAGAAACATGATGTAGAGACCCTCCAAACTCCTGTTGCTAGGAGTGACGCCTGGGGCCAATACTGAGTTGTCGCATAAAGAAGCGCATCGAAGTCCTTGCTTACCGCAGTTGTGGTTCACTCCGTACACAAGTGCTGTTACAGTCAGGCTCCTGCAGACTCTGGGCCAGATTCTCGTAAGAGATACGACGGCGTAGCTCCATATATGCCGTCGTATCTCTGTTTTTTTAGCTGGGTATCTATGCGACTGATTCTTCGAATCAGTTACGCATAGATTTTGCTTAGATCCGACTTGCGTAAGTCACTTACACCGTCGGATCTAAGTTGCAATGTTACGCTGGCCGCTAGGTGGCGTTCCCGTCAATTTCTGCGTTGAATATGCAAATGAGCCTGATAGGCCGATTCCCGAACGTATTTGCGCCCCGTCGTCGTAGTTTACGTCATTTGCGTAAGCTTAAGGTTACCCCTGCTGTTCTTGAAGTGGATGTTGGGAGAGGGCCAGGGTGGGGGCACGGTTTGGGGTTGACCTGGAGCATGTTACACGTTACACCCTAAATATGGGTGTAATGTGTAACATGCTCCAAAATGGGAAACTATCCTTTAATAGTCAGAATACAATTTCTGCATAAATTGACTTAGGTATACCCTTAACCCAAGCAGGGTGATGACAACTTGTAATAGGATTATAACATTACTATCTGTGGATTTTAACCACTTGCCTACTGGGCATTTAAACCCCCCTCCGGCCAAGACCAATTTTCAGCTTTCAGTGCTCTCACACTTTGAATGACACTCAGTCATGTATTACTGTACCCAAATGATTTTTTTAGTCCTTTTTTCATACAAACAGAGCTTTCTTTTGGTGGTATTTGATCACCTCTGTTTTTTTTGCGCTATAAATGAAAAAATACCATTTTTTTTAACGCATTTTTTTTAGTTTCTGTGATAAATATTTGCAAATTATTAATTTTTCTTCATTAATTTTGGCCACAATTTATACTGCTACATCTTTGGTAAAAAACAAAAACAAATTAGTGGATATTATTTGGTTTGTGTGAAAGTTAGGCCCCTTTCAGACTGGGGCGGGAGCCGCGTTGGCGGTATAGCGCCGCTAAAAATAGTGGCTCTATACCGCCGTAATTGCCGCATGAATCAGCTGCTAGCAGTGCGGTATTAACCCCCGCTAGCAGTCGATAACGGGTTAATACCGCCCGCAATGCACCTCTATAGAGGCACATTGTGGGCAGTATTGCCGCGGTTTCCCATTGTTTTCAATGGGAAGGAGCGGTATACACGCCGCTCCTCTTACCACTCCAAAGATGCTGCTGACAGGAGGTTTTTTTTCTCTCCTGCCAGCGCATCGCCTCAGTGTGAAAGCCCTCAGGCTTTCACATTGAGTATGCAGTGCAGGAGTTTTTCAGGTGGTATAGCAGAGCTATTTTTAGCACTGTATCGCCTGAAAAACTCCCTTAACCACTTAAGGACCGCCTACTGCACATTTACGTCGGCAGAATGGCACGGCTGGGCACATCAACGTATATATACGTTGATTTTAGTACCCAGCCGTGGGTCGCGGGCGCGAGCCCGCGACCCGGTCCGAAGCTCCGGGACCGGGACCGCGGGATTCGCGGACCCGATCGCCGCTGGAGTGCGGCGATCCGTCCCTGGACCGGAAGAACGGGGAGAGCCGTGTGTACACACGGCTTCCCCGTGCTTCTCTGTGGCCGCAGCATCGATCGCGTCATCCCTGTAATAGGGGGACGCGATCGATGACGTCACACCTACAGCCACACCCCCCTACAGTTGTAAACAAACACATTAGGTCACAAATCCCCTACAGCGCCACCTGTGGTTAACTCCCAAACTGCAGCTGTCATTTCCACAGTAAACAATGCAATTTAAATGCATTTTTTGCTGTGAAAATGACAATTGTCCCAAAAATGTGTCAAAATTGTCCGAAGTGTCCGCCATATTGTCGCAGTCACGAAAAAAATCGCTGATCGCCGCTATTAGTAGTAAAAAAAAAAAAATTAATAAAAATGCAATAAAACTATCCCTTATTTTGTAAACGCTATAAATTTTGCGAAAACCGACCGATAAACGCTTATTGCGATTTTTTTTACCAAAAATACGTAGAAGAATATGTATCGGCCTAAACTGAGGAAAAAAAATGTTTTTTTATATATTTTTGGGGGATATTTATTATAGCAAAAAGTAAAAAATATTGCATTTTTTTTTAAATTGTCGCTCTATTTTTGTTGATAGCGCAAAAAATAAAAACCGCAGAGGTGATCAAATACCACCAAAAGAAAGCTCTATTTGTGGGAAAAAAAGGACGCCAATTTTGTTTGGGAGCCACGACGCACGACCGCGCAATTGTCAGTTAAAACGAAGCAGTGCCGAATCGCAAAAAGGGGCAAGGTCCTTTACCTACATTTTGGTCCGGGTCTTAAGTGGTTAATTTGAAAGGGGTCTTAGAGAGTCTACAAGCTGTGGTGCAAATCATAAAAAATTGATCACGCCTGATGTCCTGGTGGCCTGTCTCATTTCTTGCGACCCAAACAAGCCAGGAAACAACAAATACCCCCCAAATGACCCCTTTTTTGAAAGTTTACATTCCAATGTATTTAGTGAGATGAAGAGTGAGGTTTTTGATGTAATTTTTTCCCACAATTCTTTGCAAAATGAAGATTTTTTTCCCCACAAAATTGTCATTGTAATAGCTTATTTCTCTCACATGGCATGTGTATACCACAAATGATGCCCCAAAATACACTTTGCTACTCCTTCTGAGTATAGCGATATCACATGTGTGGGACTTTTTCACAGCCTAGCCACATAGAGAGGCCCAATATGCAGGGAGCACCATCAGGTGTTTTAGGAGCATAAATTACACATCTAATTTGTTAGTATGTAAAGGCCCTAGTATATAAAGGCCCTAGAGCACCAGGACAATGGAAACTAGCACAAAGTGACCTCATTTTGGAAAGCTAACACCCAAACGTATAATCTATGAGGCATAATGAGTCTTTTGAATGGTTCATTTTTTTTTAGAAGTTTCGGGAAAATGTGGAAAAAAAATTAAAACGGGTGGGATTAGAGGCAGTGAGATGATGGGATCCGAGGCAGAGAAGTGGATGGGGCAGAGCACTGCACAGAGCGATGGATGACGTCACCAGACTTAGATTCAGCCGACTCGCAGCATTGGTGCGGCATCGTGAATGTCTGAATTCTGCAATAATATTCATACCCCTCCCATTGACCCTCCCGTCTAACATCCCTAAACTGAAAATGAAAAAGAGCTGGGTGAAAAATTGTTGGGTGAACACTACAGCGCCTACATCCAATTATATGCAGGTACTGTCTACGTATTTTGACAGCTAGTTCGGCTGGCTGTCAAAATACAAAAGCTACAGACAGAGATCTGTACATTTGCGCTGTGGATCTGTTATGCCACGTACACACGACCGTTATTCATGTCGTGGAAAAAAACTACGTTTTTATTGACGTGATTCCTCTCAAGCCTGCCTTACATACGCACGTTCGTGATAAAAAAATGCTTGTGCGGCTGCACTATAAAGGGGAAGTTCCATTTGAATGGCGCCCCCCTTTGGACTGATTATGCAAATTTCCCATCTCATAACTTGCTTCTGAGCATGAGCGTTTTTCCCTCCTCGGTAAAGCCTACACGCGACCGTTTTTCACGACAAAAAAACTACCGTACGACAAAAAATAGAGCAGGTTCTAAATTTTTTATGCCCATTTTTCTCTTCGAGAAAAATGCTCTGGAGCATACACACGACCGTTTTTCACGACCAATTAAAAAAAATGCATTTTTCTCGTCATGTGTACGCAGCCTTAGGCCGTGTACACACGGCAGGGAACCTCGACGGGCAGAACACATCGTTCCGCCCGTCGAGGTTCCCTGCCGGCCGTCTAAATCGGCGACCCACCCGTCGGGAATGGCAACCAGCCATTCTTCCAGGCGGGCCGTCGAGCAAATAGAGAGCGTGCTCTCTATTTCTGCTCGACGGGCTTCCCGACGGGAAGCTCGCCGAGAGCGCACACACGGCCGAGGTCCTCGCTGGAATGCAGCTTCCAGCGAGGTTCTCGCTGGTTTCCAGCGAGAACCTCGGTCGTGTGTACGCCGCCTCAGATTTGTTTCCTGTTAAGCCTGCAGTACGAACTTGAAAAATATTTGTGTATGGCCAATTTAACACTTGCACTGGCACTAAATATAAACCCTTCCTTTTCTACTCAGAACACACTGACACTAACCATGTCCTGATCTGGGGGTGCACCATGAAGCGCACTCCCTGCACAAACACATGCCACATACACTATATTGTCAAAAGTATTGGGACATCTGCCTTTACACGCACAGGAACTTTAATGGCATGGCATCCCAGTGTTAGTCCGTAGGGTTCAATATTGAGTTGGCCCACCATTTGCAGCTATAAAAGCTTCAACTCTTCTGTGAAAGCTGTCCACAAGGTTTAGGAGTGTGTCAATGGGAATGATTGACCATACTTTCAGAAGCGCATTTGTGAGGTCAGGCATTGATGTTGAATGATAGAGCCTGGCTTGCAGTTTCCGCTTTAATTTATCCCAAAGGTGTTCTATAGGGTTGAGGTTGAGACTCTGTGCAGGCCAGCCAAGTTCCTGCACCCCAAACTCACTCAATTATGTCTTTTTGGGCCTTGCTTTGTGCACTGGTATAAATCATTTGGTGGAAGGAGGATTATGTTTTGTTTTTTTCAGGGGTTGGGCTTGGCCCCTTAGTTCCAGTGAAGAGAAATGGCCTCTTTCTGTTCCAACATGACTGCGCACCAGTACACAAAGCAAGGTTCATAAAGACATAGATGAGCGAGTTTGGGGTGGAGAAACTTGACTGGCCTGCACAGAGTCCTGACCTAAACCCGATAGAACACCTTTGGGATGAATTAGAGCAAAGGCCTTCTTAAAAACATTATGGTCTGACCTCACACATGCGCTTCTGGAAGAATGGTCAAACATTCCCATAGACACACTCCTAAACCTTGGGGACAGCCCTCCCAGAAGAGATGAAGCTGTTATAGCTGCAAAGGGTGGGCCAACTCAATATTGAACCCTACAGACTAAGACTGGGACCCCATTAAAGTTTATGTGCGTGTAAAGGTAGGTGTCCCAATGCTTTTGGTAATATAGTGTGTATGTGGAACCTTGCATACATGTATTATGCCATCGTCAGGGTTTGCCATTGTTTTGTGACCCCCTGAGGAACCCAGAAAGTATCCATGTGTATTCTTACTTGGATCTTGGTGTCACCTGCATATTTCTTTTAGATCTGTGCTGGATAAAACAGATCCTGCACTTTAGTTCTGTGCAAGAGTTCCCTGTAATAAAGACCGGTCACTGCTTCTCCCTCTTCTTGTGTACGGTGACTGGTCTTGTCTCCTCCCCCTCCTCATAGTTTTATGCAGACATCCTAATGTAAGAAGACCTACTGGGTCTCTCCCCCAGTTCTGTTCTTTGTACAGGCTATACACAGAAAAGTAATGATGTCACCTGTACTTTCAGAAGGTAATATTGGGGTTTGTAAAGGCAGGGATCAACAAACCCAGGTGCCAGGTCGCAATTGCAACTAGAATTAGCGACCTGGCACCTGGGGCGGCACAGCTGGGGTCTGTCTCTGTGCACACACCCCCCCCCCCCCCCTCGTGATCACTGCAGGCCAATGCTTCTTTATGGAATCTGGCGCCCTCTTGTGGTGGCCTTTGGTATTACAAGACAACCAGCAATGCTAATAGAGCTTCCCTGCCTGTTTTCATTGCCCAACAATTTCCTTCCTCTTAGAACCGCCAAACATTCTATATATTTTTAATTCCAACACCCTAGAGAATAAAATGGCGGTTGTTGCAATACTTTCTGTCACACCGTATTTGCGCAGCGGTCTTACAAGCGCACTTAGGCAACGTTTATAAATATCTACAGGTTGCATGTTTTGCGTTACAGAGGAGGTCTAGGGCTAGAATTATTGCTCTCGCTCTTCCAATCACGGTGATACCTCACATGTGTGGTTTGAACACCGCTTTCATATGCGGGCACTACTTAAGTATGCATTCGCTTCTGCATGCAAACTCGGCGGGACGGGGTGCGTTCCTGGCTCCTAACTTTTTTAGCTGGCTCCTAGATTCCAAGCAAATTTGTCAAGCCCTGTGTAAAGGCACCTGAAGCCATTGGGAATTATATTTGAATGAATGTTTTTGTGCCTGGAGTTCAACTTTAAAGCTTTGTGAAATGTGGTTTATGTCCAGTTTAGTTAAATTGTTGCTTTTACACATTGTACAAAACGTTTTTCTCAGGTTCACTCCAATTCTCATTACAGTGTGCTGGATAATCTGTTTTTATGTGTTAAATGCAACATTTATATACAGGGCGCGGGGTTTAAACCGTTTTGATGAACTGCCTAAATAAAATTAATTAACCAGTAATAATAAAATAAAATAGTAACTTTTGCTTCAAGTTGAAGTTAATAGATTATTTGTATTGCATACTTGCTACAATGTATCAATTTATATTCCATACCTGATGGACAGCTGGGGAAGCGGAGAATCCCTGTACTAGTCAGTGCTACTAAAGTGATCTTCTGGGTCCTGGGCTGAGCAGCTTCCCCAATGTACACAGGACATTGCTCACGTGGCACCATCCTGTTTGTCCAATCAGAGAGCTCCTTGTACTCACTGCAAAAATACAAGAAGTGCTCTGAATTACAGCAATGTTAAGCAAGCTCCCCATTGTGGTCAGTATGCAGTGAGGCAGCACTTACATAGAATCCAGAGGAGTGAAGCTGTCAGGGCCGCCATCAGAAATTCTGGGGCCCCTTACACAGCTTCAGGCATGGGCCCCCTGGAGCAGAGAACCAGGGGGGTGCTGCCGCCTCAAATTGAGAAGCGGGGGGCTGCTGCAAATTGAATTGAAAAGCGGGGGGCGCTATTTGAGAAAAATGAGAAGCGGGGGGGGCACAAATTTATTTAAAAAAGGGACCTCTGGGCCCTTTAATAAAAATAAATAAAATATATATATATATATATATATATATATATATTTATTTTAAAATAAAAAATTATAAAAGAAAGGGGGGTTGCCTTCCGGGGGCCCTGGGGACCTCTTTAATAAAAAAAATATATATATATATATAAATGTATAAAGAAAAAAAAAGGGGGTTGCCATCTGGGGCCCTTCGGGCCCCTTACAAAAAAAGGGGGTTGCCATCCGGGCCCCTTAGGCCACGTACACACGACTAAACAAATCCGATCAAATCGGTCTGACAGACCGTTTTGATCGGATTTGTCTCCTGGTATATGTTGGTTTGATCGTACGTTCAAACCAAAATCCCCGCCGGCAGACAGCATGGTGACGTTGACGCCGCCACGTCACCACTCCAGGAAGTAAAATACTTCCACACATGCGTCGAATCCGGTCCGTCGGACCGGTTTCAGCAGATAAATTTGATCGTGTGTACGCGGCCTTACAGGTGTACTGCCTGTACCCCCCTGATGGCGGCCCTGGCAGCTGTCACAGTAGTAGCGCACTGATTAACGGTTTCCATAGTGGACCATGAGGTATGAGTAATTTTTACTTGTGCCAAACTGGATAATTGTAAATATGCAATACAAATAATTCTTGGAACTCAGCTTTAATCTACTCACAGAGCTGTCCCCTGCAGTAATTCCTTTTCGCCACTAGATGTCCTCAAACCTGAATAAAAACAAGAAACCTGGGGTGATTACTTGTCCACATCACAAATTTTGGCTAGCCTGTCCATTCAGACCCGGGTCACACTAGTGTGATGTCAGACATCACATGTGATTCGCACTGCATTGCTGTTCACATCACATGCGATTTCAGCCATACAAACTGTATGGCTGAAATCACATTTAATTTGTGCCAAAATGGTGCAGGACCCTTTTTTTTGGTCCGCACAGGAATCGGATCGCATGGGTGTTTTCTCGTGCAATCCAATTCCTGCACCATTTTACAGTTCGCACTGCGATCTGCAAACCGATCTGGAGGTGTTTTTTAACTTTACAGCCCACAACTGGTCACAGATCTTAGTGTGAACTAGGGCCAAAACAACTAATCAATTAATCGACAACTAATTGATTATGAAAATTGTAATCCATTAATTTCATAATCGATTAATTGGCCAGTAACATAATGGGGTTAAAAAAACTAAAATTAGCCCTTTATAGTACAAAAAAAGCAAATCGCTACTGTAAATATTACTTTCACTGTCCCACAGTAAAAAAATGAACCCCTTACAGTAGCGATTATTTGCTCTTTTTGTACTTATTTTTGTTTTTTAACCCCATGTTATGTTACTAAACATCTAAGACCGGGGTCACACCTCTGTGTTTTGGTACTTTTTGCAGAAACACACTACAGTTCGTTTACATGTTTTCCAATGGGACACGTTCCCATCCATGATTTTTTTTCAGCTGCTGCGTATTTGGAAAGGGCAAAGACTTTTTAATGCAAAATGGTGCTATTTAGTTTTTTTTGTTCAATATACTTCAAAGGAGAAGCTGCAGAAAAGCATGTAATGTGTTTTTGCGGCAATTTGTGTTTTGTAATCTTCATTTTTATTTTATTTTTAAAAGGGGTGTTCCAGGTTTTTTTATGTTTATTAAGAGTCAGCAGCTACAAAAAGTGTAGCTGCTGGCTTTTAATAAACATATACTTACCTTCTCCACGGTTCCAGCGACGCGTCGGCCGGGGCTCCGCTCCTCTCCCCCCCTCCCTGGCCGGCGTCTTCATTCCAAGTGTGGGCACCCGGCCGTGACAGCTTTCAGCTTCACGGCCGGGCACCCACTGCGCATGTGCGAGTGGCCATTGGACTAATCGCCTTACCAGCCCCTCGGCGGAAGGAGGAAGTGGGACAGGAAGTCCCACTCCTCCTGAAGCCCCCACTCCACCCCACAAAAAATAAGGCATGTAAGGGGGTGAGGAGTGGATTAAAGCGGAGTTCCACCCAGGAAAACCACTTTTGCCCATCTTCTTTAAAAAAAAATAAATAAAAAAAAACCTGAAAAAAAAAAAAAAATACTCACCCGAAATACCTGTTGCTATGCGGAAGTCCGTAATCTGCCTCACCTGCACCGCGGTCCGATTTCTTCTTCTCCTTCTCCTAATGAATGGGGCGCGCTGCTTTCTGGGAACTGTGTGTGTTCTCAGAGAGCAGCGCGCCCATTCACAAGCCAGCGTGAGACTCACGCAGGCGCAGTAGGAAATGGGCAGTGAAGCCGTATGGCTTCACTGCCTGTTTCCCATAGTGTGGATGGCGGCGCAGGACCCGGAGCGATCGTGGGACCGGCATCGGGGGGCCCATCAGCGCGGGCAAGTAGGACAAGGTAAGTGTCCTTATTTAAAGTCAGCAGCTACACTGTTAGTAGCTGCCGACTTTAAAAAAAAAAAAATTGCGGCTGGAGCTCCGCTTTAAGCGGAAGTTCAATTTTTGGGTGGAACTCCGCTTTAGGCTATTATCCGATTAATCAAAACAATAATCTGCCAACTAATCGATTTATAAAAATAATCGTTAGTTGCAGCCCTAGATTTCAGACATACAAACTGTATGGCTGAAATCACATTTCATTTGTGCCAAAATGGTGCAGGACCCTTTTTTTGGTCCGCACAGGAATCGGATCGCATGGGTCCTCATGCAATCCGATTCCTGCACCATTTTACAGTTCGTACTGCGATCTGCTAACCGATCTGGAGGTGTTTTTAACTTTACAGTGACACCCACAGCGGTTCGCCGATCTTAGTGTGAACCGTTGAGCGATTCAGGTGTGATGCAGGAACCCGCACTGGATTTGCAGGGTTCTCGCATCGCACTAGTGTGAACCAACACTAAATACACAAAGGTGGAAAATAAACATCCTAAGCACTTGCAAAAAAAACAAAAACAAGGAAGAGTCAGCATCCCTCTGATGGGAAAAAATAAACAATTTCTTTTATAAACACAGGAAAACGGCCTACAAATACAGAGGATATTTGTAAATTTCAAACTGATGAACAAGAAAAAATATATAACTAACTTGAAAAAATGTAAACGTTCAGAATCTGCTTCCATCCAGAAGACTTCTGTCCCCAGACTGCAGAAAGCCGAGGATCTATGGTTGATGCAGGACTACAATTCACTGCATAGTGGTAACAATAAGCATAATGGGACTTCCACAGATACATATTTTTTCACTCGACATGTCTCAAAAACCGGAAGACTTTCTGTGTGTGATGACAATGAGGTCCCCATTGGCAGCCTTGATGGAAGGACTCTTTTTAGTAAACTTAAACTTGTCAAATTTGCAAGTAGTTGGCACAGGGTTCCTCTTCTATTAGTACTTACTGGAGAACTGCTCATTTTGCATGTCAAACTACAGGCATGACATTACTTCCAAGTTATCCTGGTAGGTGGTGCTGGGCTGGTCACTGGCAGACACTGCCACCATCTCTCCATGGTAGGTGGGCTGGAAGCTGTCGTCCATGGGTTGAGAGTCAGATATGGCACCAGGTAAAAGGGGCAAGCTCATGCTGGTGCAGTTTTGCTCAGTTGAAGCAGAATATGCATTTTCCAGGGCTTCTCTGACAATGCTAGGAAGTTTGCTCTCAGCCATCATGGGAGACCTATCTGGAGCTAAAGGTTCCTCCTCGGAGGAAGAGTCTGGAGCTAGAGCTTCACTCTCAGCTGCAATGAAGGACCAGTCTTGTTCTAGCGGTTTGTCCTCAGTCATCAGGGTGGGCCAGTCTGGAGCTAGAAGTTCACTCTCTGACATTACGGCGAAACAGTCAGGTTCATTATCAACCATAATGGAGTACCAATCTGGAAGTTGAGGTCCACTATTAACCATTCTGGAAAACAAGCTTTGTGTTGAAGGTCTGCACCTAGCTGGCATTGAAGACCAGTCTGAAGCTTGAGTTTTGCTATCCGCCACCATTGAGGACCATTCTGAAGCTTCAGGTTTGCTCTCAGCCACCACAGAAGACCAGTCTGGAGCTTGAGGTGTGCTCTTAGCCACCATAGAGGAACAATATGAAGCTTGCGTTTTGCTCTCTGTCACCATCGAGGACCAGTATGAAGCTTGAGGTTTACTCAAAGCCATCATGGGGGCCAAATCCAAAGCTTGAGGTTTGCGCAAGGCCACCATGGAGGACCAGTCTGGAGCTTGAGGTTTGCTCTGAGCCACCATAGAGAAACAGTTTGAATTTTGAGGTTTGCTCTCAGCCACTAAAGAGGACCAGTCTGAAGCTTGGGGTTTGCTCTCAGCCATCATAGAGAACCAGTCTGAAACTTGAGGTTTGCTCTCAGCTATCATAGAGGACCAGTCTGGAGTTGGAGGTTTGCGCTTAGCCACCATAGAGAACCAGTCTGGAGCTTGAGGTTTGCTCTCAGCCACCATAGTGGAACACTTTAAAGCCTGAGGTTTGCTTTCAGTCATCATGGGTGACCAGTGTGAAGCCTGTAATTTTCTTTTAGCCACTACACAGGACCAGTCTGAAGCTTGAGGTTTGTTTTCCAGCACTGTAGAGGACCAGTCTGAAAGCTGAGGCTTGTTCACCACTGTAGAGGACCAGTCTGAAAGCTGAGGCTTGTTCACCACTGTAGAGGACCAGTCTGAAAGTTGAGGCTTGTTCACCACTGTAGAGGACCGGTCTGAAAGCTGAGGCTTGTTCACCACTGTAGAGGACCAGTCTGAAAGCTGAGGCTTGTTCGCCATTGTAGAGGACCAGTCTGAAAGCTGAGGCTTGTTCACCACTGTAGAGGACCGGTCTGAAAGCTGAGGCTTGTTCACCACTGTAGAGGACCGGTCTGAAAGCTGAGGCTTGTTCACCACTGTAGAGGACCAGTCTGAAAGCTGAGGCTTGTTCACCACTGTAGAGCACCAGTCTGAAAGCTGAGGCTTGTTCACCATTGTAGAGGACCGGTCTGAAAGCTGAGGCTTGTTCACCATTGTAGAGGACCAGTCTGAAAGCTGAGGCTTGTTCACCACTGTAGAGGACCGGTCTGAAAGCTGAGGCTTGTTAACCACTGTAGAGGACCAGTCTGAAAGCTGAGGCTTGTTCACCACTGTAGAGGACCGGTCTGAAAGCTGAGGCTTGTTCACCATTGTAGAGGACCGGTCTGAAAGCTGAAGCATTCTTTCAGTTTTCATAGAGGAACAGTTTGAAGCATGAGGCTTGCTGAAAGGCACAATGGAGGTCCAGGCTGGAACTACAGGTCTGATCAACACCATCATAGTTGGAGGTACTGGCGACACAGGTGGAGAAATCCGGGTGGCATGTCTTTGCAGCCGCACTACACTGGCATTGATGACCTTGTTGACTTCTCCGGTATCCAGATCGGTCACTCTCTGCTTTCCAGGCTTCGTTTCAATCTTCCTAATGGCCACCTTGGCAGCCTTCTCCCGCTGTTTGTAACCCACCAGGTTGCAATCTTCGCACTGGCAATGTATCCACGTGCAGTTGCGCTTGTGGCCCTTCAGAGGCGAGAGCAAGCCATGGTTCCTGCAGCGGGCACACAGGGGCCGGCGCTTGGCAGACATGGTGGCTTCTCCAGGAGAACCATGGTCGGGACTTGTCTGCGGAGAGAAGGACATGACTCGGGTCACGGGGGACTGAGTGCCTCACACCTAGAGGATCATGGGGGGGTCATCAACTCCACCCTAAGAGAGAATGGGAGAAGAGCGCCGCCTACAGGTAGAGGGAGGATCGGGGGAGCGCGGGGGAGAGGAGTCTCCATACTGGAGACCCGCTGCAGACATGAATCGGATTTATTTCATTTATATCTAATACCCATCTAACATATCTTCACTAATGACTCATTTATTTCATTTCTAATACCCATCTAATATATCTTCACTAATGACTGATTTATTTCATTTCTAATACCCATCTAATATATCTTCACTAATATCTGATTTATTTTATTTATAATACCCATCTAATATATCTTCACTAATATCTAATTTATTTCATTTATATCTAATACCCATCTAACATATCTTCACTAATGACTCATTTATTTAATTTCTAATACCCATCTAATATATCTTAACTAATATGTAATTTATTTCATTTATAATAATCATCTAATATATCTTCACTAATATCTGATTTATTTTATTTATATTTAATACCCATCTAATATACCTTCACTAATATTTTATTTATTTATAATACCCATCTAATATATCTTCACTAATATCATTTATATCTAATACCCATCTAATATACAGTATCTTCATAATATATCAGATTGTATTTAATCTCTACCGATCTAATATATCTGTTCACTAATATATGATTTCTGTCTGGTGCAATTTACTGTACAGTATATAAATATCGATCTCTCAGTAACAGTTGTCTCCAAACTGCAGCACTTTTCTTGCCTTTGTTTGGCCCATGGTTCATTATTCCTCCCACTAGCACCAATGATGGGGCACTATTCCTCCCAGTGACACCAACTATGGGGTACTTTTCCTCCCAGGGACACCAACTATGGGGTACTTTTTCTTCCCAGTGACACCAACCATGGGGTAATATTCCTCCCATTGAAAACAATGATGGGGCACTATTCTTTCCACTGACACCAACAATGGAGCACTAATTATCCTTCTGACCCTAATGATGGAGCACTAATCCTCTTACTAATACCAACGATGGGGCACTATTACTCCCAATGATGGGGCGCTATTCCTCCCACTGACATCAACAATGGGGCATTATTTCTCTCAGTGACACCAACTATGGGACTCTACTCATTAACAACAAAGATGGGACTCTATTCCTCTTATTGACAACAAGGGTGGGGCACTATTCCTTCCACTGACACCAATGATGGGCCACTATTTCTTTCACTGACACCAACGATGGGGCACTATTCCTCCTACTGACACTAATGATAGGACACTTTCTCCAACTAACACCAACGATGGGGCACTATTCCATCTACTGACACTAATGATGAGACACTTCCTCCCACTAACACCAACAATGGAGCACTATTTATTCTACTGACACTATTGATGGGACACTTTTCCTTACACCAACACCAACAACCAGGCACTATTCCTCTCATTAACACCAATGATGGGACACTATTACTCCCAATGACACCAATGATGAGGCACTATTCTGCTCACTGACACCAAGGATGGTGAATTAATAATTTGACATCAAGAATGGGACATTTTTCTACTCCCACTTGAAACGGTCCGCCTCCCCCGAAAGTTTGAAGCACAGTAAACTGGCCCTGTGTTTAGAAAGGCCCCTGCTCTATGATTTAACTGTCATTCCATAGCCCTCCAGTATGTCTCCATCCATCAAATATATATGTGAACCCAATCATTAAAACCTTACATTAGCTACAGCATGTCAATGTTATTTCAGAGTAATTTACAATAGATTTAGTGTCAAATCACACCAGATGCACATGTATACGTTGATCAGTGTATGTATGTATGTGTGTGTGTGTATATATATATATATATATATATATATATATATATATACAGTGGAGAGAACAAGTATTTGATACACTGCTGATTTTACATGTTTTCATACTTACAAAGCATGCAGAGGTCTGTAATTTTTATCATAGGTATCTAAAACAAAAAAATCCTGAAAATCACATTGTATGATTTTTAAGTCCCCTTTCACACTGGCGCAGGAGCCGCGTTGGCGGTGTAGCGCCGCTAAAAATAGAGGCGCTATACCGCTGGATTTGCCGCGGGATTTGGCCGCTAGTGGTGCGGTATTAACCCCCGCTAACGGCCCGATAAAAGGGATAATACCGCCTGCAATGTGCCTCTGCCGCGGTTTCCCATTGTTTTAAATGGGAAGGAGTGGTATACATACCGCTCCTCTCACCGCTCAAAAGATGCTGCTGACAGGAGATTTTTTTCTCTACTTTTTTCTCCCCTCCGGCTTTCACATTGAGTATGCAGTGCAGGAGTTTTTCAGGCGGTATAGCAGCACTATTTTTAGCGCTGTACCACCTGAAAAAGCTCCTCAGTGTGAAAGGGGTCTTTGTAATTAATTTGCATGACATAAGTATTTGATACATCAGAAAAGCAGAACTTAATATTTGGTACAGAAACCTTTGTTTGTAATTACAGAGATCATACAATTCCTGTAGTTCTTGACCAGGTTTGCACACACGGCAGCAGGGATTTTGGCCCACTCTTCCATACAGAACTTCTCCAGATCTTTCAGGTTTTGGGACTGTGGCTGGGCAATACGGACTTTCAGCTCCCTCCAAAGATTTTCTATTTGGTTCAGGCCTGGAGACTGGCTAGGCCTCTCCAGGACCTTGAGATGCTTCTTAGGGAGCCACTGCTTAGTTGCCCTGGCTGTGTTTTTTGGGTTGTTGTCATGCTGGAAGACCTAGCCACGACCCATCTTCAATTCTCTTACTGAGGGAAGGGGGATGTTGGCCAAGTTCTTTTGCGATACATGGCACCATCCATCCTCCCCTCAATACAGTGCAGACGTACTGTCTCAAAGAATGATGATTCCACCTCCATGCTTCACGGTTTGGATGGTGTTCTTGGGATTGTACTCATCCTTCTGCCTCCAAACACGGTGAGTGGAGTTTAGACCAAAAAGCTCTATTTTTGTCTCATCAGACCACATGACCTTCTCCCATTCCTCCTCTGGATCATCCAGATGGTCATTGGCAAACTTCAGATGGGCCTGGACATGCGCTGGCTTGCGTAGGGGGACCTTGCGTGTGATGCAGTATTTTAATCCATGACGGCATAGTGTATTACTAATGGTTTTCTTTGAGACTGTGGTCCCAGCTCTCTTCAGTTGATTGACCAGATCCTGCCGTGTAGTTCTGGGATGAACCCTCACCTTCCTCATGATCATTGGTTCCCCACGAGGTGAGATCTTGCACAGAGCCCCAGACCGAGGGAGATTAACTGTCATCTTGAACTTCTTCCATTTTGTAATAATTGCGCCAAAAGTTGTTGCCTTCTCACCAAGCTGCTTGCCTATTGTCCTGTAGCCCATCCCAGCATTGTGCAGGTCTACAATTTTATCCCTGATGTCCTTACACAGATCTATGGTCTTGGCCATTGTGGAAAAGTTGTATTGGACAGGTGTCTTTTATACAGGTAATGAGTTCAAACAGGTGCAGTTAACACAGGTAATGAGTGGAAAACAGGAGGGCTTCTTAACAAAAAAAAAATGACAGGTCTGTGAAAGCCGGAATTCTTACTGGTTAGTGGGTGATGAAATACTTATGTCATGCAATACAATGCATTTAAAAAAAAAAAAAATTCATATAATGTGATTTTCTGGATTTTTGTACGCAAATTTATATAATGTTGTAGCTTTTTTTTGCTATCATAATGAAAAAATACAGATTTAAAAAAAAAACATGTTTTTTTTTAGTTTCTGTTATAAAATTTTGCAAACAAATAACCGGGGCCCTTTAATATATATATATATATATATACAGTGCCTTGCGAAAGTATTCGACCCCCTTGAACTTTGCGACCTTTTGCCACATTTCAGGCTTTAAACATAAAGATATAAAACTATAATTTTTTGTGAGGAATCAACAACAAGGGACACAATCATGAAGTGGAACGGAATTTATTGGATATTTCAAACTTTTTTAACAAATACAAAACTGAAAAATTGGGCGTGCAAAATTATTTAGCCCCTTTTCTTTCAGTGCAGCAAACTCTCTCTAGAAGTTCAGTGAGGATCTCTGAATGATCCAATGTTGACCTAAATGACTAATGATGATAAATAGAATCCACCTGTGTGTAATCAAGTCTCCATATAAATTCACCTGCACTGTGATAGTCTCAGAGGTCCGTTTAACGCGCAGAGAACATCATGAAGAACAAGGAACACACCAGGCAGGTCCGAGATACTGTTGTGGAGAAGTTTAAACCCGAATTTGGATACAAAAAGATTTCCCAAGCTTTAAACATCCCAAGGAGCACTGTGCAAGCAATAATATTGAAATGGAAAGAGTATCAGACCACTGCAAATCTACGAAGACCTGGTCGTCCCTCTAAACCTTCAGCTCATACAAGGAGAAGACTGATCAGAGATGCAGCCAAGAGGCCCATGATCACTCTGGATGAACTGCAGAGATCTACAGCTGAGGTGGGGGACCCTGTCCATAGGACAACAATCAGTTGTAAACTGCACAAATCTGGCCTTTATGGAAGAGTGCCAAGAAGAAAGCCATTTCTTAAAGATATTCATAAAAAGTGTCGTTTAAAGTTTGCCACAAGCCACCTGGGAGACACACCAAACATGTGGAAGAAGGTGTTCTGGTCAGATGAAACCAAAATCGAACTTTTTGGCAACAATACAAAACGTTATGTTTGGCGTAAAAGCAACACAGCTTATCACCCTGAACACACCATCCCCACTGTCAAACATGGTGGTTGCAGCATCATGGTTTGGGCCTGCTTTTCTTCAGCAGGGACAGGGAAGATGGTTAAAATGGATGGGAAGATGGATGGAGCCAAATACAGGACCATTCTGGAAGAAAACCTGATGGAGTCTGCAAAAGACCTGAGACTGGGACGGAGATTTGTCTTCCAACAAGACGAGATCCAAAACATAAAGCAAAATCTACAATGGAATGGTTCAAAAATAAACATATCCAGGTGTTAGAATGGCCAAGTCAAAGTCCAGACCTGAATCCAATCGAGAATCTGTAGAAAGAACTGAAAACTGCTGTTCACAAACGCTCTCCATCCAACCTTTTGCAAGGAGGAATGGACAAAAATGTCAGTCTCTCGATGTGCAAAACTGATAGAGACATACCCCAAGCGACTTACAGCTGTAATCGCAGCAAAAGGTGGCGCTACAAAGTATTAACTTAAGGGGGCTGAACAATTTTTCAGTTTTTTATTTGTTAAAAAAGTTTGAAATATCCAATAAATTTCGTTCCACTTCATGATTGTGTCCCACTTGTTTTTGATTGTTCACAAAAAATTACAGTTTTATATCTTTATGTTTGAAGCCTGAAATGTGGCAAAAGGTCGCAAAGTTCAAGGGGGCCGAATACTTTCGCAAGGCACTGTATATATATAAAAATATTATTATTTTTTTTTAAAAAGGGGGGGTTGTCATCCGGGGCCCTGGGACCTCTGGGCTCTTTAACTCCTTAAGGACCTCCGCATGTACATTTACGTCGGCAGAATGGCACGGAAAGGCACATTGGCGTACCTGTACGTCCCTGCCTAGACGTGGGTTGGGGGTCCCCCCCCCCGGTACTTGCGGCGGTCCCCGTGGCTGCAGGAGCGATCTGGGATGAGGGGGCGGCTATTCGTTTCTAGCCACCCCCTCGCAATCGCTCCCAGCCAATTTGCGCACTCCCCCGCCCTCTGCCTGTGGGGGAAGTGATGTAATCTCTCCTCGTGGCGGTCTTTTCAACCGCCGCTGAGGAGAGAAGATATCACACAGTGAGTTTGCACCAACACTACACTAATACAGTACACATAGGCACATAACCCCCCCCCCCCCCCGATCACCCCCCCCCAGTCCCCTGTTACAGTGTCACTGAATGCAGTGATCATATATTTACTGATCACTGCATTTAGTGTCAGTGTGACAGTTAGTGTGACAGGCAGTTTGTGTTAGGTCCAGGGTAGCCCCCTACCCCCCCTAATAAAGTTTTAACCCCTTGATCACCGCCCTAGTTAACCCTTTCAACCCCCTATTGCCAGTGTCACTAAGCGATCGGTTTTCTGATCGCTGTATTAGTGTCACTGTTGCCGCTAGGTAGCTAGTTTTTTTTTTTTTAATTGCGATTTTTTTTTTTTACTAAAGACATGTGGCTGAATACATTTTGGCCTAAATGTTTGACTCAAATTTAGTTTATTTGATTTTTCTTATAACAAAAAGTAGAAAATAAACGGTCTTTTTCCGTTTATATCGCAAAAAATAAATATCACAGAGACAATCAAATACCATTAAAAGAAAGCTCTATTTGTGGGAAGAAAAGGACGCAAATTTTGTTTGGGAGCCACGTCGAACGACTGGGCAATTGTCTGTTAAAGCGACGCAGTGCCGAATTGTAAAAACGCCTCTGGGAATTTAGCAGCATATTGGTCTGGGTCTTAAGTGGTTAATAAAATATATATATATATAAAAAACAAATAAAAAAAAGGGGGGTTGCCATCCGGGGCCCGGGGGACCTCCGGGCCCCTTACAGGTGTACTGCCTGTACCCCCCTGATGACGGCCCTGGGTAGGGCGGGTCAGAGAGGTTTGGGGAGACTATCTTATTGATTTAAGCACATCATCCCATTCATCGTTCTCCAGCTCCCCCACATCCACCATCCATCATTTTTTACAGTTGTAAGCTAGAGTTGTAGCCCCAGGGCGGAGGAGGCAGTCGACATTATACATGTTAGATGTCTTCTTAGGTTCAGACTCCAAATGAGTGGCAGACCTCGAGGAATCTGAAAAGCATAGAGTTGGGTAGGTCAAATTCAGTCTTGAGGTCTTGAATTGATTTAATACCTCCGCTGTAGGGATGGGCCGAACACCCCTCGGTTCGGTTTGCAGCAGAATTGATTTTAAGGGGAGCTTTAAAAAAAAATGGGAGTGGATTCCCCCCAAAAATCTATACTAGACCCTTATACGAGCATGTAGCCTGGCAGGGGAGGATAAGGGGGGGGGGGATCGAGTGACACATGCCCTCCCACCCCAAAGCACCTTGCCTATGTTGATGGGGACAAGGGCCTCTTCTCGACAACCCTGGGCTGTGGTTGTTGGGTTCTGCGGACAGGGTCTTGTCGGAATTTGGAAGCCCCCTTTAAGTAGGGAGCCCTCATATCCCATTCCTCCATGTAAATGTGTATCGGGTACATTGTACCCCTACCCATTCACCCAAAAGAGTGTCAAAAAGTAAAAACCACAAGAGACAGTTTTTGACAATTCCTTTATTAAAAAGAAAAATAATAATAAAAAGTATAAATCCATCGTCAATCATGCCGTCTGAAGGACCCGAAAAATAGAAAAAGAAGCTCCGCCTCCAAGGGAGTCCTCCCAGCAAATGCTGTCTTTTCGCTTTGACAGCTGTTATACAGATAAGGGCGGGGCCACCCGCTGATGTAACCAGATGACCCTGTCCCCTCTGACATTAGTAGGGGACGGGTCACTCGGTTATGTCACCGGGTGGCCCCGCTCTTGCCTATATAACAGCTGTCAAAGCCAAGAGACAGCAGGCCTCCCATGGAGGCAAAGCTTCTTTTTTTTAAATCTATTTTTCTGGTCCATAGGGGCGGTGTGATTGAAAATGGATGTACATCGCAGGACACTTTTTATTTTTATTTTTAATAAAGGAAACTGTCTCGTGTGGATTTTACTTTTTGACACTTTTTTGGGTGAACGGGTAGGGGTACAATGCACCCAATTCCCATTCACATAGGAGGGGGCCAGGATATGGGGTCCCCCTTGTTAAAGGGGGCTTCCAGATTCCGATAAGCCTCCTGTCCGCTATCCCCGACAACCACCAGGCAGGATTGTCGGGAAGAGGCCCTTGTCCCCAGTAACAAGGGATAAGTTGCTTTGGGGGGTTCAGAGGACAATTCATCAGAAGAGGCTATAGAGGAAGAAGAGGAGGGGATGGGGCAGACAGATGTGTCAGAATCACCACCAGATTTTTGGATGCATGGTGGCGGAACAAGCTCCAGCACTGAACCTTGTCATGCATCCTTCCCAGCTGCAAGCAGTTACCCATTGTGCGGATGAAGGAAATGTAAGGTCCCTGACCATTTTTATTTTATTTCGGTTTGAACAACCTAGCAGAACATTGCACTAGTTGTCCTTTCCTATTTTGACAAGTATTTGAACCTACATTCTCCAATTAAGTACCCCTGGCGAAAGGCTTTACCTGAAACGCATCAGGTACTGAAGAGTGTTTTCGGACATTGGAGAGTATTAATTTATGCCTGCAATGATTCTATGATTTGTTCTTGCTATGTTTTTACATGATCATGTGCGATTTATCCTTTTATATGTACCAATAAATATTTGTTTTTACTCAATCTTGGTAGTGTTGTTACCCCCTAAAGTGGGGCATGGCATGTCCTTTTTCTTCACTGCTGGTTCAGAGCAAACTCATCAGAAGAAGCAATAGAGGAAGACAAAGAGGAGGGGTGGAGCAGAAGGATATGGCAGTATCAGCACCAGCTTTCTGGAGGCTTGGTGGCAGAACAAGCTCCAGCACTGAACCCTGTCCTGCATCCTTTCCAGCTGTGAGCAGTTACCCAGTGCGCCGTATAGGAAATAACCAATGAACTTTTGGAAGTCAGCAGGGAGTCAGAAAGCGCAGTGTAATGCAATAGGGTTGCTGCCCTTAAGCCGGCCCCTGAAGGTCCATCCTGCCTGGGAGCTGTGTATCCTCACTTTCCTCCTCTGTTCTCTCAGGCACCCAAGTACAGTCAGTGACCTCATCATCCTCTCCCTCCGCCTCACTGGAGCAAACTTGGCTGTATGCTGCAGCTGGTGGAAAATTACTGCTAGTTTCTTGTCCTTCTGTGACATTCCCTCTATCTAAGTTTATGTTACTCCCTTCCTCAGCCTGGGAACCAGCATCGGAGCATTCAAAATTGCTGCGCATCCTCCAGCAGCATTTAACCGACACTATGATCGAATAATTCTGGTGACTCCGCCGTGCATAATGGTGGGGCCACTGAAGGAGTAGGTGTTGACAAGGAGATGATGGAATAGGCTGCCTTGGCAGCTGCGGTGGAAGGCAAACTAGTATGAGCCTGGATGATAGAGGATGAGAAGAATGACTGCTTAGTTATCCACTCCACCAACTCTTCTGCATGCTGTGGCTCAATAAGGCCCCATGCACACGAGACGCAACTGCAAACACACTTTTCAAAGGCAAAAACCGGCGTTTTTGCCGCAATTACATGCCGCGTTTAGCAGCGTTTTACCGCGTTTGCGTCTATCAGCGTTTATACCACAGACATTGTAGACCCTGCCAAAGCTCTGAAAGCATATATTTTTAACTATTTCTGCCATTTTCAACAGAGAGAGCAGCAGCAACAGAGAGAGCACTTGCATACTTTCATTTGATTCTCCTTTGTGAAATGAATCCCATATTGAATATATGCCAAGAAATTGTCCTCACGTTGCTCTTGCTGAGGCTTCAACGCCGTCGCAAACTACGTGAGAGATCCAGAGGCAGAGCTCGTCGCTATTGGACCCATCCCTTGATGGCACAGAGATTTTCAGTTGGCTATTTTACCAATATGTATGTCCAGCTGTGTACTTATCCAAAGAAATTTTTTAATTTTACACGGATGTCAATTGTGACTTTTGACATGCTGTTAGAAAAATTAAGACCCAGTCTGACACGCATGGAAACCAACATGAGAAAGAGTGTGTCACCAGAGGAACGTCTGTTGGTGACGATCAGGTATGTGCATATATTCATCAACTATGGGCCAGATTCAGCAACACTTGCGCTGGAGTATTTCGATATGCGCCGCGTAACTGTGAAGATGCGCCGTCGTATCTATGTGCACGTACCCACCAAACTAGATGCGCCCAATAACGGGCCATTTGCGACCGGCGGAACGTTCCGACGCCAGAGTATCGTCAGCGCTTAATTTCGCTTGGCGCATCAGTCGCGCCTATTGATTTCCCCTGCAAATATGCAAATGAGGGATTTTTCCCAATTCACGAACGGATTAGCACCATACGCTGGCTACATGCGCCGCGCGTATCTCGTCCGTCCGGCGCAAAGTTATTTCTACAAAAGGCTGCTTTATCTTTACTCCAGATGGCCACAGGTCAGCAGGAGAGCAGCTACAGCAGCGTTACCGACGATAAGAGCTAGCTAAGCACCCCCACTTGCAGGACAACACCTCTGTCCATGCTTGTCTGTCAAATTTTACAGCCATGGAGGAAGACATCATAGGTCTCCATAGCCGAGATGACGGCTGACAGCTCCTGGCCATTAAAGTTCAGCTTTCTCCTGTGTGTTTGCGGGGAACGGGAGCAGCCATCTCAGAACAAAAGTAACATCACTGCGGGGAGGGGGAGCAGGATATACTTTAGTGCCGAAATGGCGCTTCTACGGGCGCATTTAAACGCCCAACGGAAGGCATTGCGCTGACGTTTCCCGTGAAGTGGTGCCGACGGAAGTTGTGAGCATGCGCACAAAGGGGGCGAGTGGAGCCTCACTCACTGCGCATGCTCCGTGGTTGATGCGCTGAACGTAAGCCTCTGTGCTGGGCTCCGCCCATCATTTACATATGATCACACCCACTTCCCCTTGCGTCGGGTTACGCCAGCGCATTATCGTTACTCTGGCGCAAGTTTACGCGCAACTGCTATGTGAATAACAGTACTTGCGCTGAAAGGGTCGTCAGAGTAACGTAAATGAGAAGCGTTACTCTGGAGCAAAGATGCTCTCATCTACCTGAATTTGGCCCAATATATTTGTAGATGTACATATAAAAATACATTTGTGTCATTGTTCTATAAAAAAAAACTAGGGGCCAGATCCACAAAGCACTTAAGCCGGCGTTTCACGAGATGCGCGGCGTTATGCGCAGTATCCCGAAAATGATATACGCCTGAAATCCAGAATTTTTCGACCAACGTAATTTCGATAGACGGGCGCATCGTGCGCGCAAAAATGCGTTAGATACACCATTGTTTTGCTATGCAAATGCATGTCAGCTAAAGCAACACCGTTAGGAACAAGCTGAGCAGCCACACTTGCAGGACAACAATCTGTATGCCAACATGCCAGGGGCATCCTTGCTCATAGCTATACTACTGACTTTAGATGAGCGCAGAAGGAGGAGGGCATGGAGGAGGGCACGGAGAAGGGAACAGCAGAGGATATACCGCACACGCATAGACATCTTTGGCATGAGTGATTCTGAGGTGTATCGCATCTTCAGATTCACCCCTCATGACATCATGGAATTAACCACAACCCTGCAGGAGGACATCACCAGCCCAACACAACGTTCACATGAAGTGGAGCCACTGGTCAAGGTCCTGGGGCAACACTCCATTTCCTTGCCAGTGGCTCTTTTCACCCTAATGGGTAAATATATATTTTAGATACATTTTTTCTGTTTAATATATATTTTATATTAGTTAATATAATAAATATATAATTTTTTTTATATCTAATATATATTTAATATTTTAAATATTATTATAATTATATTATTTATTATTATATCCATTTTATATGTATGTATGTATGTGTGTATATATATATATATATAAATATATATATATATATATATATATATATATATATAGTAGTTCAACTTCCAGTTCCTCTCTGACATCTCTCAAAAACACACAATCCAAAAAACACAACGACACAACACAAACCAACAAACACTAACAAACAACAGAACAAAAGCACCTTGCTGTAGGAAGGGAAACAAATGGATGTACTTTTGCAATTGAAGGGCGTTTCTCTGGGCCAGATTCACGTACAGTGGCGCATATATTGACCGGAGTAGCGCACCTCCTTTACTTTAGACCGGCGCAATGTAGAGGAGAGAGAGAGAGAGAGGGGAGAGGGAGAGGGAGAGAGAGAGAGAGAGAGAGAGAGAGAGAGAGAGAGATTCAAAACTAGTATTATTATTATTTCTAAAAATTAGTTTTAATAAATTTAATTATTTTTCATTTAGGTTTCTGGCAACGGGTCAGTCTTTTGCCTCACTTCATCATTATTTTTTATTGGGTGTTTCAACAATTTCCAAAGTCACTCGAGAAACCTGCGCAGTGTTGTGGGAGGAACTACACACAGAAGTGATGCCAGTTCCCACAGATTCCATATGGTTAAAAATAATGGAGGAATTTTGGGACAAAACAAACTTCCCCAACTGTATTGGAGCCTTGGACGGAAAACATGTTTCGTGTCAAAAAAACACCAAAGTCCGGATCCATGTTTTTTAATTACAATTTTTTTTTTTCAATAGTCTTGCTTGCACTCGCTGATGCCAAATCAAAATTCATTTGTGTTGACGTTGGAGCATACGGCAGTCAAGGGGATTCTCGCATTTTCAGAGAATCCTCCATGACGTCGCATATATGAAGGTCGATTTGGAATTCCGGGTCCTAGGCCTTTTCCAAACACTAATGACCCAATACTACCTGGTGTTATAGTGGCTGATGATGCATTTGGCCTTTCCGAACATATAATGAGACCATACAGTGGCCAAGGACATAACCATACTAAAAGAATTTTCAACTACAGACTCAGTCATGCAAGACGTGTGGTCGAATGTGCGTTTGTCATATCTGCAGCAAAATGGCGTGTACGACTAAGTACAATGCAGTTAGATGTTGAAAACGTTGTCAAAGTAGTACTCGCCTGCTGTATTCTACACAATTTTGTCATTGATAATGATAGAATATCCACAGAACCTCCAAACCCAAATCAGAGCATTCAACATGTGGACCTACGCCCCAGCAGCAGAGTATTGACAATTAGAAACAATTTTGCTCAATATTTTGTTTCAAGCGTTGGTAGCGTGCCCTGGCAGGATTCCCATATTTAGTATCATTACAATGCTTCATGCTCCCAAAATGTTTGAAAAAAAATTATTATGTTAATATTTCAGTTTTAACCACTTGACCACTGGGCACTTAAACCCCCTTCCTGACTAGACCAATTTCCAGCTTTCGGTGCTCTCACAATTTGAATGACAATTACTCAGTCATACAACATTGTACCCATTTGAAATTGTTGTCCTTTTATTCACACAAATAGTGCTTTCTTTTGGTGGTATTTGATCACCTCTGGGTTTTTTATTTTTTGCGCTATAAAAGAAAAACGACTGAAAATTCTGTAAAAAAAAAAAAACTTGTTTCTGTCATATTAGCGGGTTATTTCTCACACACAGCATATGCATACCACAAATTACACCCCAAAACACATTCTGCTATTCCTCCCGAGTATGGTGATACCACATGTGTGAGACTTTTACACAGCGTGGCCACATACAGAGGCACAACATGCAGGGAACGCCATCAGGCGTTCTGGAACACCCAGACCAATTCTGACATTTCTCTCCTACATGGAAAAATCATCATTTATTTGCTAGAAAATTACATAGAAACTAGGGTTGTCCCGATACCACTTTTTTAGGACCGAGTACAAGTACCGATACTTTTTTTTAAGTACTCGCCGATATCGAATGCCGATACTTTTTTTTAAATGTGTCCCCAGATGCAGCCATGTCCCCCCACAAATGCAGCCATGTCCCCCCACAAATGCAGCCATGTCCCCCCACAAATACAGCCATGTCCCCCCACAAATACAGCCACGTCCCCCACAAATGCAGCCACGTCCCCCACATATGCAGCCACGTCCCCCCACATATGCAGCCATGTCCCCCCACATATGCAGCCATGTCCCCCCACATATATGCAGCCTTGTCCCCCCACATATATCTAGCCATGTCCCCCCACATATATCCAGCCATGTCCCCCCACATATATCCAGCCATGTCCCCAAACATATGCAGGCATGTCCCCGTACCTAAATGATGATGCCGCCACCGCCGCTGCCGTGTTAATCACTGTGCGGGGAACATTACAGGCAGCTTTCGTTTGAATAGCTGTTTTCCCTGCCGCGCCGTGTATAGACACTTCCTCTTGCTCGGGATTGGACAGATCACCCGTCCAATCCCGAGCAAGGGGGAGTGTCTATACACGGCACGGTGGGGAAAACAGCTATTCAAACTAAAACTGCCTGTAATGTTCGCCGCACGCTGATTAACGCGGCAGTGGCGGCTTTGCGATATACGGCGGGGGCAAGTATTCTATTCAGGTATCGGGGGCATTTGCGGGAGTACAAGTACAAATACTCGGTATCGGTCCCGATACCGATACTGATATCGGTATCGGGACAACCCTAATAGAAACCCAAAACATTATATATGCTTTTTTAGCAAAGACCCTAGAGAATACAATGGCGGCCGTTACAACTTTTTATCTCGCATGGTATTTTCGCAGACATTTTTTGAACGCGTGTGCTTAAAACAAAACAGTAAAGTTAGCCCAATTTTTTTTCATAATGTGAAAGATGAAGTTACGCCGAGTAAATAGATACCAAACATGTCACCCTTCAAAATTGCGCACACTCATGGAATGGCGCCAAACTTCGCTACTTAAAAATCCCCATAGGCGACGCTTTAATTACTTTTATTGGTTACATGTTTTTAGTTACGGAGGAGGTCTAGGACCAAAATGATTGCTCTCGCTCTAACGTTCGCAGAGATACCTCACATGTGTAGCTTGAACACCGTTTTCATATGTGGGCGGGACTTACGTATGCGTTCACTTCTGCATGCGAGCACACGGGGACAGGGGTGCTTTAAAAAAATGGGTATTGCAGAGTATTGGGGTATTGCAGAGTATTGCGCAGGGTATTGCAGAGTATTGCGCAGGGTATTGCAGAGTATCGCGCCGGGTATTGCAGAGTATCGCGCAGGGTATTGGGGTATTGCAGAGTATTGCGCAGGGTATTGGGGTATTGCAGAGTATTGGGGTATTGCAGAGTATTACACAGGGTATTGGGGTATTGCAGAGTATTGTGCAGGTATTGCAGAGTACTGGGGTATTGCAGAGTACTGGGGTATTGCAGAGTACTGGGGTATTGCAGAGTATTGGGGTATTGCAGAGTATTGTGCAAGGTACTGGGGTATTGCAGAGTACTGGGGTATTGCAGAGTACTGGGGTATTGCAGAGTATTGTGCAAGGTACTTGGGTATTGCAGAGTACTGGGGTATTGCACAGTATGGGGCAGGGATGGCTGAGCTGGGATGGATGGATGGATCTGTGACTGCATTTGTCACAGATCCAGCCACAGCGCTGCTGCTGCCACCCGCTCCCCCCCCTCTCCTCTCACACTGTACCGAACGGTACAGAGAGGAGAGGGAGGAACCGGCGCATCAAATGACGCCGGTTTGTTTACAAGTGACGGCGCGATCACATGGTAAACGGCCGCTATCAACGGCAATTTACCGTGATCCGCCGGGTCTTCTAGACCCGGCGAGCACGGACACTTCCGCGAGCGCGTCCCAGGGGACACGCAAACTTGGAAGTGCACGAGGATGTCCCAGAGACATTGTGTCACAGTTACCCCACCGCGCTGTAGCAGTAAAATGTCTATGGCGCGGTGGGCAAGTGGTTAATAAAGGATTATTTCTTCACCTCAATTTCTGTTAAAAAAATTTAGATTTTTAAAAAAAAAATCATTTCTTATACCGTTATGAATTGTTTTAACAGATTGCTTCAACATTGCAGGAGTTTGTTCTAACAAACATTACCACTTCCATACTGGGCACTTAAACACCCTCCTGACCAGACCAATTTTCAGCTTTCAGCGCTCTCACACTTTGAATGACAATTACTCCAGTGTTTCCCAACTCCAGTCCTCAAGGCACACCAACAGGTCATGTTTTCAGGATTGCCATTATTTTGCACAGGTGATTCGATCAGTTTCACTGCCTTAGTAATTACCACAGCTGTTTCAATTGAGGGAAATCCGGAAAACATGACCTGTTGGTGTGCCTTGAGGACTGGAGTTGGGAAACACTGAATTACTCAGTCATGCAACACTGTACCCAAATGATTTTTTTGTCCTTTTTTTCCCACAAATAGAGCTTTCTTTTGGTGGTATTTGATCACCTCTGCGGTTTTTATTTTTTGCGCTATTAATGAAAAAAGACCGAAATTTGGGAAAAAAATGTTTTTTTCTTAGTTTCTGTGATAAAATTTTGCAAAATAATTTTTCTTCATAAATTCTGGCCACAATTTATACTGCTACATGTCTTTGATAAAAATAACCCAAAGTTTTTGGAAATTTTTTGATCTGTGTGAAAGTTCTAGAGTCTACAAGCTATAGTGCAAATCATAAAAAATTATCACATCTGAACCCACCTGATGTCCTGAAGGCCTCTCCCATTTCTTGAGACCCTAACAAGCCAGGAAAGTACAAATGCCCACAGATGGCACTGAGGTGGCACAGATGGCACTGAGGTGCTCCGATGAGGCCTGTGTACTGGTGGACACAGGTGGGCACTAATGAGGCGGCACAGATGGCACTGTGATGGGTACTGATGAGATGGGTACTGATGTGCACTGATTGACTGCGGCACAGGTGGGCACTGATGAGGTGGCACAGGTGGGCACTGATTGCAGATGGGCACTGGGCAGAGGTGGTACTGGTGGCACAGGTGGGCACGGTGGTACTGGTGGTACTGATGGGCACAGTGGTACTGGTGGGCACAGGTGGGCATGGTGGTACTGGTGGGCACACGGTGGTACTGGTGGGCACACGGTGGTACTGGTGGGCACACGGTGGTACTGGTGGGCACAGTGGTACTGGTGGGCACAGGTGGTACTGGGGGGCACAGGTGGTACTGGGGGGCACAGATGGTACTGGGGGGCACAGATGGTACTGGGGGGCACAGATGGTACTGGGGGGGCACAGATGGTACTGGGGGGGCACAGATGGTACTGGGGGGGCACTGTGGTACTGGGGGGGCACAGATGGTACTGGGGGGGCACTGTGGTACTGGGGGGCACAGATGGTCCTGGGGGCACTGATTGTTTACTTTTTCTTTTTTTTCCCACAGCGCTGTAGCTCCGTTCGCTCTCCCTCCTCACACGCGCTGTCTGTGTGAGGAGGGAGAGTCGGCAATGAGAGATGATCTCATATATTTACATATGAGATCATCTCTCATTGGCCGCACAGATCGCGCTGTAAATAGCCGCTGTGATTGGCTATTTACCGCGATATGTGTTTGGCTGTGTCCGAGGGACACGGCCAGCACAGGAGTTCCCCGCTGCGCGCTCTGGAGCGCGCTCAGGGAACGCCAAAAGGGGCGGACGAGAAAACTCGTTCAGTCAGAGATTCAGGGCTGCGCTGCGGCCGTACAAACTCGTACGGCTGTCAGCAAGTGGTTAAAATAATCTTGAATTGTCTATGAAAAAGGAATATTGTGTGAGCTTACGAAATTATATATCTTTGATTCAAATAAGGACAAGGATATGCAAAATTAACACAGCTGTTTAAAGACAAACAGCGTGTTAATAAACTCTAATGACATCAATAATATATATAGATATATATATATCTATATAAATTATATATATATCCAAAAATTATATTATATATATAATTTATATAAATATATACACACACATATTATATATATATATATATATCCAAAAATTATATTATACATATATATATTATTTATATATATATATATATATATATATACACACACACACACATATATATATATATATATATATATAGAGAGAGAGATACATACATACAATTATAAATTATAACATTAATTATAAACATTATATTCATGGACAGGACACAAACATTTAAATAACGTTTTCTTTATTAAATAACAAATATTTCCCAACATGAAAATATTAAAATATTATTATATTACGAATAACTGTTTTTTACATTTTTCAAAAAAATATAAAATATGAAAACAACGTCAATGCAAAGTTAAGTGCAATTTTTTTATAAAAAAATGTAAACAAAAAAATGAAAAAGTACTTTTTTTTTATACATTTTGATATGTTAGAAATGAGTCATTGGACATATTGTCAAACGTTGGGGGAATTGGCATCCTTTGCGGGGTGGTGGGGGTTGAGCCATCACCTGTTGGGGAAAGGGGGAGGAAATTGGTGATGCTCTTGGAAATTGTGCTTGTGCTCTATGTGTGCTAAACATTGATTATGGAGGAGCTTGGGCGAATGATGGACAAGCTTGTCCTGGTTGATCACAGACCGTTGGTTGTATATTTGCTCGATGGCAAGGCAAGTCTGGTGATGGTCGAGAATGCCTTTGGTAATTTCTGCAAGAGGCAATGTAGGAATGTATATTATCCCAGCATTGCCTCTCACGATCAAAATCTAATGTTTCCAAAAGGAAATATTGACCCCGCAAGAAGCATGTGCGGGGATTATTTAGGTCGAGGAAGATATCACCTTTGTTTCTCTCCTGGCATAAATCTTCCACCCTTGATGGAACTTGCTCGCTTTCTTTTTGGCGCCGAACCCTCTGTCGGCTGCGCGGTGGCGAGTCAGTTCGATCAACCTAAAACAAATCAAAAATTAAAAAATGGGATATACATCATGAATTGATATAACTAAATAGTTTATTCTTTTATAAGTCAAAGATCATCGTTAACGTTATACCTGTGGTGTGGCAACACTGGTTTCCTCGTCGTGGGTGATGGTGACTCTTGATCTTGTCCCTGAACATTCAGGAGTACTTGTGACATCCTCCATTTCATTTGCTGGTGCTTGTAGGGGACTGTCTTCTGATATATTCGATGTTGTCCTTCAAAATAATTTATTGAATTATAGTTAGCCATGTCCACAGCATAATTAATAAGGTTTGTGGTTAGGGTTAGAGTTAAGTTAGGCTTAGGGTTAATTTGGGGTTAGGGTTAAATTAGCATTAGGGTTAGGGTTAATTTAGGGTTAGGGTTAAATTAGGGTTGGGGTTAAGTTAAGGTTAAATTAGGGTTAAGTTAAATTAGGGTTAGGGTTAGGGATAAGTTAGGGCTAGGGATAAGTTAGGGTTAAGTTAGGATTATGGTTAGGGATAAGTTAGGGTTAGGGATAAGTTAGGGTTAGGGATAAGTTAGGGTTAAGTTAGGATTAGGGTTAGGGTTAAGTTAGGATTAGGGTTAGAGTTAAGTTAGGGATAAGTTAGGGTTAAGTTAGGGATAAGTTAGGATTATGGTTAGAGTTAAGTTAGGGATAAGTTAGGGATAAGTTAGGGTTAAATTAGGGTTAGGGTCAAGTTAGGGTTAGGGTTAAGTAAGGGTTAGGGTTGAGTTAGGGTTAAGGTTAGGGTTAAGTTAAGGTTAGGGTTAAGTTAAGGTTAGGGTAAAAGTATGGTTATAGTTAAAAATAAGTCCAATAAATAAATGGGAGATGTAGAGAGAGATTGTGGAAGAGGAGGAGGGGTGGGGAAGGAAGAGGGGAGGAAGAGGGAGAAAGGAATTCAGAAGTGGGGAGGGGGTTAAAAGAATGGATGGAAAATAAGAGGGATGGATGGGGTGACAGAGGACTTTGTGTATAAATCAATTGATAAATACATACATACCTATCTATCTACCTACCTAAACAAAATATTAGTAGGATTACAATTTATCCGAATTATAACATTTGAATATTAAAGTAAATAGTTTTTAACCACTTCGTTACCGGGCCTATTTTGGCACTTTTCTCCTTTATGTAAAAATAATTTTTTTTTGTTAGAAAATTAATCAGAACCCCCAAACATTATACATTATTTTTTTTAGCAGACACCCTAGGGAATAAAATGGCGGTCATTGCAACTTTTTTTATCGCACGGTATTTGCGCAATAATTTTTCAAACGCCTTTTTTTAGGGGAAAAAACTGTTGCATGAACAAAAAAATAACAAAACAGTAAAGTTAGCCCAATTTTTTTGTATAATGTGAAAGACGATGTTACGCCGAGTAAATAGATACCTAACATGTCACGCTTTAAAATTGCGCACACTCATGGAATGGCGCCAAACTTTGGTACTTAAAAATCTCCATAAGCGACGTTTTAAAATTTACAGTTACAATTACAGAGGAGGTCTAGTGCTAGAATTGTTGCACACGCTCTAACGCACACGATGATACCTCACATGTGGGGTTTGAACGGTGTTTACATATGTGGGCGGGACTTGCATGCGCGTTCGCTTCTGCACGCGAGCGACAGGGGCGTTTTAAAAAAAAAAATTTTTTTTACTTCATTTTTTTATTTTTACACTTTTTTTATCACTTTTATTCCTATTACAAGGAATGTAAACATGGAATAGTAATAGGAATGTAATAGGAATCACTGTGACAGGTCCTCTTTATGGAGAGATGTGGGGTCAATAAGACTCCACATCTCTCCTACAGGCTTACAAGCATGAAATCAGTGAAAAAATAAATCACTGATTACATGCCGACAGCCGCAATAGCGGCTTTGTTTACTTCCGGGTACCGGGCATGATGTCATAACGTCACGCCTGGTCCTCCAACGGTCATAGAGAACATCTCTATGCTTCACCAACGAGCGCCGGCCGATTCGCTCTCCGGGCCCCCTATGGCACGGGAGAGCCCAGAGAAGCACCGCTTTGATCGTTCTTCTGGTGCACAGAATCGCCAGCTGAAGACGGCGATATCTGAATGATGCCTGCAGCTGCAGGCATCATTCAGATATCACCGCACAAAGCCGAGGACGTCCAGGGACGTCCTCGGGTCTGAAGTGGTTAAACAACTATTATAATTATAAAATATAAAATGTATTATTTAATTCAATTAAAAAAGTAAAATGGATTTGTAAATAATAATAATATAAATTTATTTAAATAAATATTAATATTTAATAAAAAAATACAATTAAAATATTTCATATAAATATATATAAAAAAATGATAGCATAATTTTTTTTTAAATATAAAAGTAACAATAAAAAGAAAAAAATACATGTAAAGAAATATATTTATTTTTACTTACAATCTGGAGTGCAGACTATCCCTCAGAAAAGACAATTGGTGGATCAAAGGATGCCGTTTGTGGACAGCTTGAGAACCACTCCTTTGTGATTCAAGGTCTTTTCTAAAGTCTTTTTTGACTCGGTCAGATAGAGACTTCCACCTTTTCTGAAACATTTTCACTGTGCAAGGAAAAATAAGAAATTGACAGAAATTTTAACTAGTTTACATCCCCAACCAAGCCCAAAGCTGTTTAAACCTTACCTCTATTTTCTTGCCGAGATGAGGTCAACTGGTCCCAGTTGGAAGTGAGTTCCTTAGCAATGTCTTGCCAAGTTCGTGGTTTGGCTAACCGATCGGAGTACAGTTCATGGGACTTGTTCCATATTTGTGGATATACTTGGACTATTTCTATCAATTGGGTTTGAGTCACATCAGAAGTCATGGTTGAGATGTGTCTTCTTCAACTTCTATCCAAGAATGAAGATTTTTCTTTGGTAGGTGGCTTGTGGACAAAGGTCAGGAAAAGCACATGTCTTGGGGTTGTCTGCTGGCTAGACAGCATGCCAGGCATTCATATGCAAACTAATCACTGATTAGATTAGTTGGGCTGAAGGAAATGCAGGTAGACACGCATTGTTCAAAGTACAACATATAGGTTTAAAATTAAAAGGAACATTTTGGAAAGAGCAATGCTGCATTAATGAATGATTATATATCATCTCTGAATTATCTAAATTATCCACATAATTTAAAAATAATTGAAACAATTTTTTTTACAATTTTAAATTATATTTCCTTATTTTATTCTGTAAAAAAAAAAAGGGTACCTTAAGGCTTAAGAGCCCCGGACCAATATGCTGCTAAATGCCCAGAGATGTTTTTACAATTTGGCACTGCGCTGCTTTAACTGGTAATTGCGCGGTCTTGCAATGTTGTACCGAAACTAAATTTGCAACCTTTTCTTCCCACAAATAGAGCTTTCTTTTGATGGTATTTGATTGCCTCTGCGATTTTTATTTTTTGCGATATAAATGGAAAAAGACCGTAAATTTTGAAAACAAATTTTTTTCTTATAACAAAAAGTAAACAAAATCGAATAAACAAAATTTTAGTCAAACATTCAGGCCAAAATGTATTCAGCCACGTCCTTAGTATAAAAAATCGCAATAAGCGTATATTTATTGGTTTTTGCAAAAGTTATAGCGTCTACAAACTAGGGTACATTTTCTGGAATTTACACAGCTTTTATTTTATGACTGTCTATCTCATTTCTTGAGGTGCTAAAATGGCAGAGCACTACAAACCCCCCCCCCCTAAATGACCCCATTTGGGAAAGTAGACACCCCAAGGAAACTGCTGAGAGGCATGTTGAGTCCATTGAATATTTTTTTTTGTCCCAAGTGATTGAATAATGACAAACAATAAATAAAACATTTACAAAAAGTTGTCACTAAATGATATATTTCTCACACATGCCATGGTTATATGTGGAATTGCACCCCAAAATACATTCTGCTGCTTCTTCTGAGTACGGGGATACCACATGTTTGGGACTTTTTGGGAGCCCAGCCGCATACGGGACCCCGAAAACCAAGCACCGCCTTCAAGATTTCTAAGGACATACATTTTTTATTTCACTAATACAGCGATCAGAAAAAACGATCGCTTAGTGATGCTGGCAATAGGAGGTGAAAGGGTTAACTCTAGGGGCAATCAGGGGTTAAAACCTTTATTAGAAAATGTATGGGGGTACCTAACGCAATAAAAACATGGCGGCGAACCTCAAAAAATAACTAGCTACCTAGCGGCACCAGCGACACTAATACAGCGATCAAAAAAACGATTGCTTAGTGACGCTGGCAAAAGGGGGGTGAAAGGGTTAACTAGGGGGTGATCAAGGGGTTAAAACCTTTATTGGGGGGGGGGGGGGGTAGGGGGCTACCCTGGACCTAACACTAACTGCCTGTCACACTGACACTAAATGCAGTGATCAGTAAATGATCACTGCTATTTAGTGACACTGTGACAGGGGGCTGGGGGGCGATTGGGGGGGGGGGGGATTTGTGTGCCTATGTGTCTGTGTCAGTGTGGTGCTTCTCGCTGTGTGATGTCTCCTCTCCTCCGCTGGACAAAAATACCGGCGGGAGGAGAGGTGACATCACTTCCTCCTCTGCCTGTGTTTACAGTTTAGGCAGAGGAGGAAGCGGATAGGCTGGGAGCGATCCGGAGGGGGCGGACAAAAATGAACAGCCACCCCCTCATCCCGGACATAGTCGTGCGGCAGTCCTTAAGTGGTTAAAAACGCTTATAAACGCAAACACGGCACCCGCGTTTAGCGTTTGAAATGTGAAAACTTTTGCGTCTGAACCCATTTTTTTGCTTCTGAAAAAACTAGCCTAAATGCAACTGCCTAAAAACGCAAAAAAACGTGACTGTCTGCATGGACACATAGGATAACATTAAGGCTGGGTTCACACTTGTGCGGTGTGAATTTCAGCTCTGTAATGTCTCTGCAAAGATAAGGGAAGTGTTCAGCAGATTAGCTCTGTTTTTGCTGCGAATTTGGAGACCTGGGGGAAGTTCTGAGTGAGAGGAGAGTGAGGGAGAAATGTATTGAGCTGAATGAGAGAAATTCCTGAAGAGAACTTAACACATCTGCGAATCAGCTGCGTACCCATAGAAGATAATGGGACTGAATTCGCACCTGAGCCGCACTGCAAGGCCTCCACAACGCATACAGATTTCCGGCAATGCGCAGTGCGAATGCATCGCACATATGAACCAGCCTCATTGAAAACAATGTCTTTAGAAATGTTCTGCGTTTTGGATGCGGTTGAAACCGCAACCAATTCGCATAGGTGTGAACCCAGCCTTAATGTGTTCAGGGGCAGTTGAAAAAACTGTCCAAATGCCTCTGAACTAAAGTTTACCAGCGTCTCGTGTGCATGGGGCCTAACATGGCCAGCAGTGGGGGGAAAAAAAAGGACAAGCGTGCCTCACCTGCAGAGAATGCACCATGTCCGCGATCACTAATTATCACTGTAGACACAGAGGCTGCTTGTCCTCTTCGTGGCCTGTGAGCATCTGCCTCTCCTTGTTGGCCTTCCAGACATGATGGGATTTTTTTTGGGGGGAGGGTGATTTTTAGTTTGTTTGGTGCACTAAAAACCCTTTTATTATTGTTTTTTTTTTGGGGGGGGGGGGGTTATAACTTTTTATTATAGTGTGGAAAGGGAATTTGGTGCCTAGTGTACTATAAACCATTTTATTTTTAACCACTTCAGCCCGGAAAGAATTTCCCCCTTAACCCCTTCCATACCGGGCCATAGGGGATTGACGTCTGCAGCAACCCCTCGTCGATGAGAGTGGACGTCATGTGACGTCCTTTGTTCCCGGCGTTACAGGGCGCAATCCCGTGCACGTGCCCGACGGCCGCCGGGCACCCGCGATTACCGCTGATCATGGCAGGAGTGTGGATCTGTGTGTGTAAACACACAGATCCACCTCCCGTCAGCGGTGAGGAGACTGATGTGTGTTCCCAGTACAGGGGAACACACATAGGTCTCCTCCCCTTGTGAGTCCCCCTCCCCCTACAGTTAGAACATACTTTAGGGATCATTTTAACCCCTTCAGCGCCCCCTAGTGTTAACCCCTTCCCTGCCAGTCACATTTACACAGTAATCAGTGCAGTTTTATAGCACTAATCGCTGTGTAAATGTGAATGGTCCCAAAAACGTGTCAAAAGTGTCCGATATGTCCGCCACAATGTCACGGTCACAAAAAAAAATGCAGATCGCCGCCATTACTAGTAAAAAAAATAAAATAAAAATGCCATAAATCTATCACCTATTTTGTAGATGCTATAACTTTTGCGCAAACCAATCAATATACGATTATTGCGTTTTTTTTTAACCAAAAATACGTAGAAGAATACGTATCGGTCTAAACTGAGGAAAAAAAATGATTTCATTTGGGTACAGTGTTGCATGACCGCGCCATTGTCATTCAAAATGCAACAGCGCTGAAAACTAGAAATTGGTCTGGGCAGGAAGGGAGTGAAAATGCCCTGTATGGAAGGGGTTAATGAACAGGCCATTTTTTTGCAATACAGCACTGTGTCACTTTAACTGACAATACTATATTCATGCGACGTACTCCCAACAAAATTTACATCTTTTTCCGCCCCCCACAAATAGCGCTTTCATTTGGTGCCATTTTATCACCACTGTGGTTTTTATTTGTTACACTATATACACAAATAATGAGGGCCAATTTTGGAAATACCACAATTCTTTTTACTTTTGGATATAACAAATAGCACAATTTTTTTTTAACCACTTAAGACCCGGACCAAAATGCAGGTAAATGACCTTGCCCCTTTTTGCGATTCAGCACTGCGTCGCTTTAACTGACAATTGCGCGGTCGTGCGACGTGGCTCCCAAACAAAATTCGTGTCCTTTTCTTCCCACAAATAGAGCTTTCTTTTGGTGGTATTTGATCGCCTGTGCGGTTTTTATTTTTTGCGCTATATACAAAAATAGAGCGACATTTTTGAAAAAAAAAATCAATATTTTTTACTTTTTGTTATAAGTAAAATCAAATAAACAAAATTTTAGTCAATAATTTAGGCCAAAATTTATTTAGCCATATGTCTTTAGTAAAAAAAAAAAAAATCGCAATAGAATAAAAATTAGCTACCTAGCGGGAACAGCGACACTAATAAAGCGATCAGAAAAATGATCGCTTAGTGACGCTGGCAATAGGGAGTGAAAGGGTTAACTAGGGTGGTGATCAAGGGGTTAAAACTTTATTAGGGGGGGTACGGGGGCTATCCTGAACCTAACACTAACTGACTGTCACACTGAGACTAAATACAGTAATCATACATGAATGATTACTGCATTCAGTGACACTGTGACAGGGGAGGGGGCGATCGCAAGGGGTTAATGTGACTATGTGTAGTGTGTGTCAGTGGAGTGTTAGTGCAGACTTACTGTGCGATGTGATCTCTCCTCAGCGGTGGTTGAAAAAAAAACGCTGAAGGAGAGATCACATCGCTTCCTCCTTCCTGTGTTTACACAGGAGGAGGAAGTGACAGGGCGGGGGGGCGCGCGGATTGGCTGAGAGCGACCTGGAGGGGGCGGACAAAACCGAATAGCCGCCCCCTCATCCCGGATCGCTCGGCCAGCTACAGGGACTGCCGTATGTAGGGGGGGGGGTCCGATCGGACCCCCGAACCCCCTTAAGGCACCAACGTATATATACGTTGATGTGCCTGTCGGTGCCATTCTGCCGACGTAAATGTACATGCGGCGGTCCTTAACCAGTTAAACAAAATTTCTTCATTAGTTTAGGCCTATATGTATATGTTCTACAAAATAGGGGACAGATATATGGCATTTTTTTTTTGTTAGTAATGGCAGTGATCTTTGGAGCGGGGTGTTCGCTCCTTACCATTGAAAGCAATGGGAAACCGCGGTAATACCAGAGGCACATTGCCGGCGGTATTAACCATTTTTCGGCCACTAGCGGGGGCTAAAACTGCACCGCTAGCGGCCGAATATCGCATTAAAAACGGTATAGTGGCACTAAAAATAGCGCCAATATACCGCCACCACACTTCCTGCACCCAGTGTGAAAAGGGCCTGAAGCAGGCCATATACGGTCAAATGTCAAAAAAAATTTTTTTCAAAATTAGAAAGGTTTTTTTTTTTGTGATGCGATGATGCCGTTGATTTTAGGGCTGCAACTAACGATTATTTTCATAATCGATTCGTTGGCCGATTATTGTTTTGACTAATCGGATAATCTTAAAAAAAGTGTGGTGTACAATTTAGTTAAAGCGGATGTCCACTCAAAAAAAAAAATATTAAAAGCCAGCAGCTACAAATACTGCAGCTGCTGACTTTTAATATTAGGACACTTACCTGTCCTGGAGTCCAGCGGCGTCCGCAGCAGAGGACGAGCGATCACTTGTCACCCTGCTGCTCCCCCCTCCATCCACGGTGAGGGAACCTGGAAGTGAAGCGCTCCGGCTTCACTGCCCGGTTCCCTACGGCGCATGCGCGAGTCGTGCCCGCCGACTGGCTCCCGCTGTGTGCTAGGAGCCGAGTGCTCCCAGCACACAATGGGGGGGGCGACGGGATGTCAGAAAAAATCCGTCTTTTGCCCGAGACGTGTGGCCAGATGTGGGTGCAGATACCTGTTTTTAGACAGGTATCTGCACCCCCCTCCCCCTGAAAGGTGTCAAATGTGAAACCGGAGGGGGGAGGGTTCCGATCAGCAGGACTTCACTTTAGGGTGGAGCTCCGCTTTAAATATGTAAATAATAAAAATAAAAAAGCCAATTTATTCTTAAATATCCATACGCAGTGGTAAATATAAATTATCCAACTACGGTAATTGTAATGCCTTCTATTACCTCCACTTTCTCTGGGTTCAGATGCTGATTTTTCCTGCACAGAATCTTTAACCACTTCCCGACGGCCGTACGAATATATGCGGCCATCGGGCTGTCCTGAATCTCTGACAGGGCGCATATATGCTTTTAATGGCCACTAGAGGGCGCGCGCGTGCCCGCTGCATTCCTGAGATGCCGATGCGCGTGCCCGGCGGCCGCGATGTCCGCCAGGCACTCGCAATCGGCGGTTACAGGGACAAGACATGGATCTCTGTGTGTAAACACAGAGATCCACGTCCTGTCAGAAAGTGAGGTGACCGATCTGTGTCTCTTGTACATAGGGACACAGCATCGGTCACCTCCCCCAGTCACCCCCCTCCCCCCACACAGTTAGAACACACCCAGAATACATTTAACCCCTTCCATGCCCCCCTAGTGTTAACCCCTTCACTGCCAGTCACATTTATACAGTAATCGGTGCATTTTTATAGCACTGATCGCAGTATAAATGTGAATGGCCCCAAAAATGTGTCAAAAGTGTCCGATGTGTCCACCATAACGTTGCAGTCCCAATAAAAATCGCAGATCGCTGCCATTACTAGTAAAAAAAAAAAATTATAAAAAATTAATAATAATTCTGTCCCCTATTTTGTATGCGCTATAACTTTTGCGCAAACCAGTCGCTTATTGCGATTTTTTTTTTACCAAAAATATGTAGAATACGTATCGGCCTAAACTGAGAAATTTTTTTATTTTATTTTTTAAAAAATGGGCTATTTATTATAGTAACAAGTAAAAAATATTGACTTTTTTTCAAAATTGTCGCTCTTTTTGTTTATAGCGCAAAAAATAAAAACCGCAGAGATGATCAAATACCGCCAAAAGAAAGCTCTATTTGTGGGGAAAAAAGGACGCCAATTTTGTTTGGGAGCCACGTCGCACGACCGCGCAATTGTCAGTTAAAGCGACGCAGTGCCAGAAGCTGAAATTTCACCTGGTCAGGAAGGGTTATAAGTGCCCAGTAAGGAAGTGGTTAAGTTGATTTTTTTAAAACAATCTCGTTATACTTACCTGCTCTGTGTAATGGTTTTGCACAGAGCAGCCCAGATCCTCCACTTCTGGGGTTCCTCACCAATGCTTCTGGCTCATGTTGCCTTCAGAGTGCCTCAATAGCAAGCTGCAAAGTATAGTATAGAGCACCTGCTATAGCAAGGTAAAAACAACTTCTGTCTTTAGAACCACTCACTTCCTGCCCAGGACTACATGTCCCATGAGGCATTGCTCCTCACACTTTCACAAATTCTAGGGTACTTAGTGACATGTTTGGATGGTGTACTGAGCTGTATGTGTGCTGCACTGTATTTCCTGATATGTAAACAAATAATGCATTCTATATGCAGGCCAACTAATCAACTGGCTGATTTGAAATGGGGAGAGTGGGGGTGAGGGGATAGTAGCTGAAGCTAAACCCAAAACTACCCACTCAATTGGGTTGGTGGGGACTATCTCGGTACAAATAAAATGTGGTTAACAAATTATAAAACATATTTTTATTTTTATAAAAACATTTTGTCCATAAAATTGCAAAACAAACAATTAATTGTACACATCAATGGATTGGTCACGGTCTACTAGTTTCGCGGGAATTGAAATACCGCTTCATCAGGACAGCCAAGCCTATGAGTCAATTAAAAGTGTGCGGGGGCCGGAAAGCTACGAGGTTTTCCCCCACGGCGGGCAAGGGGATAATTGGCGTGGAGATCCCAATAGGACATTGTGAAAAAAGGGGGGTCAGGTGGCAAAAGGCACGACAGGGACTGTGGGCTGGTACAGAAAAGTGGGGATACAAAAACGGGTACATGAATAGGTAAAAACCAGGATAGTGTCATCTAGGGGAATATCCGTAATGGTGGCACAATACATGGTAATGCATGGACTAGAGGGTAAAGTAAGCCGTGCCCGGGAAGAGCCCCAAAATAGTGCCAGACTGAGTCCTGGTCTGTCCGTGCTTAACTAGCGGACCGCAGATGGACAGATCCACGCTGAACTGGCTGATTTATCGATTATGAAAATAGTTGACAACGATTTTCATAAATCGATTAGTTGTTTCAGCCCTAACTGATTTTCAAAATTTAGCCAACCAAACCTTCATGTTGCTACATAAAATAATTTATGGGTGGGAATACTCTTTTCTCTCCAGGAATTTTCTTTTCTTGCACATGCGCATTTTTTTTTCTATTACATTTCTCGCACGATTCTCCCATCATTGACTGGAAAATAGTTTGTTTTTCAAAAAATTTCCAACATGTCCGACGCCTCAATTTTGGATAGCCGCATAAAAATTGGCGGGGAAGGGGTTAAGTGTGTTCCTGGGTGTGTTCTAACTGTAGGGGGGGTGGACTCACTAGAGGAAATCACTGATCTTCTGTTCATACATTGAATGAACAGAAGATCAGCGTTTCCCCCTGCTTTACACACATAGCTCCCGATCCCCGCTCTGCAACAAGCGATCGCTAGCGACCCCCCGCTATAATGTGGACGTATAGCTACGGGCTCACCGTCCCGCAGTAAAATGACGGCGGGCGGGGCTCAAGCAGTTAAGTTCCACTCATTTTGTAGAGAACTCCTCATATTTCCATGGCCATCTTCAGGATAGGAAGTGAACATGTACTTCATCCTTCTACCTAAAAAATTTAAGTTTGGGCTGCACATACTGTACACACCTAAATCAAGTGGATGAAATGGTGATTCAAATAAAAAAAAAAAAAAAAAAAAAAAAAAAAAACACCAGAAATTTTTAAAATGAGTCCATTCATTTTATTCTTGTTAGAAAACATTAAAAAAAACAAACATACAAATTAAAGAACAAATATTTAAATTAACATTGATCACAGACTGTAGTATAAGATACACATTGGTGTAACTAGAATTTAAGAAGACTTCCACAGCTTGGATTCGTTTAAACTGGAATTATTTGGCAGTCCAGAAAAATCTTGGGGATTATCCCAACGTACAAAAAGCATTTTTTTTTTATTATTTCTGGAGAGTAGTAGAGTCTGCTTAGAAGGTATATTTACATTCCATAATTTCTTAGGGAGTTAAATCAGTTAAAAAGCTGCTGAAATGCCTGGACTATTCTTCTATATAGGCGCTGGATATGTGAAACTGGTTTAAAAAGGCCTGTTCCAGAATGTCGGTCAAGCAAATGTATTGCCTCTTCCAGGTACCAAATGGACTTTTCTGCAAACTACTCTGCTACCCCAACTTTCAGCATACTGAGGATCAGGGCAAAGTGTAGCAACAAAAAAGGGCAATAAAGAGGTGCACAAGGCAACATCCTCTTACAAAAAACTCCAGATTTTCCCCCACAGTCACTTGTAAGATTTAGACTTCTCAGGCAGCCCTGTACATACCTGCTTGCCAAGAAAAAAAAAAAAAAAGACTTCCGACTTGTTTTTTTATGTCACAATGTAGAGTATAAGATTTCCTATCATCTGTGCCCAGTCTTGCCACACAGAGTTAATCCAGCTCTGAGAAATCCTCTTTTATTGTTCAGTGGAAATTAACAGTCTTCCAGATAAAAACCTATCTAAATAAAAAGTCAGTTTCTCTCTCCTTGCTTTGAGTGACAGGTTATTTACTTATCTAGCTAGGACATGTTTATCATATGTTATGTTAAAGCGGTATTTCACCCTAAATATAAGATCTCCCATGCGCTTCAGCATACTGGCGTCAGCGCCAGTATGCTGGGTTTTTTTTTTTTTTATAGCACACTTACTGTTTTATCGTAGAAATCCTTTTCTGTCCCCCGTGGTGGACGGCGCCAGTACAGCGCGTCACATCTTCCTAAGATACCCGATATGGACTCGGGTATTTCCGGCGCTATGCGGCGCCTGCGCACAGACCTAGGAGCTGACTGCGCAGGCGCCGTATTTCTCCGAAATAGGACTCGGAGAAATACGGCGCCTGCGCAGTCAGCTCCTAGGTCTGTGCGCAGGCGCCGCATAGCGCCGGAAATACCCGAGTCCATATCGGGTATCTTAGGAAGATGTGACGCGCTGTACTGGCGCCGTCCACCGCGGGGGACAGAAAAGGATTTCTACGATAAAACAGTAAGTGTGCTATAAAAAAAAAAAAAAACCAGCATACTGGCGCTGACGCCAGTATGCTGAAGCGCATGGGAGATCTTCTATTTAGGGTGAAACTCCGCTTTAATTATAATATGAGCTGAGGTCCAAAGTATAAAAAGTGAGAAATCCACCCCTCCCCCACATAACACATCCTGGGAATATACAATGAACTTTGGATCACCTCATATTATGATAAACATAACATATGATAAACATGTCTAAGCTAGATATGTAAATAACCTGTCACTCAAAGCAAGAAGAGAGAAACTGACTTTTTATTTAGACAGGTTTTTATCTGGAAGTCTATTAATTTTCACTGACCATAAAAGAGGATTACTCAGATCTTGATTAACTCTGTGTGGCAAGACTGGGCACAGATGATAGGAAATCGTATACTCTACATTGTTTACATCCACTTTAAGTCATTATGAAGAATACCCTTCCCTTGCTCATACTAGAATGCAAGTAGCAATTCTTTCTTCACAAATTTGACCTTGTCACCATAGGAGCTGGAGAAGAATGGTAACATGGATTTGTGGACTGTAAAGCTTTGCCTCTTTCTGTAATGAGGTGTCATCGGTTGAAGAAACCAGACCCACCCACTAGTGTCAAATATAAGAATATGCACCGGGCACCTTTCAGATGGATAAAAATAGTTTGTTCGGTTTTCTGGATTAGGGTGATGCTTATGAGGGCTTGTTTGATAAGGCAATACAAAAAAAGCAGCAATGACGTCCAAAGTGCAGTGACTAAAGTAATCACGATTGAAAGCGATTGGTAAAGCACATGGCATTCTTTAGATGCAACAGAAAACAGATAGCAATGTTCAATTGTGTTATATTGTAGTTATCAAAGGCAAACCTGGTATCCATAAATGGATAGACCAACACAAACACTCTTAAAATGCTGGCTGTCTCAGTCTCTCATTATGCATTACCAACCCAAAATGAGACCTACGATCATGGGTTCTGGTTTACTGGTAATTAACTTGCTGCACACTTGTCTGGGGTCAGTTACTCAACTGAATGAAGGTAAATAATTAGCAGCCAATGTTTTCATGAGGTGGTAATGGCCGCCGGCCCAAGGTTTCATCCTGGGACAGCTTTCCTCCAATGTACTGCATCTATAGACTCTTCTGCTTTTGAATGAATTTTCTTGCATGAATCAAATACAAAATTTGTGAAACGTCTTCACGTTCAGAGGCTGTCTCTGGGCGTTATGATGTCAACAACTTTCCACCCCACAAGACCAGAGGGGCAGGTGCTGCAGGGACCAATCATGTGCTGGGTGGATTGGGCGAGTATATCTTGACTCTCCAATCCCCTGGACAAAAACTAGCAGTTAACCAACACAGTGCGGGTACAGCCCCACTGCATGACTTTTTTTTTTTTATATTCCCTGCAGTTCAGCTTTAACCATACCTATGCATTGTGGCTGTTGAAAGCTCTTAATTGCTCCCTTTCTTGTATCAATCGCTAGGTTGCAGCTGTAAACAGAGACTGGATGTCAGACTTTTAAAGGGTAAAAGTAACAATTTTCAGCCTTTCTGAATGACTGTCATCCCAATTGGCTAGAACTACACAACAGAAAAATAAATACACTCAAACAACAAAGGGAGGTTAAAGGAATAGAAACCATAAAAGTAAAGTAGACTTTTAAAGTTTTCACAGCTGCTATTTGGGGGATTAGAGAGCTGTGATTTGAAAGGCGAGGCAATGGAGTGCCCACAGCAGCCATATGCACAGGTACTGTTAGATGGAATAGTAAGAGGAGTGGCAATGTCTACTTTAATAGGTCTACAACCAATAAACAGAGCTGAACGTAACAAACGTTCCATCTCAACTTTGTAGTAGGTGGTTTGTTTTCCCTTGAAGTGAAGACCCCTTTCACACTGAGGCTCTTTGCAGGCTCTGTAGCGCTAATATTAGAGCCCTGAAAGCCGCTCCATTCACTCCAGTGTGAAGGCCAGAGGTTGCACTGGCAGGGCGTCAGAAAAAGTCCTGCCAGCAGGTTATTTGCAGCGCATTAAGAGCATTGAATATCCTGCTCCTAAAGCGCCCCAGCCCATTGAAATTAATAGGCAGCGCCGCGGAACCGCTGTAGCTTTAAACCTATTTCCGGCTGCTAGCGGGGGTTAAAAGCACCCTGCTAGTGCTGCAAAACCGATGGCAAAGTGCCGCTAAAATAGCGCCGTTTTATCCGCTGACGCCTGGGTGCTGTGAGTGTGGATGAACTCCAAATGAAAAAGTCAAAAACTCTCCATCCAAGAATAACAACTCTTCAGTACAGAAGAGGCCAGCAGAATTTGATGTACAGAATTCAATGTACTGCTTTAACCGTTTTATCAATCATATAAAGGGTCTTTATTTCCACTCTGAGAAGGCCACATACCGTCATGAACTGTATTTTCTTTAGGCAGGTTTATGTTGTAGTTTAAGAACCTGTTCCATATTCACTGTAAAATTATAATGTCTAACTCTTTAGCCTTTCAACCTCTGTTACCATGTGGGGGGAAAAAAGTGGCCAAAAAGCAGAATTGAACCAAAGTCTCCATCATTCATATAAAATGGTGGCACAGCATGTTCTCTGCAAGATTCCAGCAGCAGCAAAGGTAAGTCGGACTTGATAGCACTCCCCTGTGAGATCAGGAGCAGTCTCCCCCCCAGTGTTTATGGTGTCAATATCATCGGGATGAGCTGCGTTCTTTGCTCACACAGTCATCCTGCGTAGTGATATCTCCATTGCCCATCCCACCACATGTTCGTCTCTTCTTTTTTCTGTGGGCAATAGTCTCTGTTCCAGAGCTTGAGTCATCCTGAGTGAAGAAAAGAGTGAAAACCATTTTAGGATTAGAACAATCTACCATTTATATCCCATAATTATAAAAGATGTTATAGTGGTAGAACATGAGCCACCGACCCTAAAAGGATCTCACTTTCTGATGTTCCCGACACAATTTACAAGCCCAAATTTTATGGGCTACAGTGGCATGGGCATAAGACCTTCTACCTTGCAGTTTTCCTTTTAGTTTCAAACCCCACTAGACTACGTGGATTTTCTGACTTACCGCCAACAATGGTTTTTCTAGGTCAGTTCCAGATGCCTGCTGTGTAAGGCAATATTCAAACTTTAAACTTCAAATATGTCAAACTTGTGAAAGGATCCTGTTTATCCACCCTTTCCTCTCCATCTATATGACCACAAAAGACTTGCTCACAAAATACAAGACTCTCTGATTGGAGAAGGGAAGAGCAGGGACAGGTAGGCCACATGATCTCTTTATCCATACACAGAATGTATTCTGTATACAAATGTGTCCTTGTGAAAGAACAAGAGCAAAGGATGAGAGTTGAGCTGAGAGTAGTAACTGGCATGAAAGGAACTAGAATTAAAAAAAAAATGCACAGCAGCCATCTGGACCTAGGAGAGTCATCAAAAGATAACTCAATTTGTAGACCAAAAATTGTGTAAAAAAATAAACTGAAAATCCACTTTAAAAAAGGGTTTGTAAAGGTTCGTCATATTTTCTAAATTGGTTCCTTAAAGCTAGTGCATTGTTGTTTCACTTACCTTTTCCTTCTAAATGTTTTTTTTCTTCGTCTGAATTTCTCACTTCTCGTTTCTCCTCAGTAAGCTTTCCACCATCATCCGAGCGGTGGAAAGTCCTTTAGAACAGCTTACAGATAAGGAACAAGTGAGAAATTCAGACAAAGAAAAAAAACATTTAGAAGGGAAATCGAAGGAAAAGCCAACAATGCACTAGCTTAAATAACCTATTTAGAAAATAAACAAACCTTTACAACCCCAACTCACTTCTACTTGCCTTCCCTATGCTTCCCATAACTCCTTTCTTCCCTACAGTCCTAACCCTGCTGGCTGTATACTATAGTTTAGGCAGGGTTAATATCTACCTTTCATGTAACAATGTTTGGGCCTGATGACTGGCCACCAAGCCAAAGCAATGCATGCACCATGGAGGGGGCTCATAGGCTTCCCTATCTGGAAGCACTGAATACTTCATCTTACAATCCAATGCTGTGCCTGCTGCTGTGTCTCAGAGGCAGCAGATGGAGTCATTGGCTGCTGTCAATCACATCCTTTGAGCAGGGCTGAGCCATGCGTCTATGGGCGCACACAGCCCAGAAGCAAGTCCACACGTGTACCCCGAAGCAAGGGGCTTGATATGGTGGCGCACAAGCAGAAAGACAAGCCTGGAGCACCTGCAGGGGACCCCAGAAGAGAAGGTTCAGGACGCTCAGTGCAATACAATTGTACAGAGCAAGGAAGTATAAAACATGTTTGAAAGAAACAAAAAAAAAAAAAAAAAAAAAAAAGGGGGAAGGATCTTTTACAACCACTTTACGACCAGGCTATAATCAAAAGATGGCTACAACACAGTGGTCCAGTTCTAGGAGGGTGTCCTCCCCGAAAAACGCTCAACCCCACCCACCCCTCCAGTGCCCATCCGGTGCACTCTAATTGCATAGCTGATCAAGGTAAAGGGACAATCACAAGGGCCGCTATTGAATTCTACAAAAACCTCCAATGTTGTAAAATTCTCCTAAAATTCTCATATGCAAACACTAGTCTTCATATCCTGCACTGCAAAACAATGCAACTCCCTGGGGTGGAGGATGGCTTTTGAATGAAATCAGGTGAATCTGCCTGGATACAACCTTTTCATATAAATATATCCCTTGGTAAACAAGATGCAATAATAAATACATATTGTGGCCACCTCATGTGTACAGAAATTGGTAATCACATTATTTGCACTTAGTGCCTATTATAGCCGCAGGATTTGGCTTTACTAAGATCTGTCACAATATATTAAACCATTGCCTGGAAAGGACTCCCTAAAGACGTCAGTTGTAGTAATGCCCATTATCATGTCCTAACAAGTGAAATGCAACTGCTTAAGGAAAGCATGACAGGACAATATGTCGTGTGCCATTTGTGTAACAAGCACACATAATTACTTCCGATGTCAAGGCTAAGCTGCTCTTGCAGCCCGTTTTCATGCGAGTAACATCTGGGTTGTAGCTTTGATCACCACTGGTAACAAGTACTGTGCACTGAAAAGATGGAAATTCCTGTCATTTTAATACAACCTTCCTATATCAAACAAACATTCTCATTGCTCACTGGCAAAAAATAAATAAATAAATAAATAAATAATCTCAAAAATAAGTGGCTAGAAGTTAAAATTAGACAAAGATAAACAGCTAGCCACTTACTTATTTTAATTTATAAGGCAGCTATAAGAACAGCCACAGTCCCTTGCAACTATTGTAACTAAAAATATATTAAAGCGGTGCGCCACCCAAAGGGGAAAGCTGTGCTCGTTTGCCTCCTTCCCTGCCACATTGCGGGAGGGGGGAGGGGAGCGGGTACCTGTCTGACGGGCCCCCTTCTTCCCCCGGGCCATTCACAAAGCGCAGCGCACTTTGCACAAGCACAGTAGGGAACTAGCTGTGAAGCCGCAAGGCAGCTTTCCCTTAGAAATAATGGTGGCAGCAGGATCCCTGGACAGGCAAGTGTCCCAATATTAAACAGCAACTGCAGTATTTGTACCTGCCGACTTACATTTTTTCGTGGAGGGGCTTGATTTTCGCTTTAACTAAGGAATCCATTTATAGTGGACTGTAGATTATTATTATTCTGTTTTAAGCTATTTACCACAAATGTTGGACTGTGCCATGGCCTGCTTTTTGAGGCCCAATTATAAAAATGCAGGTCACAGAGTGTGGAGTTTTAGTTTCACTTGCTTCCGTTACCTATGGCATTGAGACAAACATGGTTTTAAAAGAGGAAGATCTGTGCCGTACTTCTCCTGTGGGTCACACGCCTGCTAAAGGCTGCCATCATGGAGCTGGACCAGGCACCAAGATATCCCGACATTAATGTCACGCACCACAGAGCCTGAGCCAGACACTCCCACCCCCTCCACGGCCCAGCATTTTAGTAAGCACTGGAGGGTCAGAGCAGACAGCCAGCGACTGACAGTCACTGACTCTCTAATGAAGACTGAGATCCAAGGGACCAGCCACCATGTGATCACTCGGTTCTGCGGCAGGGGAACAAATGCAGCATCAAGCCGGTGCTGCATTTAGCTAGGCAAGTATACATTTCTTTCTCGTACATCACGGGACACAGAGCAGCATATTCATTACTATATGGGTTATATGGAGTACCTTCAGGTGTGGACACTGGCAATCTCAAACAAACAGGAAGTCCCTCCCTATATAACCCCCTCCCATAGAGGAAGTACCTCAGTTTTTTCGCCAGTGTCTTAGGTGTTGGTCATGGAATAGCTTTGCTCCACATCCTTGGGATTAAGGGCGGGCTAACCGGATCTGTCCAAGGAGCCTCAGTGCCAAAGTGGACAGTACCCGGGCCCCAAACCGTGGGGTTTTGCCTATAATGCTCCTCTTTGGAGGGCTGGACCCTGGGCCCAGGACTTGGAGTTCGTAAGGACCATAAGTTCCTGTTTGCCAGGGTGCTATATAGGTCCAGGACAGTGGGTACCTTCATAGGACCCCAGGGCCTGAAAGTCTACTACGCTACCCACGGAGATGGGAGAAGATTGGACCGTTTTGCAAAACGTCCTGCGGCATGGAGCAGGTAAGAGGGGAGCCTGCGGGACTTGGTTCGACAGCAGGCTCTCCAGGGGAGATCTTAAGGGGGGTAGCCCGAGTATGCTCTGCATTGGCACCATGGTCACTATGTCTGATGGACAGGATGCCCTGAAATGTTTCCCCCCATCACTTGATCCCCCTACCTATCTATGTATGTTTGCTGGCTACCTGCTGCTCGCTGGTTGAAGACCTTTAAAAAAAAAAAAAAAAAAAAACAACAACAGATCGGTCTCTAGGCTAAAGGGACTCCTTAGGGGCCTGTTTTAGCCTTACCTTGCCGGGATTCAAATCTGCCGCCTGATGCGTCCTCCAACCTGCATTCCTGGGCTCCAGAGTGCGTCTCCTCCTGGGCTCTCCTCCCCCGACAGGCGCACGCGCGCATGCATATAGAAAATTTTCGCGCCGTTCGGGAGGGGGGGGGGGGGGGGGGGGGGGGGGCTGGGAGCGTGACTGCAGTGTAGAGTGGGCGTGCCTTCAATTGCTGTTATACACAGCAGGCGCGTTCTTAGCTCAGTTCAGAGCAGAGCTGGAGAGAGAGGACGTAGAGCTGGCAGCACAGTGACTCCCGGTGGCGAGAAGGGGTACTACATGCTGGAGTCAGCTCCAATACTTTTTGTTAAGCCAAAATCCCCTTGGCAACAGGTTGAATGCTGGCAAACATGTTGGGGGTGGGGCTGTATGTGGTGAATAATATTATAAAAGAAAACATACTGAGCCCCACCGTTTTTGGGCATTAGTGATCCTATTGTCCCCTAAACCTTATTTTTTTGTACTCCTGGCTATAACAGTCTGTTGTTGTAAGCGGAGTCCTTCGCTTTTGTATTATGGCTTCCAAGGGTTCAGGATCAAAACACACAAAAAAAAAAAAGAAGAGAGAAAAGGCAAAGACAAAGGGGTTCCTCCTCTGGTTCTGATGATATGCCAATACTTTCCCCACAGGTTATTCCTATAGGGGTCACCCTGGATAAGCCATTAAGGGGGTCTGGTGCGGAGGCTGGCCCAGGTCGGCCCAACCCTGTGTTATCACAGAGGAGATGCTAGCCGTCACCCTAGGGGGGCTAGAGAAAAAAGGTTAACAGCTATGATCGCTGGCTCTTTTTCTGGCAAGAAGCGGACTAGATCCCCATCGCCAAAAGGGACAGAACCTGGAGGATCTACCACTGAAGAATCATTTTCAGCCTCCCAGACGGAGAGTCTGTGGGTCCAGTCTTTGACCGACATGGTCCGCTCGGCATTTAATTTGCCATTTCCAGAGCCTCAGGTTCCTGCGGTATCCTCTTTGGGTTCTTTTAAAAGCGCCTTTAAGCAACGCAGCTTTTCCGGTCCATCCTCTGTTAGAGGAATTGGTTTCCAGGATTGGGACGACCGGACAGAATTTTTTCTGCCGCCTAAAGCTGACGAGAGGGTAGTCTTTATGCACGTCTGCCAGGAAATATTTGTGCTTGCAGGCACTCTTTCCCCTGACCAAGTGCTCTTTAAAAGGGGCCCGGATGGCTCAGTCGGTAGAGCATCGGACTTTGGGTCTGAAGGTCCAGGGTTCAGGTCCCGGTTCGGGCACTGCTTTCAACTACCCGTGAGGTCCTTGAGGCCACATCTCCCGGAAAGCGCCCGATCTCGTCTGATCTCGGAGGCTAAGCAGGGTCGGGCCTGGTTAGTGCCTGGATGGGAGACCACCTGGAAGGTTTTCTGTTATTTGCCCTATGGAAAAGACATTTTTCTAAGAAAGGGGGCGCTCCCAACTGTGGACGCAGCCATCTCATGGGTGAATAAATCATTAACTGGCCTAGGGGGAAACATACAAATGTTTATGGTCCCGGTCGATAAACGTTAGAGACACTTTTTCCAGCATCCCTGGCTACAGCCAGCAGGGGCTGCAATTGGAGTTTTGTCAGGCGTTAAAAAACCAGACAAAACAGATGCTTAAGACATCCCTGCCCAATAGGCAGAGGAGTTATTGGATATTCCCAGAGCTCTGTGCTTTGCGGTAGAGGTTAAAAAAGACTCCATCCAGCAGGCGTCTCGTTGTCACTATTTTTAGTGCATATGAGAAGGCTCTTATGGTTGAAGAACTGGGCGGCCGAGCCCCATGTAAAAGACTGCTGGCAGGTTTGCCCTTCCATGGAAAGATCTGGATAAATACATTCAGACTGTTTCAAGTGGCAAAAGTACCCTTTTACCAGTCAAAAGAAGTTCCGGGGTCCTGCGTTTAAAAGGCAGCTCCCCCCCGGTTCCAGGGCCCTCAAATTCCAGGCAGTACGGACCTCCTGCGCGATCAAACTTTTTTTTTTTTTTTTTTTTTTTTTTTTCTTTTTTTTTTTAAGTGTATTTTTGTGCGTGAACTCGAGAGAGAGGAGCCGGACTGCAGGAGTTGGGAGTAGGCAGACCCTCCCCCCGGAGGCAATCGCCATCCTTCTCCATGCCCCTGGTGGCAATGGCGGGTGTGAAGGGGGGCCTCCCACTCACCCCGCCCTACCTGCTCCTCTTGGGAGCCCAACTGGGGCCCAACGGGACCACAATGGGGCAGAGGGACTCCCCCTATGAGGGAGTGAGGGGGCCTAACCCACCCAGCCAGCCCCATAGGTCCTTCGCCTCTCTTTATTTTAGGAGACCGCATGGCCAAAGTGCGTGTGTTTTAAACCAATTTCGTGTGCGTGCAAGTGTGGTGGTTTTTGTGGGGGGGGGGTGGGCGTACTAAGCACAGGCGTACCTTGCATAGCACACCCACCGGGAGCCGGGCTGAGACCACCAAACTCAATTCACATGTAGCCGAGACCGGGATCCGAACCCTTGGCTGCAGAGGTGAATGGCTTGTCAGCGCAGTGCCAATCACGTTGAGCCACCACAGCTCCTGCGATCAAACTTTTAACAATGGATCGCAAGGACAGGCCTCTGGGGATCGGTCCCCGACAGAGGGGGTCCGATTATCTGTGGCCGCAGGCTACAGATTAGAATTTCTAAAATTTCCTCCACAAGGAAGGCCTCAATGCGGGCGGCATTGGATCACCTGCTTTACCAGGGCATAATGGTAGAGGTACCAGCCCAAGAACAGGAGCTAGGTTTCTATTCCAATCTGTTTGTCATACCAAGGCTCATCGGCAATGTCAGACCAATTTTGGACCTAAAAGGTTTAAATGCTTACCTAAGGGTTCGCTCTTTCCGGATAGAATACGTTTGGTCAGCAGCCGCCACACTCCAGAAGGATCTGGCTTCTATAGACATAAAGGATGGTTACCTTCATGTACCAGGTCTTTTCAGCCACATCAAATATTTTTGTTTTTACGCTTCGCAGGGATACAGCGTCACTTCCAATTCATGGCGCCCCCCTTCGGGCTGGCTACGGCCCCCGGGTATTCACGAAGGTCCTAGCTCCTATTCTAGTCAGTCTAAGGGATCCAAGGGATCTCGGTCCTAGCATACCTGGACAACATCTTAATCATAAGATCACTCGCTTCCTTGGTGGAATGCGTAGTAGCCCTCATGGTTCAGTACCTCGAGAGGTTCGGCTGAGTCCTAAACCGGGGAAAGATCAGCATTTCAACCTACAAAGCAGTTGGAATATCTCGGCACGAGATTAGACACAGAACAGAAGATGGGTGTTCCTGCCTCTGGTAAAGGTCGAGGCTATCAAAAGATTGATTCAGTTGGTCTAAGCAAAAAAGAACCAACTATTCGCCTATGTATGCGATGGCCATGTTCGAGGCGGTACCACACGCTTCCACACTCATGTCCTACAGGCAGCAATTCTAGCAGCTTGGTGCTGCCCAGTGGTCTGGAAGGCTGGAGAGCGGTCTGGAACAAGTTCACTCGCCAAGGAACTTGGGCAGAGGCGGAGAGGCAGCTGCCCATCAAGGTCTGGGAGTTCTGAGCGGCTCGGCTAGCCCTCCTGGCATAGACATCCAGATTACAGGGGTCCTCGGTGAGAAGTCATTCAGACAATGCCACAGCGGTGGCATATAGGTGAACCACCAAGGGGGAACCAAGAGTCAAGCCACTCAGAGTGAGAGGAGCTTGGTTTTTCGGTGGGCAGAGGTTTATGTACCCTGCATATCGGCGACATTCATTCCCGAGGTGGACAACCTACAGGCGTACTTCCTAGGTCGCCAAACCCTGTCGCCGGGGGGAGTGGTCTATGCATCCACAAGTTTTTTCAGACAATCTGCCAGAAGTGGGGAGTGCCAGACGTGGAGGTCATGGCATCAGGATTCAACAAGAAGCTAGACAGGTTCATGTCTCGAACGAGGGACCCTATGGCCTGCGGAACCGATGGGTTGGCTTGCCCTTGGCATCAATCATAACTTCTATATGCATTTCCCCCACTGCAGTTACTACCCCGCCTGTGGCGCAGGATCATAGCACAGGCCGGTTATCCTGGTAGCCCCAGCTTGGTACCGGAGGGCATGGTACTCACTAGTCCTGAAAGGGGCAGCGGGAGGCCCTTGGACTCTTCCTCTAGGGCCAGACCTACTCTCACAAGGCCCGATCCTCCACCCTGCATTACGGCGTCTAAATTTGACGGCCTGGCGGCTGAATCCCTGATTCTCAGGGGTAGAGGTCTGTCTAGGCAGGTAATCCCTACCCTCATTAAGGCTAGAAAGCCAGCCCCCAGGGTAATTTTGTTACAGGGTTTGGAGGGCCTACGTAGGTTGGTGTGAGGCTAAGAGATGGAATTCCCGCAAGTATACCATTGATAGAGTATTAAGTTTCTCCAGCTAGGAGTGGATAAAGGCCTGGCATTAAGCACAATCTAGGGACAGATTCCAGCCTTATCAGTGTGGTTTCAGAGGCCGCTGGCCACTCGCTGGTTAAGATCTTCGTACAGGGAGTCTTACGTGTTAATCCTTCAGTCAAATCACCACTTTGTCCATGGGACTTAAATCTTGTTCTGTCAACTCTACAGAAACAACCCCTTGAGCCGTTGGCTGAGGTACCTTTGGTTTTACTGACTGGAAAGTCGGTATTTCTGATCACCATAGTTAATCGTTCAGGCCTGCGGTTTGAAGAGGTTGCCTCCTCCTTTGTCGGCAAAGGCCCATTCTACCAGGGCCATGGGCACCTCCTGGGCAGCACATCATCAGATCTCTATAGCTCGAATATGCAAGGCAGCAACGTGGTCGTCAGTCCACATGTTTACAAAATGTTATCAATTTGACGTAAGAAGGAATGCGGATACAGCCTTTGGGCAGTCAGTACTACAGGCCGCGATTCAAGCTCCTCAGGATCTGAGGGGGCTCCCTTGATTTGATTTGAGATTTACATTTCTTGTTTAAGTTGGATTTACTAGTATTTGAGTATACCTCTAAATTAAATCCTTCTTTGGAAGATGTCTCCCTCCCCTCATTAACCACTTGACTACTGGGCACTTAAACCCACTTAATAACCAGACCAATTTTCAGCTTTCGGTGCTCTCACATTTTGAATGACAATAACTCAGTCATACAACACTGCAACCAAATGAAATTATTGTCCTTTTTTTCCCACAAATAGAGCTTTCTTTTGGTGGTATTTTATCACCTCTGCGGTTTTTATTTTTTTCACTATAAATGAAAAAAGAACGAAAATTTTGTAAAAAAATGAATTTTTCTTCATTTCTATTATAAAATTTTGCAAAAAAGTAATTTTTCTTCATAAATTTGGCCTAAAATGTATACTGCTACATATCTTTGGTAACAAAACAAAAAAAATGTAGATATTATTTAGTCTGGGTGAAAGTTATAGGGTCTAAAAGCTATGGTACCAATTACTGAAAATTGATCAATTTGATCACATCTGATGTACTGACATCCTCTCTCATTTCTTGAGACCCTAACATGCCAGAAAAGTACAAATACCCCCCAAATGACCCCTTTTTGGAAAGAAGACATTCCAAGGTATTTAGAAAGAGGCATTGTGAGTTCTTTGAAGTTTGTAATTTTTCCCACAATTCTTTGCAAAAGCAAGATTTTTTTCATTTTTATTTTCTTTCCACAAAATTTTCATATTAGCGGGTTATTTCTCACACACAGCATATGCATACCACAAATTACACCCCAAAACACATTCTGCTATTCCTCCCGAGTATGGCGATACCCCATGTGTGGGACTTTTTGACACAGCGTGGCCACATGGAATGGCGCCAAACTTTGCGACTTAAAAATCCCCATAGGTGACGCTTTAAATATTTTTACTGGTTACATCATTTTAGTTGGAGAGGAGGTCTAGGGCCAAAATTATTGCTCTCGCTCTAACGTTCGCAGCGATACCTCACATGTGTGGTTTGAACACCGTTTTCATATGTGGGCGGGACTTGCGTATGCGGTCGCTTCTGCATGCGAGCTCACGGGGACAGGGGCGCTGTATGCCCAGAGTATTGCGGAGTATGCCCAGAGTATTGCGGAGTATTGCGGAGTATGCCCAGAGTATTGCAGAGTATGCCCAGAGTATTGCAGAGTATGCCCAGAGTATTGCAGAGTATGCCCAGAGTATTGCAGAGTATGCCCAGAGTATTGCAGAGTATGCCCAGAGTATTGCAGAGTATGCCCAGAGTATTGCAGAGTATGCCCAGAGTATTGCAGAGTATGCCCAGAGTATTGCAGAGTATGCCCAGAGTATTGCAGAGTATGCCCAGAGTATTGCAGAGTATGCCCAGAGTATTGCAGAGTATGCCCAGAGTATTGCAGAGTATGCCCAGAGTATTGCAGAGTATGCCCAGAGTATTGCAGAGTATGCCCAGAGTATTGCAGAGTATGCCCAGAGTATTGCAGAGTATGCCCAGAGTATTGCGGAAGTATGCCCAGAGTATTGCGGAAGTATGCCCAGAGTATTGCGGAAGTATGCCCAGAGTATTGCGGGAGTATGCCCAGAGTATTGCGGAAGTATGCCCAGAGTATTGCGGAAGTATGCCCAGAGTATTGCGGAAGTATGCCCAGAGTATTGCGGAAGTATGCCCAGAGTATTGCGGAGTATGCCCAGAGTATTGCGGAGTATGCCCAGAGTATTGCGGAGTATGCCCAGAGTATTGCGGAAGTATGCCCAGAGTATTGCGGAAGTATGCCCAGAGTATTGCGGAAGTATGCCCAGAGTATTGCGGAGTATGCCCAGAGTATTGCGGAAGTATGCCCAGAGTATTGCGGAAGTATGCCCAGAGTATTGCGGAAGTATGCCCAGAGTATTGCGGAAGTATGCCCAGAGTATTGCCCCCCATAGTATGCCCAGAGTATGCCCAGAGTATTGCAGAGTATTGCCCCCCCCCCAGAGTATTGCCCCCCCAGAGTATTGCCCAGCATTGCAGAGTATGTGCAGCAGGGATGGCTGAGCAGGGAGGGATGGATGGATGGATCTGTGACTACATTTGTCACAGATCCAGCCTGCAGCACTGGCGCTGCCATCCGCTCCCTCTCCTCTCCTCTCACACTGTACCGATCAGTACAGAGAGAGGAGGGAGGAACCGGCGTCAGCACATGACGCCGGTCTGTTTACATCTGATCGCGCCGTCATTGGACGGCGCGATCACGTGGTAAACCGCCGCTATCCGCGGCGATTTACCGTGATTCGTGACCCGCCGGGTCCTCTGGACCCGGCGGTCACGGACATTCCCGTGGGGGCGCGCGGGAGCGCGACTCTGGAATCACGTTATATAACGTGATCCCAGAGTTAAGCAACCACCTTGCCGCCGTTAGTTTTCGGCAGGTGGTTGCTAAGTGGTTAAAGCATTGCTTTCGGACATCCCATATAGTAATGAATATGCTGCTCTGTGTCCCGTGATGTACGAGAAAGAAAAAGAGATTTTTAAATACAGCTTACCTGTAAAATCTTTTTCTTGGAGTACATCACGGGACACAGAGCTCCCACCCCTCTTTTGGGGAACATTTTTGGGAGGCATACTGCTTGCTACAAAACCGAGGTACTTCCTCTATGGGAGGGGGTTATATAGGGAGGGACTTCCTGTTTGTTTGAGATTGCCAGTGTCCACACCTGAAGGTACTCCATATAACCCATATAGTAATGAATATGCCGCTCTGTGTCCCGTGATGTACTCCAAGAAAAAGATTTTACAGGTAAGCTGTATTTAAAAATCTCTTTATTGTGATAAAGTCGCAAAATTAGCGATAAATGTAGAGTTGCACAGTCACTGGTCTTCAAGCAGAAATAGCAAAAAAACACGGTTTTATTGCATCCAACAGAAAAATATACAGGGTTTTCACAGTCCATACAAAATGGTACCTTCAGCCTCCTGGCTTACACGTAAAACGGAAAATACCGAGCCACCTGGCTATCTTTAGCAGTAGCACCACACTGCTCAGGCTCCCTCGTGAAGCCTTCCTGACTCCTGTCAGCCACCCCAGACTCGCTCCTGTCAGCCACCCCCAGACTCGCTCCTGTCAGCCACCCCCAGACTCGCTCCTGTCAGCCACCCCCAGACTCGCTCCTGTCAGCCACCCCCAGACTCGCTCCTGTCAGCCACCCCCAGACTCGCTCCTGTCAGCCACCCCCAGACTCAGGCCTCTGGGTATTATAGTGCAGCCTGCACTCTCCAGCTTCTCCAGCTAATTTAGTGCACACCTGCACTCTCATGCCGCGTACACACGGTCACTTTTTGTGATGAAAAAAAAAAAAACGACGTTTTAAAAAACGTCATTTAAAATGATCGTGTGTGGGCAAAACGTTGTTTTATGTCTTCAAAAAAAACCCCAACATGCTTGAATTTTTTGTGTCGTTTTTCAAAATGTCGTTTTTTGTGTCATAAAAAGTGACGGTCTGTACCTGCATGCCTGTAGACGGCCCGCGTTGAGAAGAGGCAGAATAGGGATTTCCTTGTTCTGCCTAGTAACATGACAGATATTCTGTACCCAGTCACCGGAAACAGTGATCCGTCATGTCAGCAACCCCCCCTACATTTAGAACACAATTAACCCCTTGATCGCCCCCTAGTGTTTAATCTCTTTCCCGGCAGTGACATTTATACAGTAGTCAGTGGCTATTTTTAGCTCTGATCGCTGTATAAATGTCAATGATCTCAAAATAATGGGAAAGGTGCCCGATCTGTCCGCCGCAATGTCGCAACCCTAATAAAAAAAAAAAAAAAAAAAAAGGGGGGCTTTTTCTCCCCAAAAGTTGCATTTTTTTTCTTTTTGTGCTATATAAAAAAAAAAAAAAAGGCGATTTTTTGGTGGATGTCAATGTTGTTTGGGTACAACGTTGCACGATCACACAATTGGCAGTTAAAGTGACAGTGCCGTATCGCAAAACATGCTCTGGCCATTAAGGGGGTAAATTCTTCCAGGGTCGAGGTGCTTAAACCTAGCCTCACTTTGGTATAAGCACTCCACTGTGATGGTTGCTGTGCATAACATGTGTTATTTAGCCACATTCAGATACAAATGCATATACAATGGCTAAGGTAACTGCTACAATCCCTGCAAGCTCCAGATTTATAGACTACATAGTCCAATTGGAGCTTTGCACACAAGGTATTGAGCATTGTGCTTCCCAACATCAAACGTGCAAAAATGCTTGTTAACCAACACCCACAGCAGCTAAAACGCAGTGTGATCCAGGCTCTACCTGTATTATTGAGCCATACAAACTCCCTGTGAGCAGATTTCTTATTGATCTTTCCACAAGTCTCACCTCGGAGCCAGATTCTGAAGAACTTGAGGAAGAAGAACTAGATGAATCACTTGAAGAGTCAGATGCAATCCCCGTCGATTCCTGCAAATCCACAGTATCTGCAAGAGTTGCCAGCTCAGGACGTTCCTGCTTCAAGATTCTGTGAATTCAGAGGGGAAAAAAAATGTAATAAAGTAAAACACAAAGGACAGCACAGTTTATTCACATTTGATCCATATGCAGAAGGTGTGACCAAGAATTGTCACAGCCAATCAGTGCAGGGAACTAAGCATGCACTAAGTGTAAGGAGACACTTTATGTGTAGGTCCACATCAGCTGTAAAGCACAGGTTATAAGATTTGGCATGCTCAAATCTCTGTCCCAACAGGGCAGAACACAACAATGATCAGCTGCAAATAGTCTTCAGCTCACAGCTGCTTTGGTGACGGTTCCCTCTAGTGGTAATAAGTAAGGTTCAAATATTTGTATACACACTAGCCATATGACAAATTTTGAAAATGCATTTAAAAACTTTTGTGGGAATCTACATGCCTCTGTTGGATGCATGTGCAAACATCTGAATGTTTTCTCCTGCACATTCCCACCTATTCTCAATATGTACTATAAAAGCACAAAGAACTCAACCCTCACCATGCAATGACCGATTCCAGTGCTCTCCATCCAGGTGAAGCACAATATAGAAGGATATCAGTACTGGATGTTTCAACTCCTCTCCAATTGCAAAGAAAGTAGGGACCAGTGTTTGGATATAATTCATGAATTTAACATCTTGTGCTCCCAAACCACACAAAATGTGTCTCAGTCCTGCCCCCAGCTTCCACCTCACTGGCTGTGATTGACAGCACTGAGAGCCAATGAAGCTGCACTCTGAAGGATTTTTACCTTAAAAGGGTTTGTAAACCCTTGTGTTTATTCACCCCAATGCATCCAGTTTCCTCCATATTGACATTGAGACCGCAGACTCAATGGTCAATATTGAGGAAACAGGAGCAGCAAAAAAATTGTATTTTGGAACCCTATGGTTGGAGGTATAGTATTGTTAGCACAACATCCCTTTAAATGTAAAAGTTTTTCAAACAGGAATGGAGTGGTAAGCAGTAAAAAGTTTAAGACATGTACATTTTATTCATAGTAAAGGTTAAGATGCATGCAAGTAAATAAGTAACCATTGTACTGGATTCCAAATGCACTTGGGTTTTCTACATGTTTTGCAGAGTAGGCTTCTTCAGGGAGTATTAAAGTGCAACAGTACAAACAGGGCTCCAACAACTTCATCAAGATGAAACAAGAGACCAGAGATATGTAGGGGGAAGATGCCAAAGAGCCGAGAAGGGCAAGGGCCCCCCCATGGTCCAGAACAGGTCACTCACTCCCCCCACACAACCAGATGGGGTCAACTGCAGAGGGGGCACAATAGCATAGGGCAGCTTCAATTATAAATACAGTAATATTGTGGCAATGGTGCCAAATTCCAATCAGATTAATCACTTCAATACAGGGCACTTTTCCCCCTTCCTGCTCAAGCCAAGTTTTAGCTTGCAGCACTGTCACAGAATGCATGTCTTACACAGACCTACAGGTCTTTGCAAATGGTGTGACTGAATGAGCCCTGAAATGTGCATGAAAACTGATGCAATACTGATGAACTCATGTCTCTACAAGTGAAATTTGTGTGGTTTTCCTATCAGTTTTCATGCACGTATGGTGTGAATGAGCCCCTAATGAACAACAACAACAACAACAACAACCTCTTACCTGTACCATTTTCTTGAAAGTTTGGGGCGCCCTCTTACTGTCTTGTGCCAAACAATAGGGAAGTTCGTGCAGCTGGCAAAGTTTTGGGTAACAGCCATAGTGGTGTCCAGGTTAAGTACAACATGCCACCAACCACCTGAAGAAAACCATATTATAACAAATAGGTACAATAAAATATGTAATATAAAACCTCACCATAAACTGAGTGTATATAGGCCTTGCAAAAAAAAAAAAAACACAGACACACACACACACACACAGTGTAGGTGGGGTACTGAAGCGTGGAGAAGGTGCAGTGTGTATGCGTGTTGCAGTGCTGTAGCACAGATGTGTTGGGTACCATAAAAAGTTACTGGAAAGGCAAATACACACAGCATTGGACAGCAGGTATCTCATCTTCACACAGCACACCAAGGTTAAATGGCTTATTTACCTCTACACTTAGTTCATTGCAGTTTATCAAGTGGACACATCTACCCTTTTGCCGTTTGCAGAAAAGAGCCCTTTAAACCTGTGTAGGCACTGTGGCAAACTCCCAAATAGTGCACCCAAGGCAATGTACTAGTAATATGTAATAAATTACCCTATTCTTACCCAATAGGGTTCACATTTATTCCAAACTTGGGCACTTTTTGTGGGTAGAAGTATTTACCTGGCACAAATACAGTCTCTCCAGGCTTCTGCAAGATCTCTAGGGGTTTGAATTCAGCAGGCCAGGTAGGAAGCAATGTGCGTGGGTATATGACATTAAACCAAGTGATGGCTTCATCTTGCTGGTTTCCACCTTCTTCCCGTGTCACTTTGATTAGTTCACGTGGGGTATTGGTGGGAAAGAGGCACCAACGCTTGTGGCCATGGACCAGGGCATTCCAGGCACTAGTTCCCAGAGGATCAATGTGTATTCCTGTTCCAGAGCGAGGAGGACCCATCACAAACCACCTGATAGAACAAAAGACATTTAAAAAGAATATCAAGCCATTTCACAATGCAGAGATTTTTTTTTGCCACATGCATTCTATATATAGCAGCTCTATATGATATACTAGTTTAACTGCTTGCGGACCGCTGCATGTACATTTACGTCAGCAAAATGGCACAGGCAGGCACATCAACGTATATATACGTGCCTGCCTTGCCGATTAATGAATCCAAGCTCTGCAAGCCAAGATAACATGCACTGGCAATCTTTTAGTTTTAATAATATAATTTGATTAGTTCAAATATATGCAATTAACCCATTAACCTAAAATTGGTTTGGATATCGCCGTTTTACCAACCTGATCCTAAATCGTAAACCTTCATTTTGATTGTGAATATTAAAAGGGGTTGTAAAGGTTTAAACAAATCCTAAATAGCTTCCTAAAGGATCCCCCCCCCCCCCCCCTAAGTAGCTTCCTTTACCTTAGTGGAGTCCTCCTTCACCTACCTCATCCTTCCATTTTGCTTTTAAATGTCCTTATTTCTTCTGAAAAATCCTCATTTCCTGTTCTTCTGTTTGTAACTCCACACAGTAATGCAAGGCTTTCTCCCTGGTGTGGAGAAAGCCTCTTGAGGGGGCGAGCAGGAGTGTCAGGATGCCCACTAACACACAGCTCCTTTATCTGCAAAGTAGAGATCGTCCTGACACTCCTGCTCACCCACTCAAGAGGCTTTCTCCACACCAGTGAAAAAGCCTTGCATTACCGTGTGGAGTTCCAGACAGAAGAACAGGAAGTGAGGATTTCTCAGAAGAAATAAGGACATTTAAAAGCAAAATCAAAAGGATGAGATAAGTGAAAGAGGACTGCACTAAGGTAAAGGAAGCTATTTAGGGGGAAAAAAATAAAATAAAAATCTCATTGCCAGCAAGAATAAGTCCTTACATTTAAAGAGCACCTGTCATTTCAGTTCCATCATGACAGCACCTGTAAGCGAGCATCCATTCACCTGCTGCCACCACATTCCTCACCTTCTTGAGCAGCTGTGGCATGGGGATGCCAGTTGCCCCTTAAAAATTTTGGATAAAAAAAAAAAGCAGCCGATTTAAGTCTTTTTACTAGCGATTTAAATCAAATCCCCCTGGTTAAGGGTGGAGAGGTACCTGCATGCCCCAGATGATTTCATCAATAGGTTTGCTTTTGCTTTAAAGCTTGCAGCAGTATGAATGGATTTAGTAACTCATGACTCCTTGTCCCATTTATGACAGACGTTGAACAAGACCCAATCTCACTGTACCTGTATGGTGGTCTGCGCTTCTCGCCCGCATACTGGAAGAGGTCATCTGTAAAATATTTTGGCACTTCATAATCATCCAATATTTTCTGTCTCTTGGGATGTTCCCCATAACTGCTGTCAAAGATGTAGAGTGGACTGTCATCCCGGGTCCCCTCCATGTACTCAATGTAATACTTCATTTTCATTTTCACTGAATATCCATCATTATCCTCTCCACATTTGAACTTCTGATTGCGATACTTGCGTTTCAGCCTTTCCAGCGTCCACTTCTCTTGAGCTGGCCAACCAAACTGAGCATTGGTGAGGACTACTGGCTTGTAAGGCTTCTCAAAGCGCTCAATAAATTCTTCAGGGCTGAGCTGGATAGCGTCAGCCCGCTCTACATTATCCTGTTGTGGAAAAAAAAAAAAGTCTTAAAACTAAACTTTAAAGTGGTGCTAAAGGCTCAAGGTTTTTTTACCCTAAAGCATTAAAAAAAAGGACAAGTTAACCCATTTTAGGGGTAGACACACAGCGTGGCTCGGGAGCTAGCCTGTTAGAGTGCCTTCATAGCAATGGGAAATCAAAAATAAAAAGGTTCAGGTCTGCTATGCGCAAAACCATTCCACAGTGCAGACAAGAATAACATGTTTGTTATTTTTAAAACAATTGTTCTTAATGAATTTAGTTCAAAATGTATTCCGCTACATTTTCTTTGGTCGCTCTCAGTCATGTCAGATCTGTGAGGGCGGAGACCGGAGAAGGACCCAGGGAGTATGAGGGACCAGGAGGACAACACAGACGAGAGTGAGGCCTGGGGAGGAACACACAAGGGACAGTCAGGGATGATCGGTGCCACAGCAGGGGCAGTTATAAGCACCGATCCCCCTGTATAGCCTTTCAATAAAGCAGCCGGCCGCCGTGAGAGAAGCGGCTGTCAGTTGCTTTATTGAAAGGCTATACGGGGGGGGGGGGGGGAAACGTTGCTTGTAACTGCCGCGGCACCGATCACCTGTGAGGCTGCCAGGCCCCCCTTCTACACTGAGGATTCCAGGCCCGATACACGTGTCGGACCAAGCAGTGGAGCATTTGCACGAGTAAATGCTTGGCATCGGTACAACCCCAATAGTGTGTATGTATAGATAGATCAGCCCTGATTGTACTGGCGACCTAAAATGTCAAAACAGTAGAAATACTGGTCAAAGCTAATCACATGGTACAGATGGGCTGTGACTGGCCCGTCTGATCAAATTGATCAGTTAGCAACATAGTTGTACACATTGGATGGCATGAAAGAAAGCCATCTATTGTGTACAACTGTCATGTGATTTGTCACAGCGGTCACATGGTACCAGCAACGAGCCAGTACATTGATGAGTCATCGGCCGTGTCTATTGGAGCGGGTGAGAAATTGCACTGCTGTGATTCCAGAGGATATCATGCGACGTCCACTCGGATTGACAAGAGGCCAGCGCCAGTGTCATCCCATCATAGGCTGCACGGCAACTGGTTAAATAAAACGAACTTCCACATAATGGTAAAAAAAAAGGGAAAAAAAATAAAATAAAAAAAAAACACACACCAAAGGCTCTGATGAAGTCATGCGTCATAACGTAACGCGTAAGGTAAGAGCTGGGCTGGAAGTGACGCGGAACCCCGTCCGGAAGTTAGTATTTGGCGGTTTTTGTTTTTAAATGCTTGTATTTTAGTCTTTAATACATTTCCATGTATGTTTGATATCTTTCACGATGAGTCCCCTTTCTTTTGCTCTCTTTTTTGTGATATTACATCTGCATTAGAGAGTCTCCATATTTCCGAAGACCAGCACTGCATATCCAGCTGAGAGGACGCCTACAGTTTCCATAAAATTGGTTAGTTAGAGGATCCTTTCAAAGCGATTTTTCCAAATCAGGGAGGTAAGCGCTCTGTGAGCTCAGCGTTGGTGAAGATTCATCTTCATCATCTTACTATTCACCTCCTTTGACAGTTGTTTTGTGGATGGAACTTTTGAATATATTCATTTATTATATTTTGGACTATTTTGGTTACAATTGAATTAGCTTAACCTTCACTTTTGTGAGGTGGTTCACTTTTTGAAGTTTGGACACATTATTTAGTGGCATTTTTATATTTATGCACTTTTGCATTTGATTGCAATTTCGCCATGGTACATTTGTTTTTCAAGTTTTACCGACCTACATTGTCCTACATTGTTCAGTGCACCTATTTGCGCTCATCACTTTATTCACACAACAAAGCAGCTTCTAAAGCTGTCCCACAGTTTTTTTTCCCCCAGTTATTAAATACATCTTCTGCACAAAAATCAGCCTAAAGTGGAACTCAAAAGTGAAACTTCCGCTTATCAGTCTCCTACCCCTTTTAGTGGGGTACCTGTTTTTGACAGTTATCTCCCCCTCCACCGGACCAATTAGTAGTAGGGAACTAGCTGTAAAGCCAAAAGGCTTCACTGCCAGGTTCCCTTACCAGGAATGGTGGCGGCTGCACCCAACAGCCGTTCCGAAGATCGGATGGGGTGCGGAAATCGTGGCCCTGGAGAGGCAAGTGTCCATATATTGAAAGTCGGTAGCTGCTGTATTCGTAGCTGCTGACTTAATTTTTCGTGGGGGGCTTGACCTCCTCAAGTCACGCTAGATCAAAGCGGGCTGGCCCCTTTTGCAGGTATATCCATGTAAAACATTAAAAATGATAATATGTTTCTATACCAAAGTCCAGCCTGCAGGCCAATCTCGGCCTGGTTTTGAACGGCCCACCTGGTTATCTACACATATATATCTTTTGTGGCCCCCAACGATCTGCCAGCGAAAGGGCCACAAGGATATACTGTATTGACCGGCGTATAACACGCACTTTTGTGCACGTTATACGCCGATCCCTGCTGCCTGTGAAGGGAAGAGGAGCGAGTGCCGCGGAAATAGCCCGAGCAGAGGGTACTGTATACTCGGCTAGGCTCCGCTCGCAGTCAAGCCCAGTCCCGCCATTGGACGTTTGTTATGTCCATCATTGAAGCCAGGCCAAGGGGCGGGACTGCGAGAGGAGCCAAGTACAGCCGAATACACAGGACATTTTGGGCACGGCTGGCTGCAGATGGACACTGATCATTCCTGGCAATGGTGAATGCATTCCTGGCAATGATAGGTGCTGCGGTCCCGGCAATGGCGAGTGCAGTCCCGGCAATTATAGGTGCTGCATTCCTGGCAAAAGTGTGTGCATTTCTGGCAATTGGGGGTCTGCAGATGGACAACAACCCTTATTTTGCTTCACAGTTCTTTATTTAAAACGTTAGGTTTTTTCCTGAAACTTCACTCTTAAAGTGAAGGTGCGTGTTATACGCCAATAAATACGGTATATCCAATAATACACACAGCCACAAAGGCAAGAGAATTCTTGTTTTGGGGAGGTGTATTAGTGCCCGAATAAACACGATTAGACCGAATTTTAATGGTTCAAAGAATGTCAGGCAAAATATTCGGCACTCGAGCATGTTCACTTCATGAAATCTGGCCCTCTTTGAAAAAAGTTTAGACACCCCTGGTCTAAACGGTTAAAAAATAAAAATAGTAATACACTGTCTCACCCTGCTCTGCACATGCTCAGTTGCGCTCTATTTTTTGTCACTGTGTCGAAAATGTAGGAGGCCAATCTGCTGACAGCATAAAAATTTACTGTGGGGCTTAGGGGTTTTGGGTTTCAGCAAAATGGCAGCCTTTAGCAAGGCTGAAGGTAATTAACAGCACACACACATTTTGGTAGTACAATTAATGTGGAATGTATGTTCCTTGCTAAAGAACAGTTATCACGTTGCTATGGATAAAGTTCCAATTTAATGTGCAGGATAGAAGAAATTACCAAAATTATTAGAATTTTTTAAAGTAGAAATCCTCCTGTTCATAAAAGGGTGTTGACGGCACAGTTCTCCCAATATCAATTGTCCAAATAATTTCCTTAGAACAGATTTGGTAAACAGTAGAAGAATGACAAATACATTTAGATATATACATTTCTAGGGCCAGGTTGTAGTTTAAATCAATCCACACCCTCTGCTCAACACACTGCAGTTGTGTGGGTTTATTTATAGGGCGTGTGCTCTGGAAATGTACAGATAGTTGTATTTGTGCAGATAAGACCTAACTGAAAGACATTGACCTGGGCGAACAGCTCATACGGTGAAATGGAAGTGGCCTGTGCTTATTGTCGTTCAAGAAGAAAGCCATCAGCAGACACCCACATGGGCCTACTGGATGCACCAAAGATCTGCTGCTCAATTCCAGAATTGCAGTACTGCCAGACGTCAATGCTGCCAAGTCAAGCAAGGGCAGGTTGGCCACTTCTTCCAAGGAGGTACAACTTGTTCCAAAAACCCTCTGGGATGGTCTCCCTTCCTAAGATAGTGGAAGAAGCAAAAACACTGCTCAAAAGAAGGAAGGGTGTGATAGGGGTGTAGAGAAAGGGGGGGTCAGGGGTGTTTAACACCCCCCAGAGCATCCTGGCTAAATGCCCAGACAGTGTCCCTGCAATCAGAGTTTTGGTGTGCAGTAGCCAGTCCCTCTTCTATTGTACCCCATCCCCTCAGTTTAATAAGGGGTCCCCCTGAAAAGTATGAAGGTACTGCGAGGTCTCAGATGCAGGCAATTGACAGTGCCCGGTTGGGGGGGGGGGGGGGGGCTCCTAGACTCCTCCTTGAGGTATTAAATGACAGCTGAAAGGAGACTGGGGATGCAGAAGTTTTCCTATTTCTGTGCCGTGCTGAATATAGAGGTCTTGTAATTGGGGAGGCATCAATTTTCTGTTTTGGGAAGGAGAAAGTGAGAATTCCAATCTGGGGGAGAAGTCACAGATACTCTATGTTCTGAATGGACTTTACTTGTTTTATTGGAATAACATTTAATATTCATTCAATGAATATTTATTCATAGCACCAGCAACTTTGATTATTATCATCACAGCATTAGCTATTTTGTAGTGATAATTTTCACAGCTGCACATTTATTAATTTTTTTGGTATATATCAGCATCCAGCTGACCTTTGTAGATTCTTTACCTACCCTTTTTATATTCACATTTATCCAATTGATCATTAATATGAGACATCACAAGTGTAACGCAGCGCAGCTTTAATTGTTTCATAGAGTCACAAACTGTACATAGGGAACACAGATTTCGGAGGGAGAAAAGAAGAGCGGGAGAGGTGACATAGGATAAAGTCTGCTGCCAGGAGGACACAAAAGAGTAAAAAGATGAACTGACTAACCTCACCATTATTTATTTTTTGGCCTTGCTTACCTGAAGGTGGAATCTGCACATTTCAGATACTCACCCATCCAGGGGATCCAGCATTGTCCCCCCGAGATCCTCTCATGTCCTGCCACTGCTGCGTCCCACACCACCATGTTCTTTTTGACATCATTCAGGGGCCCGCCAGCTATTTAGAGTTCAGCGGGTGGGCTCCTCGATGATGCTCCTCCTTTCCTTTAATGAAGTACTATGCCTCCTGGGATATGCAACATACATATCCAGGGCGGTACAACGGACACATAAGTAAAGAAAAAAAGGAAGGGGAAAGCCCTATTCCTGCAGAGGGAGAGGAGGGACCGTCCTTGGGAGGCTGAAGGTCCACTTTAACCACTTAAAGACCCCCGCACGCACATATACGGCCACAACATGGCTCGTACAGGCACAAGGGCGTAAATTTACGTCCCCGCCTGAGTGCGGTTCGGGGGTCCCATCGGGACCCCCTCCGCGGCGTGCGGGGGTCTCCCTACCTCCGGGAGCGATCCGGGATCTGCGGGCGGATGTCCGTGATATCCGCCCCCCCCGCGATCGCTCCCAGCCAATGGGAGCGCGCTCCCAGCCTGTCACTTCCTCCTCCTGTGTTTACACAGGAAGGAGGAAATGATGTATTCTCTCATCGCAGCGCTGTTTCCCAGCGCTGCTGATGAGAGAAGACATCACAAGTAAGTGTGCACCAACACAACACTGACACACACTCACATAGGCATATTAACCCCTTGTGATCGCCCCCCCCCACCCCCCTGTCACAGTGTTACTGAATGCAGTGATTTAATCACTGCATTTAGTGTCAGTGTGACAGGCACTGTAAAAAACAGTTAGTGTTAGGTTCAGGATAGCCCCCCCACCCCCCCTAATAAAGTTTTAACCCCCTGATCACAGCCCTAGTTAACCCTTTCACTCCCTATTGCCAGCGTCACTAAGCGATCATTTTTCTGATCGCTGTATTAGTGTCGCTGTTCCCGCTAGGTAGTTATTTTTTTTTATTGCGATTTTTTTTTTTTACTAAAGACATGTGGCTAAATAAATTTTGGCCTAAATGTTTGACTAAAATTTAGTTTATTTGATTTTTTTTTAACAAAAAGTAAAAAATAGTGTTTTTTTTTCAAAAATGTCGCTCTATTTTTGTATATAGCGCAAAAAATAAAAATCGCAGAGGTGATCAAATACCATCAAAAGAAAGCTCTATTTGTGGGAAGAAAAGGACGCAAATTTTGTTTGGGAGCCACGTCGCACGACCGCGCAATTGTCTGTTAAAGCGACGCAGTGCCGAATCGCAAAAACACCTTGGGTCATTTACCAGCGTATTGGTCCGGGTCTTAAGTGGTTAAAGGGGTTATAAAGTCATTATATGCATAAAGATAAAGCGCTTTCTGTGTGCAGCAGCACCTCTTAAACTTACCTGAGCGCCTCTCTGTCCAGGATTTCCACTAGTGTCTCAGCCATCCAGGACTAACCCTCCTGATTGGCTGAGACACAGCAGTGGCGTCATTGGCTAACTGACTTTGAAAGCAGTGGGAGACAATCAGGGGAGAAGGATCTAGGCTTATCTGTGCAAATCCACTGCAACAGGACGGTAAGTATAACTTTTTTTTTTCTATAAAAATAACAAACATAACCACTTTCCACTTCCATACCAGGCACTTTGCCCCTTCCTTGCCAAGACAATTTTGAGCTTTTAGCACTGTCGCACTTTGAATGACAATTGTGCGGTCATGCAACACTGTACCCAAACTAAATTGTTATTTTCTTACAAATAGAGCTTTCTTCTAGTGGTATTTGATCACCTCTGCGGTTTTTATTTGTTGCGCTATAAATGAAAACACTGATGGGCACCTACTGACAGGCATTAGTAAGGGGCACTAATTGCCACTTTGATGGGGCACTGACAGGCATTACTGATGAGGCACAGATTGGCCCTTTTTTGGGCACTGGCTAACATTTAATATAGACAGGCTGGCAGGTCTTGGGCACTGATTGATTATTAGAACAGTCCCCATCAAAAGTTGCCAATGTGCCAATTATCAGCACCGACCCCCCTCTGACAGGGAGAGCCACCAATCGGCTCTCTGTCAGTGTGAACCAAAGAGCCATTTACTAGCATTTACTGGTTCACGCAATGATCAGCTATGATTGGACAATGCTGATCCCGTGGTAAGAAGCCTCTGTCAGTCAGAAGCTTCATACCACGATCGGAGTTGCTGTGTGCAAGACTGACACACAACACCTCAGGTTGCCATGTGTCAGCTGTGATATCCTGATCACGTCATATGATGTCCGGTCAGGATATCACAACCACTTTGCCGCCGTCATTTTACTATATATGGCGGGCGGCAAGTGGGTAAACGTATCTTTTTTTTTTTTTGAGGTCCAGCTATCGTCTTTGCTATAAAAGATGCGAGTGGCTCTACAGCCGCCTGATCACTTTTACAGGGTGCAGAAAGTGCCGCCACCCCCCCCCCCCCCTCCATCATCCTCATCTCGCCTGTGCCTTCGTGGATGCCCAGGATGGCTGCAGACAGAGGAGAAAAAAAGCAACATCTTGCTTTCCACTCCTCATTGAAGAATGAAGCCAGACGTGATGTGGATTAACCACTTGCTTACTGGCCACATATACCCCCTCCCTGCCCAGGCGAAATTTCAGCTTTCGGCACGCTTTGAATTAATGAATCGTGCGACATGGCTCCCAATCAAAATTGGGGTCCTTTTTTTCCTACAAATAGAGTTTTCTTTTGGTGGCATTTGATCACCTCTGCAATTTTTATATTTTGCGCTATAAACAAAAATATAGCGACAATGTTGAAAAAAATGTTTTTGCTATAATAAATATCCCATAAAAAAAATAAAAAAAAGCAATTTTTTTCAGTTTAGTCCGATACCTATTCTACATATTTTTGGTAAAATAAAAAATACGTAGAAGAATACGTATCGGACTAAACTGAAAAAAATTGCTTTTTTTATTTTTATTTTTTTAATGGAATATTATAGCAAAAAGTAAAAAATAGATTCTTTTTTTTACCAAAAATAACGCAAAAAGGGTATAGTGATTGGTTTAGAATTAATCGACAACTAATCGATTACAATTTTCATAATGGATTAATCGGTCAGTGACATAATGGGGTTAAAACTAGGGTTGTTCCGATACCGAGTATTTGCGGGAGTACTTGTACTCCCCCAATACCCAAATAGAATACTTGATCTGCCCACCCCCGCCGCAACAACCGCAACGAAAGCCGCCGCCGCCGCCGCATGGTTAAAGCGTGCGGGAACATCACAGCTTTCAATTGAATAGCTGTAGTTTTCCCGCCGCGTATAGACAGACACTGCCCCTTGCTCGGGATTGGATGGGTGATCGTGATCTGTCCAATCCCGAGCAAGGGGGAGTGTCTGTCTATACGCAGCCGGGAAAACAGCTATTCAAATGAAAGCCGTGACGTTCCCCGGGCGGCGGCTGCTATGGATGCGGGGACATGGATGCATTAGTGTGGGGGACATGGCTGCATTTGGAGACACATTTAAAAAAAGTATCGGTATTGGCGAGTACATGAAAAAAAATAATTGGTACTTGTACTCGGTCCTAAAAAAGTGGTATCGGAACAACCCTAGTTAAAACAACTAAAATTAGCCCCTTTATAGTACAAAAAAGCAAATCGCTACTGTAAATATTACTTTCACTGTCCCACAGTAAAAAAATGAACCCCTTACAGTAGCGATTATTTGCTCTTTTTTGTACTTATTTTAGTTTTTTCAACCCCATTATGTTACTAAACATCTCAGGCGGGGTCACACCTCTGTTTTTTTGGTGCTTTTTGTAGAAACACACTACAGTTCATTTACATGTTTTCCTATGGGACACGTTCACATCCATGATTTTTTTTCAGCTGCTGCTTATTTGGAAAGGGCAAGGACTTTTTAACGCAAAACTGTGCCATTTTGGTTTTTTTGGTTCAATATACTTCAATGGAGAAGCTGCAGAAAAGCACGTAATGTGTTTTTGCGGCAATTTGTGTTTTGTAATCTGCCCAACAACAAATTGGCCCAAAAAAAAAAAAAAAAAATATTTAAAAAATTGTCATTTTATTTTTTAGGCCATTATCTGATTAATCAAAACAATAATCGGCCAACTAATCGATTATGAAAATAATCGTTAGTTGCAGCCCTAGATTGGTTTGCGCAAACATTATAACGCCTACAAAATAGGGGATAGAATTATTACTTTTTTTATTATTACTAGTAATGGCCGCGATCTGCGATTTTTGGCACGACTGCGATATTACGGCGGACACATCGAACACTTGACACATTTTTGGGACCATTCACATGTATAAAGCGAACAGTGCTATAAATATGGACAAATTACTGTATACATGTGACTGGCAGGGAAGGGGTTAAATATGTACCCTGAGAGTGATTCTTACTGTGGGGGGACTGACAGGGGGAGGTGACGATGGTTGTCCCTATGTACAAGGGACACACCATTGGTCTCCTCTCCCTAACAGGACATGGAGCTCTGTGTTTACACACACAGATCCATGTCCCTGGCTCTGTGACTGCCGATTGCGGGTGCCTGGCGGACATCGTGGGGTGCGGCCGGAGGCCATATATAGACAACCTCCCGGCAGATCAGAGCCGCCTTGCGGACGTAAATAGTCGGCCGCAGGATGGGAAGTGGTTAAATCACTTCCGGGTTTGGTTGCTTACTAGCCATTTTGGCCTAGACATGTATCTGTTCAAACCAATGCTTTTGAAGGCAGAGGAGAAATCTGGGGTCTAATAGGCCCCAGATCTCTCCATAAAGTAGGTGCAACAAATATCTCCTTAACCTACATGGATAAGGAGATATTTCCAAAAAAGACGGCACTGATGTCTACCGCGCATGCGTAGACATCGATGCTCCGGGCCAGTAACAGCAACGTAGTAGCAATACCCGGCAGTCACTCCGGGTATCATGTGGGCGATGGAGGAGGTGTCCAAGGAGCGCTGCAGGGGCTTCATTCTCAGGCATTTTATAATGTGCTAGTATGCTATGCATACTAGCTCATTATGCTTTTGTCTTGCAGGGTTTTTTTTGTTTTTAAGAGAGGGTTTACTTTCTCTAGTACCCCTTAATGTGTCGCCTATGTAGAATTTTAGGTACCATCATAGTATCGCCATTTCACAGGCGAGCAATTTTTTTTATTTTTACATGTTTGGTATCCAAAAATTATTATGTTTGTGCGCACTAAAAAGCATTTGTTTTTTCCCCCCTGAACATTTGATAAACAGATGCACAAATACTACAAAAAAAAGTTGAAACCATTGCCATTTTATTCTACAGGGCCTCCGCCGTTGGAAAATATATAATATTACGTAAGTGGTTGTTTATATGTAGGAGAGAAAGGTCGGGATTGGCTGGAGAATTTGATGTACAGAACTATATGTCACATGGAGGATGCTGTATGCAGGACTCCCCCCTCCCAGTGCCATGAGTACCCCCAGCACTATGACATAGGTAACCTGTGTGTGCTGGAACCATCCAATATAAGCCTATTATAGGGGAGTCCACCCACCCACCGTCCAGCAGTGCTGGCTCCTCAGTGAGCCCTCCCCCTAGATGTGTAGAGGTGGGAGCGCTCACTCACCCGCACATTGTTGGCGCTCAGGCTGTACACCTCTATATAATTATGGCGGATCCAGTCCTGCGAGTCCTTGAGCTCGGGCCGAGCGCTCCGCTTGGCCTCCTTTATCCTCTTCTTACTCTTGTGGTTCATCCCGAGTATTCCTTACCAGGCGCGCTCCAGGCCCCCAGCTAGCTATCTCCCAGCCGCTTACCAGACACTCAACGCCCCGCCCACCTCATCTCCGATTGGCTCACACGTACCAGGAAGTGGAGCGCCCTTCCCGCACGCCTTGTCCTGGGAGAGCCGCCATGTTGGGAGGGTCAGCGCGCGCACACGAAACTATGGAACGCCAATACTTTTAATTTTCAATTTCTATCGGCGCTCAGCGTATTTTTTGTTACCCTAACCAAATGACTGCGCAGACGTGTCTGCAGCGATACAGTCTACCACTAAAGCTATAGTTTCCTCTACCAATATGGCCGCTGGGTTCCGCCGATGGCGCCATTAGTGCGCGACAGTATGGCGGCGCACGTGTGGAGGAGTTTCCCCCGGTGATGTCTCCGAAATGGGGGAAGAAGGGGAGCTTCGAGTCGTGCTCCGGGACTATGTGTACGGACAGGAGGAGGGGGAAGAGGACGGGGAGCTCAGGCTGACCATCCCTGAGGTGCTGCTTGTACTATTGTCCACAGTGGGCGCCATGGGCTACGTGCAGAACCGCAGGCAACGCTTTAACCCGCTCACTACTGGGGGCGGCCAATCACTGACCGAGGCTGGACACACAGACACGCCCACTATTCTCCTCAGCTCGGTCTGCCGATATCCCAACTACAGACCATGACATACATATAGTGTATATATATATATATATATATATATATATATATATATTTATATTATATAAGTCTAGATACATACAGTATATATCATATTTGTATTACATTATTTAGTCTAGATATATATACAGTATATATCATTCATTACATATATATATATATATAATGTTATTTATTTATAGTGTAATGTTATTTATATATATATATATATATATATATATATATATATATATATATATATATATATATATATATATATATACACTTTTTCACAATAATTATTATTATTATTATACATGATTTACATAGCGCCAACAGTTTACGTAACGCTTTACAATGCACAATTACAGTACAGTTCAATACACAAGGCACAGGAAGGCCCGGCTCGTAGAGCTTACATTCTAAAGGGAGGGGGTGGTACAAAAGGTAATGACTGCGGGGAATGATTTGATGGGGGTGTATATTTGTATTACATTAACCTAAAGGCCCGGAAAGATTTGCCCCTTAATGACCAGGCCATTTTTTTTTTTTTTTTGCAATTCAGTGTCGCTTTAACTGACAATTGCGCGTTCGTGCGACATTGTACCCAAACAAAATTGACATGTTTTTTTCCCCCACAAATAGAGCTTTCTTTTGGTGGTATTTGATCACCTCTTTGATTTCAATTTTTTGCACCATAAACAAAAAAAATTCAGAAAAAAACATCGATATTTTTGACTTTTTGCTTTAACCACTTCAGCCCATTTTGGAGGTCAATGACTGGGCCACTTTTTGCGATTCGGCACTGCGTCGATTTGACTGACAATTGCATAGTCATGCGACGTGGCTCCCAAACAAAGTTTACATCCTTTTTTCCCCACAAATAGAGCTTTCTTTTGGTGGTATTTGATCACGTCTGCGATTTTTATTTTTTGTGCTATAACCACTTAAGCCCCGGACCAATATGCTGCTAAATGCCCAAAGGCGTTTTTACAATTTGGCACTGCGTCGCTTTAACAGACAATTGCGCAGTTGTACAACGTGGCTCCCAAACAAAATTGGCGTCCTTTTCTTCCCACAAATACAGCTTTCGTTTGATGGCATTTGGTTGCCTCTGCGATTTTTATTTTTTGCACTATAAACAAAAATAGAGCGACATTTTTGAAAAAAAAAATCTATATTTTTTACTTTTTGTTATAGGAAAAATCGAATAAATTAATTTTAGTCAAACATTTAGGCCAAAATGTATTCAGCTACATGTCTTTAGTAAAAAAAAAAAAAATTAGCTACCTAGCGGCAACAGTGACACTAATACAGCGATCAAAAAACCGATCGCTTAGTGACACTGGCAATAGGGGGTGAAAGGGTTAACTAGGGCGGTGATCAAGGGGTTAAAACTTTATTAGGGGGGGGTAGGGGGCTACCCTGGACCTAACACTAACTGCCTGTCACACTAAGGCCCCTTTCACATTGAGGCGTTTTTCATGCGGTACAGCGCTAAAAATAGCGCTGCTATACCGCATGAAAAATCATGCCCTGTAGTGTTCAACGTGAAAGCCCGAAGGCTTTCACACTGAAGCGGTGCGCTAGCAGGAACGCTCCAAAAGTCCTGCTAGCCGCATCTTTACCGCGGTATAGGAGCGGTGTGTTCACCGCTCCTATAGCGCGCCTTCCCATTGGAATCAATGGGAAACCGCGGTAATACCATGCGGTGGGCGTTAAGCGGATAAACAAAAAAAGAGCGACAATTTTGAAAAACAAATGTGATTTTTTTTACTTTTTGCTATAATAAATATCCCCAACAAATATATATTACATTTTTTTTTTTTTTTAGACAGTTTAGGCCGATACGTATTCTTCTACATATTTTTGGTAAAAAAATCGCAATAAATGCTTAATTTGCGTCTACAAAATAGGGGATAGTGTTTTATGTCATTTTTATGAACAATTGTGTTTTACTAGTTATGGTGACGATCAGCGATTTTTATCGTGACTGCGATATTATGGCGGACACTTGACACCATTTTGGGATCATTGTCATTTTTACAGCGATCAGTGCTATAAAAATGCACTGATTACTGTACAAATGACACTGGTAGTGAAGAGGTTAACCAATAGGTGGCGCTCAAGGGGTTCTCTAGCAAGTGATTCTTACTGTTAGGGGGCGTAGCTACACGTGACACGTTACTTATCACCGTTCCTGATCAAGAGGAACGGTCATCAGTGACAGTGTCACTAGGCATAATAGGGGAATGCCTTCTTTACAAATGCATTCCCCTGTTCTGCCCTTGCCGACTGCAGTCGCGGGACTCCTGGGAACATTGAGTTTCCGTGACCCGCGACCGATCTCGTGAGGCACGTGATGGGCGCGCACCCCATGGGTGGCAGATTTAAAAGCACATACCTGTACATCAATCTGCCTGCCCGTGCCATTCTGTCGATGTAAATAGTAGATAAATATATATCGGCCGATATTTGGCGTTTTTTAATTAATCGGCATCGGCTGATTTGTGCTGTATGAAAGCCGATTTAAACTTCTGCAGCGCGACTTGCAAAAAGCTTCTATAATAGAAGTCAATGCAAGTTGCCTGAAGTTGGAGGAGACTCCTGGCAGCCTGCCAAGTTTTGAGAAAAGATATACAATGTTGCTACTTATCAATTAACTGAACTCCGTGTAGGAGAGTTCTCAGTTTAACCATTTAAAGGCTAATCACATTTGGTACCTTTCGGGGGGGAGGGGGGGCAGATATCTGCGTAATCCCAGGTATTTGCTCCCTCTTTCGGGCATAGATCACTGTGGTGACCTACACCACATCTGGTGCTTAATCCGCCCCCAGCTTTCTTCTGGGAGACGCACAGGTCCCAGAAGACAGCAGGAACCAGTGGGATTGCGCAGCGCGTCTCACGCATGCACAGTAGGGAACCAGGATTTGAAGCCGCAAGGCTTCACTTCCTGATTCCCTTACCGAAGATGGTGGCGGAAGCACCCGACGGAGAGATCGGCTTCAGGTGCCAGCATTGTGGGCACCCACGACAGGCAAGTGTCCATATATTAAAAGTCAACAGCTGCAGTATTTGTAGCTGCTGACTTATTTTTTTTCCGCAGAACTCCGCTGCCTAAACACTGGACCATCATTCTAGCAGTGCTATTTGGCTGCTAGCGGGGTGCTTATATCCCAGCTAGCAGCTGATTAAGGGATTAAATGCTCCCAGGCGTTCATCTAAATGGGCAGGAATGGTGGAGGAGCCGCTCGAAAGATGCTTCTTGCAGGACTTTTCTTTAATGTCCTGCCAGCGCACCGCCTCAATGTGAAGGCACTCGGGCTTTCAGACTGAGACTGCAGGGGAACAGTTTTGCAGGCAGGCACTTTATAGGTGCCATTTTTAGCCCAAAAGTGCCTGAAAACGCCCCAGTGTGAAAGGGGTCCAACTGTTAGATTTTATGAGATGAAGGGGGGGGGGGGGGGGAATCGGCCTAACACATCGGCCCAAAAAAAAATCGGCATCATAAAAACAAATTTCTTCCTCCGAATAAGCCAAAATGTATTCTTCTACCAATTTTTTGTAATTGATTGGTTTGCGCAAAAGTTATAGCGTCTACAAATTCGGTAAAAGATTTATGGCATTATTATATATTTTTTTTTTATTAGTAGTAATGGCGGTGAGCTGCATTTTTTTTATTGGGACTGCATCATTGCGGCAGACAGATTTTACACTATTTTGGGACCATTGAGCGATCAGAGCTATAAATAGCCAATAATTACTGATCAAGGGGTAAAATGTGTGTCCTAGGGAGTGATTCTAACTGTGGGGGGATGGGACTCACGGGGGGGAGGAGATCGATCGTTGTTTCTAAGCATTGGGAACAACAGATCAGACTCCTCACTCCTGACAGAATGGAGATCTGTCTGTTTACATTGACAGACCTCCGTTTTGTCTCTCTGAGGAGCAATCGCGGGTTTCCAGCAGACATCACGGCCGCTGAGCACATGCATCGGCTCCATCGCCGCGTGCGCCCCCAAGTACTCTTAAAGCGGCCGCCGTACAGCTACGAGGCCTCGCCCAGAGGAGCCAACTTGCTGCAGTTTAACTGGCGGCTGGTCCTCAAGTGGTTAATATACACCACTGTGCAAAAGTTTTAGGCAGGTGTGAAAAAATGCTGTTAAAGGAATCGTAAACCCTCCTGTTTTTTCACCTTAATGCATCCTATGCATTGAGGTAACAAAACATCTGACAATTACTGCCCCCCCCCCCCCCCCAGCACTGGCGTAGCGGGGGGGGGCAGGGGGGGCTGTCGCACCGGGCGAAAAATGGGGGGGGGGGGGGCGAATCCATCCACCGGCTCCGCGGAGCGCTCCGGAGCCTCGGCCTAGGAAAGTCCCTGGCTTCGGCCTAGCTCCGGAGCGGCGGCCATCTTGGTACACCCGGCGGCGGCCCTCCTCTCTGTTCACACCCACAGAGGAGGAGGAGCCTGCGCTTGAGGGAAACCACACACGCCGCTGTCTGAGGTCTGCACTACTGGGGGTTACTGTCTGAGGTCTGCACTACTGGGGGTTACTGTCTGAGGTCTGCACTACTGGGGGTTATTGTCTGAGGTCTGCACTACTGGGGGTTATTGTCTGAGGTCTGCACTACTGGGGGTTATTGTCTGAGGTCTGCACTACTGGGGGTTATTGTCTGAGGTCTGCACTACTGGGGGTTATTGTCTGAGGTCTGCACTACTGGGGGTTAATGTCTGAGGTCTGCACTACTGGGGGTTACTGTCTGAGGTCTGCACTACTGGGGGTTATTGTCTGAGGTCTGCACTACTGGGGGTTATTGTCTGAGGTCTGCACTACTGGGGGTTATTGTCTGAGGTCTGCACTACTGGGGGTTATTGTCTGAGGTCTGCACTACTGGGGGTTACTGTCTGAGGTCTGCACTACTGGGGGTTACTGTCTGAGGTCTGCACTACTGGGGGTTACTGTCTGAGGTCTGCACTATTGGGGGTTACTGTCTGAGGTCTGCACTATTGGGGGTTACTGTCTGAGGTCTGCACTATTGGGGGTTACTGTCTGAGGTCTGCACTATTATGGGGGTTACTGTCTGAGGTCTGCACTATTATGGGGGTTACTGTCTGAGGTCTGCACTATTATGGGGGTTACTGTCTGAGGTCTGCACTATTATGGGGGTTACTGTCTGAGGTCTGCACTATTATGGGGGTTACTGTCTGAGGTCTGCACTATTATGGGGGTTACTGTCTGAGGTCTGCACTATTATGGGGGTTACTGTCTGAGGTCTGCACTATTATGGGGGTTACTGTCTGAGGTCTGCACTATTGGGGGTTACTGTCTGAGGTCTGCACTATTGGGGGTTACTGTCTGAGGTCTGCACTATTGGGGGTTACTGTCTGAGGTCTGCACTATTGGGGGTTACTGTCTGAGGTCTGCACTATTGGGGGTTACTGTCTGAGGTCTGCACTATTATGGAGGTTACTGTCTGAGGTCTGCACTATTATGGAGGTTACTGTCTGAGGTCTGCACTACTGTGGGGGTTACTGTCTGAGGTCTGCACTATTATGGAGGTTACTGTCTGAGGTCTGCACTACTGTGGGGGTTACTGTCTGAGGTCTGCACTACTGGGGGTTACTGTCTGAGGTCTGCACTATTATGGGGGTTACTGCCTAAGGTCTGCACTATTATGGGGGTTACTGTCTGAGGGCTGCACTATTATGGGGGTTACTGTCTGAGGTCTTCACTATTATGGGGGTTACTGTCTGAGGTCTGCACTATTATGGGGGTTACTGTCTGAGGTCTGCACTATTATGGGGGTTACTGTCTGAGGTCTGCACTACTGGGGGGTTACTGTCTGAGGTCTGCACTACTGGGGGGTTACTGTCTGAGGTCTGCACTACTGGGGGGTTACTGTCTGAGGTCTGCACTACTGGGGGGTTACTGTCTGAGGTCTGCACTATTGGGGGTTACTGTCTGAGGTCTGCACTATTGGGGGATACTGTCTGAGGTCTGCACTATTGGGGGTTACTGTCTGAGGTCTGCACTATTGGGGGTTACTGTCTGAGGTCTGCACTATTATGGAGGTTACTGTCTGAGGTCTGCACTATTATGGAGGTTACTGTCTGAGGTCTGCACTATTGGGGGTTACTGTCTGAGGTCTGCACTATTGGGGGTTACTGTCTGAGGTCTGCACTATTGGGGGTTACTGTCTGAGGTCTGCACTATTGGGGGTTACTGTCTGAGGTCTGCACTATTATGGAGGTTACTGTCTGAGGTCTGCACTATTATGGAGGTTACTGTCTGAGGTCTGCACTACTGTGGGGGTTACTGTCTGAGGTCTGCACTATTATGGAGGTTACTGTCTGAGGTCTGCACTACTGTGGGGGTTAATGCCTGAGGTCTGCACTACTGGGGGTTACTGCCTGAGGTCTGCTCTATTATGGGGGTTACTGCCTAAGGTCTGCACTATTATGGGGGTTACTGTCTGAGGGCTGCACTACTGGGGGTTACTGTCTGAGGTCTGCAATATTATGGGGGTTACTGTCTGAGGTCTGCACTATTATGGGGGTTACTGTCTGAGGTCTGCACTATTATGGGGGTTACTGTCTGAGGTCTGCACTATTATGGGGGTTACTGTCTGAGGTCTGCACTATTATGGGGGTTACTGTCTGAGGTCTGCACTACTGGGGGGTTACTGTCTGAGGTCTGCACTACTGGGGGGTTACTGTCTGAGGTCTGCACTACTGGGGGGTTACTGTCTGAGGTCTGCACTACTGGGGGGTTACTGTCTGAGGTCTGCACTACTGGGGGTTACTGTCTGAGGTCTGCACTATTGTGGGGGTTACTGTCTGAGGTCTGCACTATTGTGGGGGTTACTGTCTGAGGTCTGCACTATGCTGGGGGTTACTGTCTGAGGTCTACACTATGCTGGGGGTTACTGTCTGAGGTCTGCACTATTATGGGGGTTACTGTCTGAGGTCTGCACTATTGTGGGGGTTACTGTCTGAGGTCTGCACTATTGTGGGGGTTACTGTCTGAGGTCTGCACTACTGGCGGGGGGGGGGTTACTGTCTGAGGTCTGCACTACTGGGGGTTACTGTCTGAGGTCTGCACTATGGTGGGGGTTACTGTCTGAGGTCTGTTAAATAGGGGGTCTGTGATTGTGGGGGGTCTATCTGTGATTGGGGGGATCCATCTGTGATTGGGGGATCAGTCTGTGATGAGAGGTCTGTTATTTAGGGGGTCAGTCTGTGATGGGGGATCTGTGATTGTGGGGGGGTCAGTCTGTGATGGGGGATCTGTGATTGTGGGGGGGGGGTTCAGTTTATGATGGGGGATCTGTGGTTGTGGGGGGGGGGGGGTCAGTCTGTTAATCCCTTACAGTAAGGGGTTAAATGATTAGTCCTGCAATAATTTACCCCTTACATGCTGAAAGCCCTGAGAGGGATACATTACAGATTATAACCAGAGTGGATGATTATACAAGGGGGGGGAGCGAAAAAAAATTCTGCCCCGGGCGCCCATAACTCTGGTTACGCCACTGCCCCCCAGTCCCCCGTTTTTACTTACCTGAGCCCTGTAATGTCCCACGATGAGGATGCACTGCATCTTTTGCCCGTGGTTCTTGGCTCTTGATTGGATGGATTGATATCAGCAAAGCCATTGGCTCCTGCAGCTGTCAATCAAATGAATGGGGGCGGGGCCGAGTTTTGCATTTGGTGGCTATCCACGCCGAATGCTGGACTCGGGAGCGCACCCGCAAGGTAACCCTCTTGGGAGAGCGTTTCCCAGGGGCTATCCAATGCAGGGAGGAGCCGAGAGAGCCGCCGAGGGACCCCAGAAAATGGAGGTCAGGGGCCACTCTGTGCAACACAAGTTGCACAGTGGAGGTAAGTATGACATGTTTGTTATTTTTTTTTATTAATATTAAATCTAACCTTTTAGTGTCACTTTAATTTAGGCAGAGCTCCACCTAAAAGGGGAAGCTCCACTTATCTGCCACCTCCCCCTTTCTGCTGCCACCTTTTTGGGGGGGGGGGGAGTGAGTATCTGCGGCAAACCTACTGCAGGGTTTCCTACTGCGCATGTGCAAATCATACTTGCTTGCATCCTAAGACTACTTTCGAACTGGGGCGTTGCGCCATTTTTAGCGGTCGTTTTTGCAGCACTATTCGGACGATAGCGGGCACTCTTAACCCCTGCTAGTGGACGCAAGAGGGGCAAAACCGCCCGCAAGGCGCTGCTGCAGCGGCGCTTTGCCAACGATTCGGTGCCGCTGCCCATTGATTTTATTATGCAGTGGCCCTTTGAAAAGATGTGGCTGGCAGGACTTTTGTGAGTGTCCTGCCAGCACACCACTCCAGTGTGAAAGCCCTCAGGCTTTCACACTGGAGTGAGAGAAGAGGCTCTTTCAGGGCTCTTTGCAGGCACTAATCAGCTTTTTTTCCCCCATCATCATACTTACCTAGGTGGATGCTGCTTCTTTCCCCTGGCGTCTCTGCACTTAGAATCCAGCGATCCAAACCCGCTGATTATTTACGTCTAGGAGATTTCAGAGCAGATGTTATCACCTACCTTATACTTTGCTTTGGCGCTCTCCCCCTCCAAAACTACATGTATTCTGTGTGAATGTGGCAAAATGTAATATTCTCACACTATATTGTCTGTCGATCGAGTGTTAATAATTGGAATAAAAAGTCTAGGGAAAATATTGCGTTATGACTACTAGATTGAGCTAAAGAGTGTATTTATTTTCTATGTGACTCAGCGCCATCTAGTGGCCATAATGCAGTACTTTTACTGTTCGCAATGTTTGTTTTTTTTTGTCAATAAATAACATTGTCTGCAGCGGATAACAGATATAGCCTGAAAACAATAAATTTTGCCCCATTTCCAAAAAACACATTTGCGTGGTTACACTAGACAAGCTATGCACATTTTTTTTTATATAGATACACCTCATAGTGTTTGATAAAGAGGGGGGGGGGTTGTCACCATTTCATAGGTGGGGGGTTGCCCTATTAGAAGAACCTTGCCTAAACCATGTGTAAGCCTGACATTTTTTTAGGATCACAAAGTGTTTTGACTGACACTTTATCCGTTTTCTACTTTATTATTTATTCAAAAGAGAGAAACTTTTTGGCTTTAGTTATGTTGCATGTTTAGTGTTTTTTTTTTTTCAAATTTCTTGCTTTGTGAGCATGCCCTCAATGCTGACACTGAAACAATATAAGATCAGCACTATGGACAGCGCTTGAGATGCCAGGCTTTACCAAGGTGTGGAATTTCGACTGCAGGTAATTTCAGGTTGGCACTATGGACAGCGCATGAGATGCCAAGTTTCACCAGGATGTGAAATCCCGGCTGCAGGCAATATTGGCAACGGGCTTGTGTATTATGGCTTGCAAAGTAGCTGACATATTACAGCTTTTAACTATCATACTGGTAAAGTTTGGCCCATATGGTCTATGTAAAGTGACAAGAAACCTGGACTTCTGTTTTAAAGCTGAACCCTAGGCAGATTAAGGAGACACAAAGTAATTCATTAGTACATAAGTAATAATATTTTATAATGCAAGCAGTGCAAGTATCAATGTATAACTGAGCTCAGTCTAGGAGAGGGAATGACAGCACAAATGACCCAGTTAGTTGTGCTATAGTGTGCATGTGCTACCAATGAGCATTGCTTATAGCAGTGTTTCTCAACCTTTTTCCAGTCGGGGCGCCATTGAAAAGTATTTTCAGTCTTGAGGCACTCCTGTCCAAGACTTGGTTCACGTCGCTGTGTGTTGCGGAACACGCGCAAAATCGCGCTTGTTCTTGACACACAGACAAATGCTCTGCTCTTTAGGGTTGCCATTAATTCTTAATGGTGCCCCATCCATTGGCAAACATGGGTTGCTTTTGTTGTGGCACAATTTAAAAAAAAGGGTCGGGGACTTCTTTCCCCGCATTACTGCGGGTAGGGAAATGAATGGGCTGCCCTACACGCAGCACGCATCCAAACAGAACCAAGAGCTTGTTCACATGTCGGGCTGGAGGGGCAGTAAAACCACATGGTTGAGCTGTTTTTACCACCCCCAACTTTTGCCCCTTTAGCTGCAGAGGCAACAGCTGGGAGTATAAACATGCTGTGGCTGCAGCTGGAGGTATACCCAGGGTGAATAGTACACAGTGTGTGTTTGTACGTGTGCCTGTTTGTGTGCGTGCACATCTGTCTGTATGTATGTTACTTTTAATCCTGACCCCCCTATTCCTGTACCATCAGAACTACTTTTGTCTCACACACACACACACACTAACAGACATGTGTACACATGCACACATACACTGAAAGAAGAACTTTCAGAGTTGCACAACAACCAATCAGATCCAGAGTGCTGTAGCCATGAATGGAGGATGTGGGGTGTCAGTGACTGTGACAGCTGGTTATTCATAGCAGAGCCCCCCTCACCACCTTACCCTTGGCCTCGCAGTCAGCACAGTACTTGTTGTCCTCCTCCCTCAGCACACGAGACAGGATGGCCTGGTGCTGCTCATTCAGCTTCAGGGTCTTCTCTCTCTCTGAGCGGGTGGCCATGTCTGCGAGCAGGGGAGCAGTGTTGGTCACGGTGGCTCTACTCTTTCTTCTTCCCCCTCAGGGAAAAGCGCGCCAGGCAGAGTTCAGGATGGTACCTGCGGCTCTCACGTCACAGAAGCAGTGCGTGCGTCCAACCCTCCCATAGCAACCGATGACCTATTCGGTTGGCAAGATGCAGTCGGGAGGCCCGCTCAGCCAGCACAGCTTCCCGAGTGTCGGGAAGTGAGTTTTACACAGCAGACCGGCACCGCTGTAAAGAAAAATGATAACGAAGTGCCCAGCAGTAGTGTTACATCAGATAGCTGCCAATATTTGGGGTCATTTTGCCGCGGCACACCTGGGGACTCTTCACGGCACACCAGTGTGCCGCGGCACACTGGTTGAGAAACGTTGGCTTATAGGAGGGGAGAGCAGAGTGACACAGATGAGCTCATAAGTTCTGCTTCTCTTTTCACTGTCCATTCGCACGCTAGTAAAGAGACAAAGTGCCAGATTCACGTACCCGGACGCATCTTTGTGTGGGCCTATCTTCTTTACGCTACGCCGCCGCAAGTTAGAGAGGCAAGTGCTGTATTCACAAAGCACATACTCCCTAAGTTACGGCGGCATTGCGTAAATGGGCCGGCGTAAACCCACATAATTCAAAGTAGCAAGGCAGTGGGCGTGTTTTATTATAATGAACCGTGACCCCATGCAAATGATGGGCCGAACGAACGGCGCATGGGCCATCCGTGGACTTTCCCAGTGCGCATGCTCAGAATCACGTCGGATAGAATGCCTAAGTGACATTGGCGCGCAATGCCTACGATGTGTGAACGGAACCTACGCCCAGCCCTATTCACGTACTACGTAAACGACGTAAAATTCGACGGCGTCGCTCCCTGGTCCATACCTTTGCATTAGCTGCGCCTCATATAGCAGGGGTAACTTTACACCGGACGTAAGCCTTACTCAAATCGCGTATATGAAGCGGCCGGGCGCATCTACGTTCGTGAATCGGCGTATCTTATTAATTTGCATATTTATAATGGGAACCCCGATTGCGTTCAGTGTAACTTTGCGCCCACGATACGCCGGCATAGGCATGTTACGTCGGATGGCTAAAGCCATGTTTTTCGGCGTATCTCGCTTTGTGAATCGGCGCAAAGATGCGATGGCGCACATTTAAAATTAGGGCGGCGTATCTGGAGATATGCCGGCGTAAATGCTTCCTGAATCTGGCCCAAGACCTGTAAGTTTCACTTGATTGCAGCAGAGGAAAATAAAGTCTTCTGACTAAATTAACAGAATTACAAATCCTATGGAAGGTAAAACGGGTCTGTTATATTTCTTTTATATAGGAATTAACTGTCAAAGCAAAACAGTACAAGCAAGACAGTTTTGTTTTATTTTACCCTTGTTCACCAATTTAACAAAAATGTTTTACAGGTACTGGATTCAGAATATGGAATGTATGTCTGGCCCTGTGCACTGGTCCTTGCACAGTATATATGGTTCCACCGATCAGTCATAACTGACAAGAGGGTACTAGAAGTATGTATATTATTTCCCTCTAAATATATTTATGTAGTACACTAGTCAGGGGAGATATTATTCCTGATATGTTAAAGGGGTTGTAAAGGTTTGTCTTTTATTTTCTAAATAGGTTCCTTTAAACTGCTGCATTGTTGGTTCACTTACCTTTTCCTTTGATTTCCCTTCTAAATGTTTTTTTTTTCTTTGTCTGATTTTCTCACTTCCTGTTTCTCTGCGGTAAACTTGCCACCATCATCCGAGCGGTGGTTAGTTAGCCAGAACTTACTGAGGAGGAACAGGAAGTGAGAAAGAAAATAAACATTTAGAAGGGAAATTGAAGGAAAAGGTAAGTGAACCAACAATGCACTAGCTTAACTACTTGCCAACCTGCCGCCGTAGTTTTACGGCGGCAGGTTGGCTCCCTGTCGGCTCTCTCGCAGGCCACTAGGGGGGGGTGCGCGACAGTTCGCCCACGAGTCCCGTGCGCATGCCCGGCGGGCACGATCGCCGCCGGGCACCCGCAATTGCTCGTTACAGAGTGGGGACCGGGAGCTGTGTGTGTAAACACACAGCTTCCGGTCCTGTCAGGGGGGAAATGCTGATCTTCTGTTCATACAATGTATGAACGGAAGATCAGTGATTTCCCCTAGTCAGTCCCACCCCCTACAGTTAGAACACACCCATACTTAACCCCTTCCCCGCCCCCTAGGGTTAACCCCTTCACTGCCAGTGGTATTTTTTATTAGTAATCCAATGCATTTTTATAGCATTGATTCGCTATAAAAATGCCAATGGTCCCAAAAATGTGTCAAAAGTGTCCGCCATAATGTCGCAGTACCAATCGCTGATCGCCGCCATTACTAGTAGTGTTGCTCACGAATATTCGCATTGCGAATATTCGTTACGAATATTGCATATTCGAGTATTCTCGAATAAATCGAATATCGCAGTGAATATTCGCTATTGCGAATATTCGTATTTTTTCTAATTTATTTTTAAAACAGATCACATCCTAGTGATCTCCATCGACGTCTAAAAGCATTGCTGGTATGATTAGAGACCCTGGGCCGAGTAGCTGAGGCGATCCTTTTATGTTGCCGAATATTCGCAATGCGAATATTCGTATTACGAATATTCGCGAATGCGTTCTCTGCCCTTCTGTGTTTTGTGTATAAAAAAAAAATAATAATTAGCTTTAGTTTAGTCATATAAGTTTGTGTAAGTAGAGTTAGTGTTTAGTGCCTATTAGTTTAGTAATCCAGGAAATGATCTCCGTTTTCGCGTGTTGATGAGAATTTCGCAATCAATTTCGCATTCGCACTAGCGAAATTTCGCAATTTTTTTTTTTGATAATATAATATTCTTCTATATATTTGCGAAATATCGCGAAATCGAATATGGAGTATTCCGCTCATCACTAATTACTAGTAAAATTAATAGAAATGCCATAAAAATACCCCCTATTTTGTAAACGCTATAACTTTTGCGTAAACCAATCAATAAACGCTTATTGCGATTTTTTTTTTTTTTTTTTTACGAAAAATAGGTAGAAGAATACGTATTGGCCTAAACTGAGGAAAAAAATATTTTTTTTATATCTTTTTTGGGGATATTTATTATAGCAAAAAGCTAAAAATATTCATTTTTTTCAAAATTGTCGCTCTATTTTTGTTTATAGCGCAAAAAATAAAAACCGCAGAGGTGATCAAATACTACCAAAATAAAGCTCTATATGTGGGAAAAAAGGACGCCAATATTGTTTGGGAGCCACGTCACACGACCGCGCAATTGTCAGTTAAAGCGACGCAGTGCCGAATCGCAAAAAGTGCTCTGGTCTTTGGGCAGCAATATGGTCCGTGGGTTAAGTGGTTAAAGCGGATCTCCACCCTAAAGTAAAGATCCGCTGATCGGAACCCTCCCCCCCTCCGGTGTCACATTTGACACCTTTCAGGGGGGAGGGGGGTGCAGATACCTGTCTAAAGACAGGTATCCGCACCCACTTCCGGCCCGCAGTCTCGGGCAAAAGACGGGCTTTTCCCGTTGTATGCTGGGAACTCTCGGCTCCCAGCACACAGCGGGAGCCAATCGCGGGCGCAGCGCGACTCGTGCATGCGCCGTAGGGAACCGGGCAGTGAAGCCGGAGCGCTTTACTTCCTGGTTCCCTCGCCGTGGATGGAGGGGGGAGCAGCAGGGAGACGAGCGATCGCTCATCCTCTGCTGCGGACGCCGCTGGACTCCAGGACAGGTAAGTGTCCTAATATTAAAAGTCAGCAGCTGCAGTATTTGTTGCTGCTGGCTTTTAATATGTGTTTTTGGTGAACCATCCGCTTTAAAGGAACCTATTTAGAAAATAAAAAAACAAACCTTTACAACCCCTTTAAATAGACTAGCTTAAAGTGTATTTTTGTTAAAAAGCAAACAAAAAAAAAACACTTTAGAGGGTCAAATATGCCCAAAAGTGATATTTCAGCTTTTAGCAGATTAATCACCATATGATTTCTTATGTATCTCTGGGACATCGGTGGTGGTATTTCTGTGTTTGAGTTCATAGGTATATAAATCTTCTAGGGCAGCCTTTCTCAACCTTTTTAACGCTGGGGAACCCTAAAAATAATTTTCAGGTCTCGGGGGAACCCCTGCTAAAACGCATTCATTGGGGGTCAGTGGGAACAATGCCCCTTACTTTGGTGGTCAGTGAGAAGAATGCCCTTTTTTTACAGTAGTGGTAAGAATGCCCACCTTACAGAGAACTATGAAGATCATTGGTGTCATACCACTGGCTCCTCCAAGTGGAATTGGCTCAGAACTATGTAGGCACCATCAAACAGGAGGTAAATCAGCCTCAGCTCAAGGAACCCCTAGCCATCCCTGGAACCCTGGTTGAGAATGGCTGTTCTAGGGGCATGTTCCTTTCAAGGTTGCTTTACTTTTGGAGGTTTTGTTTTTGTATTCTCTTGTTATCAAGAAGTATATACATTTCTATTGTTGCAATGTACTGTGAGCAAGACCCTTAGATGACCTTAAAGACGAAGTTCACTTTTTTCTAGAAAATAGTTAGACTCCCATAGAATGGCATGTGAATTACCATCATCCCTAATTAATTAAATAGATTTACCTCAAATAGTGGGATTTTAACCACTTTAGCCCCGGGCCTGTTTTTCAGATTCGGTGTTTACGAGACTAAAACATTTTTTTTTGCTATAAAATTACTTAAAACCTCCAAACATTATATATATATATATTTTTTTCTAACACTCTAGAGAATAAAATGGCAGTCATTGCAATACTTTTTGTTACACCGTATTTGCGCAGCGGTCTTACAAGCGCACTTTTTTTGGAAAAAATTCACTTTTTTAAATTAAAAAATAAGACAACAATAAATTTGGCCCAATTTTTTTACATATTGTGAAAGATAATGTTACGCCGAGTAAAATGATACCCAACATGTCACGCTTAAAAATTGCGCCCGCTCGTGGCATGGCGTCAAACTTTTACCCTTAAAAATCTCGATAGGCGATGTTTAAAAAATTCTACAGGTTGCATTTTTTGAGATACAGAGGAGGTCTAGGGCTAGAATTATTGCTCTCGCTCTAACGATCGCGACGATACCTCACTTGTGTGGTTTGAACACCGTTTTCATATGCGGGCGCTACTCGCGTATGCGTTCGGTTCTGCGCGCGAGCTCGTCGTAAAGGGGCGATTTAAAAAAATTTTTTTTTTGTTTTCGTATTTATTTGTATTAATTTTACCAATTTTTAACACTAAAATAAAAAAAATAAAAAAATTATCACTTTTATTCCTATTACAAGGAATGTAAACATCCCTTGTAATAGAAAAAAGCATGACAGGTCCTCTTAAATATGAGATCTGGGGTCAAAAAGACCTCAGATCTCATATTTAGGCTAAAATGCAAAAAAAAAAAAAAAAAAAAATGTCTCTTTAAGACGCTGTTTGGAACTGACGTTTGACGTCACTTCCGCCCAGCAGAGCTACGGGGATGGACGAGGGAAATTTTTTCCCTCACTCGCATCCCCGCTGAACAGACGAGCGCACCCGATCGCCTCCGCCGCTACCGACGGCTCCGGTAAGCGGCGGAGAGCGCGGGAGCGCAGCGGGAGGGGGGGGGGGACGCTCGTCCGCCACCGATAACGGCGATCTCGCGGCGATTCCGCCGCGGAGACCGCCATTATCGTTTACCCGACCGCCCACAGAAGAGATGGATATCTCGGTTGTGGCAGCAGCTGCTGCCGTTACCGAGATATCCATCCTCAAAGTGCCGACGTATACCTGCGGTGGGCGGTCGGGAAGTGGTTAAAGGTAATTGATAATGAAGAAAAAAATATATAAAAAATTATATTTATTACAAAAATTTACATGAGACCATAGGTACTCCACATATATAGAACAACAAAGTGTTAAAACTTGAATGCATAAAAATACATGAACATCTGACAATAATACTAGGTAGCTACATCAGAACTCAAGAACATTATACAGAGTGTTCTCAGAGATGAAAGGTTGCGAAGCCCGACGCGTTCTTCATCAGGGCCAATAACCATTTCTGAAATTGCAGAGTATAAGATCAATGCATAGGATACATATTGTATTACAACAGGGTTTGACAAATTTGCTTGGAATCTAGGAGCCAGCTAAAAAAGTTAGGAGCCAGAAAACGCACCCCGTCCCGACGAGCTTGTGCGCAGAAGCGAACACATACGTGAGTAGCGCCCGCATATGTAAACGGCATTCATATTACACGTGAGGTATTGCTGCGATCGTTAGGGCTAGAATTATTGCTCTCGCTCTAGACCTCCTCTGTGACTCAAAACATGCAACCTGTAGAATTTTTTAAACGTCACCTATGGAGGTTTTTAAAGGGTAAAAGTTTGCCGGCATTCCACGAGCGGATGCAATTTTGAAGCGTGACTTGTTGGGTATCAATTTACTCGGCGTAACATTATCTTTCACAATAGAAAAAAAATTGGGATAACTTTACTGTTGTCTTATTTTTTAATTCAAAAAAGTGTAATTGTTTCCCAAAAAAAAGTGCGCTTGTAAGACAGCTGCGCAAATACGGTGCGACAAAGTATTGCAACGACCGCCATTTTTTTAATCCCTAGGGTGTTAGAATAAAAAATTATATATGTTTGGAAGGAAGAGCTTGGGTCTTCACAAGGCCGCAGCCTCAATTACCGGCCGTCGCGGGCCCGCCGTGACGTATGGGGAGGTGGGGGCGCACGGAGACACAGGATCCTGTGCCTCCATGCACCAGCCACCCCCCACCGCGCGATCGCGGTGAGCCTGCGGCAGCCGGTAATTGAGGTCGCGGCCTTGTAGGCCGTAAAGCCGCGGCCTCAATTACCGGCGGGCGCCAGGTCACAATTTCTTGTCGCAATTGCGACCTAGCGCCTGGATATAGATGTCCATGACATAATATTTCAGCGTGTACAATAACGTCTATTACAAGATACAATATCAATAACTTACATGTCACTATGTTCATTCAATAGAGACACAGCCCCTTCATTTTGGGCGTTCCGCAAAGGTCCGCATAGGCACTCCAACTCATAGAGGAGTCCCAGAGTATTGGACTCAAATAAGGATGCCAAACGAAAAAGTCCCCACCGATCAATACCCCAACCTCAAATTGGGGAGGAGAGAAGAAGGAAACTGTAAAAAGATTGGATAGTAAATGGCTTGATACTGAGGTCAAGTCAAACTATCAATCCCATGTGCTAAGCCTTGTCTTACCCTCCATTGGGAAAAAGTCTAAAAATTGTCCTTGAAAAAAATAAATATATAAATATAAGGATATAAGCCAAATAATGTGGGACAAAAGACGCCCCAAAATGGACAGGTCCTCTTAAATGTAAGTGCCACCCCCTCGTAAACTGACCTCAAGACCAACGGTTAAGAAGTCAGAATAACAAGCAAAACAAGGCTATAGATATAAATTTGGAAAGAAGGGGGGGGGGGCTGTATACTTACTACAGGAAGGACCTGAGGTACAAAATACAAAATTCAAAAGGCCAACAGGAAAAAAGAGAATAAAAAAATCCCAAAGTCTCTATGGGAGAGTCAGGCTGATGGAACAAATTCCTGGGGAGGTGAGAGAAGCAAAATATTATTGGATAACATCCACAGGAACGTCCAGAGGGAACTGACATCCATGAGACTCCTGGCGTAGACACGCCGCAGCGCCCAAGCTGGAAGTGACCTCAAGATGGGAAACCACCCACGGAAGTGACGCACCAGTGCCAAAACCAGAAGTGACCTCAGACGTGAGACCATCCCTGAAAATGACGTACCGGCATCCCACGCAACCCTCACAGAGCCGCCCGAACATCCTAGGGAGGGTTCAGTCAGTAGGGAGGGGTCAAAGATGACCCGGCTGTCACTGACAACCACCCAGCAAAAAGGAAGAGCCACACAGCGCCCAAAAATGAGCCAAGACCGATCATTCCCCTAACACTGGGTGGGAGGGAAAGGGCAGTGGAATGAAACACGAACGCGCCACATAAATATGGGGCGAGGGCCTCATGCCAGAGTTGGAACAGGCCAATTAGCATTAATGTACTTCTTTTGCAGAAATAAAAAAGCTTTCTATTTATCCTACACGCCCTTCTCTACACACCCATTCCTTATATAAAAACAATGTTTTATTCCTTGATGGCCCTTAGGACGCAAAAAATGTTAAGACACAAGAAGTAGTTCACCAGCTGGCCTCATTAACGCACACCCTGCATCATCTGCTCTTCTACTCCAGGAAATTGCTACCACCCACCTCTGCAGGTGCACGTTTTTTAAAGGCAATCTGTGATCACCGTTCTCACTTAATACACAGGCATCAATTTTTTTTCTACCTTGCTTTCATCTTGCATAGGTCATTCATTTGGCAGAGTGTGCAGGAGCTGAGCAATCAGATAACAGCCTATGTGGACAGAGCTGTGGTATTAAAAACAGGAGAAGTATGTCCTGGGTTCTGTAAAGCACACTATACAATCTAATTGTACAATCTCCTTTAGATCTATCATCAACTTTGTAGTGCAAAGGCCTGCCTGATTGAATAGATGGTCTGTCCTCCTATTTATATAGTTTTGGTAAATCTAAAGGAGATTGTACAGAGATTGCACAATCAGATCATATAGTGTATGGCCAGCTTTATACTAGAACATAGGAGGGAGTGGGTGGAGATACTCAGCTGTCACAGTTTTGTGAATGAACTACAACTACCATCAGCCATTGCAGCTGACAGATGTGCATTTACTTTTTTTTTTTTTTAGGTGTACTTACAGTTCCTTAAAGTATTCATACCCCTTGAAATTTTCCTAATTTTGTCATGTTACAACCAAAAACGTAAATGTATTTTATTGGGATTTTATGTCATAGACTAACACAAAGTGCCACATAATTGTAAAGTAGAACGATAATGATAAATGGTTTTCAATAATAATAAAAAAATGTCTGAAAAATGTGCCGTGAATTTGTATTCAGCCCCCTTCACTCTGATACCCCAAACTAAAATTGAGTGGAACCAATTGCCTTCAGAAGTTACCTAATTGGTAAAAAAAAAAAACAACCCTCCTGTGTATAATTTGATCTTCTGTAAAGCCCTCAGAGGTTTGTTAGCGAACCTTGGTGAACAAACCGCATCATGAAGGCAACGCACCACACAGGTCAGGGAGTTGAGAAGTTTAGGTTTTGAACATCTCACGGAGCTCTGTTCAATCTATCATTCGAAAATGAAGAGTATTGCACAACTGCAAACCTACCAAGACATGGCCGTCCACCTAAACCAATGATGTCGAAACTTGGCACCCCAGATGTTTTGGAACTACATTCCCATGATGCTCAGCTACACTGCAGCAGAGTGCATAAGCATCATGGTGAAATGTAGTTCCAAAACATCTGGTGTTCCAAGGTTCACCATCACTGACCTAACCTGGCAAGCCAGGCAAGGAGAGCATTAAGAGAAGCAGCCAAGAGGCCCATGGTAACTCTGGAGGAGATCCACAGCTCAGGTGGGAGAATCTGTCCACAGGACAACTATTAGTCGTGCACTCCACAAATCTGGCAAGAAGAAAGCCATTGTTGAAAGAAAGCAATCAATAAGAAGTCCCGTTTGCAGTTTGCGAGAAGCCATGTGGGGGACACAGCAAACATGTGGAAGAAGGTGCTATGGACAGATGAGACCAAAATTTTACTTTTTGGCCTAAAAGCAAAACGCTATGTGTGGTGGAAAACTAACACTGCACATCACCCTGAATACACCATGCCTACCGTGAAACATGGTGGTGGCAGCATCATGATGTGGGGATGCTTTTCTTCAGCAGGGAAAGAGAAGCTGATCAGAGTTGATGGAAAATGGATGGAGCCAAATACAGGGAAATCTTAGAAGAAAACCTGTTAGAGTCTGCAAAATACTTGAAACTGGGGTGGAGGTTCACCTTCCAGCAGAACAACCCTAAACATACAGCCAGAGCTACAATGGAATGGTTTATATTAAAACATATTCATGTGTTAGGCGGCGTACACACGACCGAGGTTCTCGCTAGAAACCAGCGAGAACCTCGCTGAGAGCTGCATTCCAGCGAGAACCTCGGCCGTGTGTACGCTCCTGGCTCGCCCCGCCCATCGGGAATCCCGTAGAGCGAATAGAGAGCAGGCTCTCTATTTGCTTGACGGACCGTCGGGATGAATAGCTGGTTGCCATTCCCGACGGGCGGGTCGCCGATTTTGACGGCCGGCCGAGAACCTCGACGGGCGGAACGATGTGTTCCGCCTGTCGAGGTTCTCGTACGTGTGTATGCCGCCTTAGAATGGCCCAGTCAAAGTCCAGACCTAAATCCAATTGAGAATCTGTGGCAAGACTTGAAAATTGCTGTTTACAGATACTTACATCCAATCTGACAGAGCTTAAGCTATTTTGCAAAGGAGAATGGACAAAAACATCACTCTCTAAATGTGCAAAGCTGGTAGAGACATCCCCCCAAAAAACTTGCAGTTGTAATTGCAGTGAAAGGTGGAACTACAAAGTATTGACTCAGGGGGGCTGAATACAAATGCACACCACACTTTTCACAAATTTATTTGTAAAAAGTTTGGTGGTAATATGACAAAATTGGGAAAATGTAAAGGGGTACAAATAGTTTTTCAAGGCACTGTATGCTTTAAATTTGGTCAAAGCTGCACAGTTTATTTTTATCTACAAAAACATACTTGGGGGGCACACCCTAGAAATGCTATACATCTAAGGACCCACTAATTTGGGGTACTTTGTCGCAGTAAGTGGGCTTGGCACTATGTGACCATATAGAGTGACCAAACCTCTGTATTTTTGTGTTCAGGTGTTAACTAGCCTTACAGGATAAATGTCATTTTTGCATGTGTGCGCTATAATCTGTTTTGTACTTTGTATCTACAGGCGCCCCTTACCTTCATAACCAGTTTAGTTGGTAAAGGTGAACTAACCCTTTAAGGCATCCTATGTATTTTGGATGGGCTGCTAACATGCAAAACAGCATACATGCTGCATTTTTCTGATGTAAAGAAAACCACCATGCATTGTGGTGCAATGCAACATTATGTGTGTCAGAATCACATTGAAACAAGAATTTCACTGCGACACGCTAAGACATGTACTGTTACCACAATGCAGAAGTGTGCCTTTGGTCTTGGTAAAGTCTGCTGGATCCCACTGTATTGAAGTGATTCTGCAGTAAAGGTTCTTTTTTCCAACTGATATATACCCCCTAAACCTGTCAAAAGTAGTCCTTGGGTTACATATTCCATGAGTTTGAAACCTATGGTATATATTATATGTAATATGATATAGAAAGAAATGTGAAGTGTTGCTTTCAGCTCATATATTTTTAACTTGCTTTTGAAGGTTGGATCAGGTGTGAGCCTCCCAGGTGTACTCGCTGCAAAGTGTGCTGCTAATGTTATATTATCGGATTCAGCAGATATGCCACAGTGCTTACAGAATTGTTCCAGGAGCTGCAGACAGAATAATCTATCGGAAATACCGGTCATAGGACTAACGTGGGGTGAGATATCACCTGATCTCTTGGACCTTCCCCCTATCGATATAGTGCTGGGATCTGATGTCTTCTATGAACCAAAGGGTAATGTGGAAAAGCCAAAAATGTATTCAGATTAGAATTATTCAGTTCCAATTAGCTGGAGATCAGCTCACGAATCTCCCGCTGATCAGAACAGAGCTGAAGGATGACACATACAGGTCTGCTCAGTTTCTGCAGAGTGGCATGGACAGAGCCCGCTCTGCTCTATGGTCGGCAGGAAGTTTGTTTACATCTGACTACCCTCCAATGTGTCTAAATGGAAGAGGACAGATATCGTTCAGTGTTTTGTTTTTTTGTGGACCAGATCGGACATGGAGGTAGGTGGGTGTAAACAGACACAAATCTGTGTACACTTGCCTGTCCATAGGAATTTTTGGACCATCCAATCTGCTCTGCCTGAAAAACTGATAGGTGGACCTAATCAGATCGCCCCTGTGAAGGGGGCCTAAGAAAACATACAATCTTTTAGGCTGGGTTCACACCTATGCGAATTGGATGCAGCTTTTCCCAAATCCAATTCGTATAGCTTGAGAATGTGACCGTCCCTATGGAGACGGTTCACACATCTCTGAGTGGCTGTGGAGCGCACTGCACAGATATGTCTTTGGCTTAGTTTCAGGTCTGAATTCAGGCAAAGATACATCCCTAAAAATGGAGAACAGGGACGAACAGTGTTCCTGTGTGATCCGCTGTCAATTTAGTGGGAATCTGGCCTTAACCCCTTAAGGACCGCCGCATGTACATTTACGTCGGCAGAATGGCACGGACAGGCACATCAACGTACCTGTACGTGGCTGCCTTGACGTGGGTCGGGGGTCCGATCGGGGCCCCCCCGGTACAAGCGATGGTCCCAGTGGCTGTACGAGCGATCCGTGCTGAGGGGGCGGCTATTTGTTTTTGTCCGCCCCCTCCGGATCGCTCCCAGCCAATGCGCGCGCTCCCCCTGCAGTGCACTTCCTCCTCCTGTGTAAACACAGGAAGAGGAAAGTGATGTGATCTCTGCTCTCTGCGTTTTTTTTCAACCGCCGCTGAGGAGAGATCACATCACATAGTAATGGCCCATACACACGATCCGAATATCAGCCGACGGATCGTACGACTTTTTTCGCTTAATAATCGCAAGTAAAATAAAATAGGTTTTTTAAACTCACGAAAATTCTCGTACGACAGAAAAAAAAGATCGGAGGTGATGTCACGTGTTGTAATGTATTTGTATTGTATTGTCGTACGACGGCTGTACTGACTAAACGAAAATTGTACGATCTGACATCGGACGAGGAAAATTTTCACGCTTGTCCGATCGAAAAATATCGGATGAACGGTCGTGATCGGCTCTCGAAAGTAGTGTACACACGATCCGAAAATCGTACGATCGTTTTCGTCCGATATTCGGATCGTGTGTATGGGCCATAAGTCTGCACAACACTACACTGACACCAGTACACGCAGGCACATTAACCCCTTGCGATCACCCCACCCCCCTGTCACAGTGTCACTAAATGCAGTGTACTGATCACTGCATTTAGTGTCCGTGTGACAGTTAGTGTTAGGTTCAGGGTAGCCCCCGTACCCCCCCTAATAAAGTTTTAACCCCTTGATCACCGCCCTAGTTAACCCTTTCACTCCCTATTGCCAGTGTCACTAAGCGATCATTTTTCTGATCGCTGTATTAGTGTCGCTGTTCCCGCTAGGTAGCTATTTTTTTTTTTTATTGCGATTTTTTTGTACTAAAGACATGTGGCTAAATACATTTTGGCCTAAATGTTTGACTAAAATTTTGTTTATTTAATTTATCTTATAACAAAAAGTAAAAAATATTTAATTTTTTTTCAAAAATTTCGCTCTATTTTTGTATATAGCGCAAAAAATAAAAATCGCAGAGGCGATCAAATACTACCAAAAGAAAGCTCTATTTGTGGGAAGAAAAGGACGCTAATTTTGTTTGGGAGCCACGTTGCACGACCGCACAATTGTCTGTTAAAGCGACACAGTGCCGAATTGTAAAAACCCCTTGGGTCATTTACCAGCGTATTGATCCGGTCCTTAAGTGGTTAAAGAGCAACTGTACATAGACAAATGTGTATAATATTTCCTGGACATAGGAAAAAAAAATTCTGTGGTATTTGATTACCTCTGCGTTTTTATTTTTTGCGCCATATACAAAAATCTGCTATAAAAACCTTCCCAATTTAAAAAAATTTAAATAATCAAATTTCTTCATCGATTTAGGCCAATATGTATTCTGCTACATATTTTTGATAAAAAAATCCCAATACCTGTTTATTGATTGGTCTGGACAAAAGTTACTGTGTCTACAAGCTATGGTAATTTTTTCTTTATTTACATTTTTTACTAGTAATGGCGGCGATCAGTGACTTCTATTGGGACTGTGATATTGTGGCAAACAAATCGGACACCTGACAGTTTTTGGGGACCAGTGACTCTAATACAGTGATCAGTGCTAAAATGAATATATACTGTTAATCACACTGGCAGGGAAGGGGTTAACATCAGGGACTATCAAAGGGTTAAATGTGTTCCATAGAAGTGATTACTAACTGTGAGGGGTGCTTTGATTGGGGAATGTAAAGATCCGTGTTCCTGCTTAGCAGGAACACAAGATCAGCACATTCCCCTCTCACAGAACGGCCGCTATTCAGCTCTTCTCCTGAACAATCCAGGGGTCCCGGCGGACATCGCATCCGTTGGACCCGCCGATTGGCTCCCGCTGTGTTCAATCACAGTGGGAGCAGGGTATCGGTGTCTCGTGCTCCAGACTCGGACGTGTCGGATCACGTACCATGTATGTGATCTGGCACAGTATATCTACGGTGGGTGGTCGCTAAGCGGTGAAAGTCTATTTCCACTTTTTCAACTATTTCGGGATAACTAAACATAGCAGCGCTATACCGTCTGAATTGCCACAGTATTAACCTCCACCAACGGCCGAAAAAGGGTTAATGCCGCCCGCAATGCGCCTCTGCAGAGGCACATTGATGGCGGTATTACCACGGTTTGCCATTGTTTTCAACACACCGCTCCAAAGATGGTGCTTGCAGGAGTTTGTTTTTTTCTCCCTCGGGCTTTCACATTGAGAATGCAGTGCAGGAGTTTTTCAGGTGGTATTTAGGTGCTATTTTTAGCGCTAAACCACCTGAAAAACTCCTCAGTGTGAAAGGGGCCTTAATGGTTTTCCGTCTACTTTTTCTGAAAACGTTAAAATCAAAGTAAAGTAAAAATCGTCGAAATCGAAGTCAAAATCAAAGTAAAGACATAGCTAGAGAGTTGATGTTTACCATATTTATAGCTGTGCTTTTTTTTATTTAAATACAGAAGAATACATGCTCTGTGAAATTTGTGTGTATTTCATCACCTGCAGGTGTCTGCTTCTGCTAAATATTCCCCACTAAGGCTGCATTCACACCTAGGCGTTTTGTCGCCTGAAGCGCGACGCTACAATACGCCGTACTGTCGAATTTGCATTATTATCTATGGAGATCGTTCACATCTCCGAACGCCGTACGCCGATAGAACGTCGATTTTGAAAAAAGTTCCGGACCCTTTTCCGACGCGCCTATCGGGCGGGTTTGGCGTTCCGCATAGCCGACAATGGCTATACAAAAAGCGGGATTTTTTAACGACGCGTAAGCCTCTTCGTACCATCCTTGGCATTTGTCTTCCAGCGCTGTAAAAGTTACCTGCTGCCTTTCCAGATAGCAAGGATAACTTGCCACACATTTGTGGCAGTGTTGAATTGTAAGTCTGCCAATTTGCTGCACATTTCTACTGACAAGTTGTACACATGCAGAGGACTTGAAGCATAAGTTCTAGTTGACACTTTTTTTTCCAATTTGTAGCAAATTTGCGTGGCAGGTTTCTAGCAAGAGCAAAGTTGCAATGTTGAGTCTACAGCAAGAGCTCTGCAAGTCTACAGCATGTAAATTCAGCCACAGTGCCCCCCGTGGTGGAATGACTATTGCACAACATAACAGAACTTGCAGCAGACTTGCAGAATGTTTGCAAAGCAATTTGATCTGGAGTCATGCAATGCAGACTTGTTGGAATTGTTCAGCAAACTTGTGAAGCCTGACAAGTCTAGTGATAGCTCAGCAAGTCATTTTCAAACTTTCAGCACAATTTCTGGCTATCTGGGTTGGCTTCATAGAAAAGCTGTGACACCCGCCTGCCCCTTCTGCTGTTTGGCAGAACTCCTCTCACTACAGTGCCGCAATGCATTGTGTTCTGTGAATAGGTAGTGGAGCAATTAAATGACAGGACCTACTGCGCTCATTTACAGAACACAATGTAATGTGGCATTGTAGTAATAGTTCTGTTAATGGTGGAGAGCAGAAGGGGACAGTCATGTAAAATTCAAAAGTGCCGGCTGCCACAGGGGAAATAAACCCATGCGCAATGTTAGGGGGAGGTCAGCTTGCAGCCATGTTATATGTTGCACCCTAAATATAGCTATAACATGTATTATGGTGTAGAAGGTGGAGTTGGCCTTTAAGTGGTCCGTTAGGAGGAGTCCATTCCGCTAAAGTCTAATATTAATGACATAACCATACTATAGCAGGTTGCATGACAGGGCGTGAAAGGGAAACTATGAATTAGAAATACTTACCAAACTTAAAGTGGAAGTAAAGACTAATAAAAGGCTGCTTAAAAATGTTGCCTCCCTCCTCATCCACCTATGATGCAAACAGTTTATAAAAGAGAGCAGTGTGAATATCCTTTTCTTCAGCTTGGGTGAAATTTGCAGAACTGGGATATCAGCCACCGGCTTTCACTGCCCCCTGTTGTCAGAAGCTCACTGACACTGGGATGCGGCTGCTTCTGAATCATATGACTGCAAGGAATAGAGGCAAAGGTGGGAAGAAATTTATATTTCTCTTATCGTCCATGGACGGACACAGCTCCTTAAATCTTGACAAGTGGGTTATGTTCCCTGTTTACAGGAGAGGACTAGGCAGAAACATGTTAGATAATTAAATACATGTTACATTAACTCCTTAAGGACCGCTGCATGTACATTTACGTCGGCAGAATGGCACGGACAGGCACATTGGCATACCTGTACGTACCTGCCTAGACGTGGGTCAGGGGTCCAATCGGACCCCCCCCCCCCCGGTACTTGCAGCGGTCCCCGTGGCTGCAGGAGCGATCCGGGATGAGGGGGCGGCTATTCGTTTATAGCCGATCGCTCCCAGCCAATCCGCGCACTCCCCCCGCTCTCTGCCTGTGGGGGAAGTGATGTAATCTCTCCTCGTGGCGGTCTTTTCAACCGCCGCTGAGGAGAGAAGACATCACATAGTGAGTTTGCACCAACAACCCCCCCGATCACCCCCCCCCCCCAGTCCCCTGTCACTGAATGCAGTGATGATATATTTACTGATCACTGCATTTAGTGTCAGTGTGACAGTTAGTGTGACAGGCAGTTAGTGTTAGGTCCAGGGTAGCCCCCTACCCCCCCATATAAAGTTTTAACCCCTTGATCACCGCCCTAGTTAACCCTTTCACCCCCTATTGCCAGTGTCACTAAGCGATCGGTTTTCTGATTGCTTTATTGTCACTGTTGCCGCTAGGTAGCTAGTTTTTTTTTTATTGCGATTTATTTATTTTTTTACTAAAAACATATGGCTGAATACATTTTGGCCTAAATGTTTGACTAAAATTTTGTTTATTCGATTTTTCCTATAACAAAAAGTAGAAAATATCTTTTTTTTTCAAACATTTCGGTCTTTTTCCGTTTATATCGCAAAAAATAAATATCACAGAGACAATCAAATACCATAAAAAAAAGCTCTATTTGTGGGAGGAAAAGGACGCAAATTTTTCTCCTAGGTAACTCTGATGAGCGCAGCAAGTGGGTGAAAGGCCCTGAATAGGGCTCTAGGAGCTTTTGTTTATTTGTAAGGACAGGTGTGCATATTATACATACACACTATGGGCCAGATTCAGGAACACTTGTGCTGGAGTATTTCGATATGCGCCGCATAACTGTGATGATGCGCCGTCGTTTCTATGTGCCCGTACCCACCAAACTAGATGCGCCCAATAACGGGTCATTTGCGACCGGCGGAACGTTCCGACGCCAGAGTATCGTCAGCGCTTAATTTCGCTGGGCGCATCAGTCGCGCCTATTGATTTCCCCTGCAAATATGCAAATGAGGGATTTTTCCCAATTCACGAACGGATTAGCACCATACGCTGGCTACATGCGCCGCGCGTATCTCGTCCGTCCGGCGCAAAGTTATTTCTACAAAAGGCTGCTTTATCTTTACTCCAGATGGCCACAGGTCAGCAGGAGAGCAGCTACAGCAGCGTTACCGACGATAAGAGCTAGCTGAGCACCCCCACTTGCAGGACAACACCTCTGTCCATGCTTGTCTGTCAAATTTTACAGCCATGGAGGAAGACATCATAGGTCTCCATAGCCGAGATGATGGCTGACAGCTCCTGGCCATTAAAGTTCAGCTTTCTCCTGTGTGTTTGCGGGGAACGGGAGCAGCCATCTCAAAACAAAAGTAACATCACTGCGGGGAGGGGGAGCAGGATATACTTTAGTGCCGAAATGGCGCTTCTACGGGCGCATTTAAACGCCCAACGGATGGCATTGCGCTGACGTTTCCCGTGAAGTGGTGCCGACGGAAGTTGTGAGCATGCGCACAAAGGGGGCGAGTGGAGCCTCACTCACTGCGCATGCTCCGTGGTTGATGCGCTGAACGTAAGCCTCTGCGCTGGGCTCCGCCCATCATTTACATATGATCACACCCACTTCCCCTTGCGTCGGGTTACGCCAGCGCATTATCGTTACTCTGGCGCAAGTTTACGCGCAACTGCTATGTGAATAACAGTACTTGCGCTGAAAGGGTCGTCAGAGTAACGTAAATGAGAAGCGTTACTCTGGAGCAAAGATGCTCTCATCTACCTGAATCTGGCCCTATGTAAATATTATTAATATTTGGAGTCAGTATCTGGGTCCTTCCCCACATGCTGGTGGTGGCAGCATGTGTTAGCACCTGGGATTCCCACAGAGGTTTTATTGTTAGTCCTGGACACGTTTGTGCCAGGGTAGGGGCAGACTACGGACGGGTGGTAAAAGAGTGCCCCCTTCCCCCGTTATCCCCTGGGGAATGCTCTGTTATGGAGCCATGGACCAGGTACCTGGGTAGTAAAAAAATAATAATCAGGATAAGGCATTTATGGGTGCGCTTCTCACTGCTGCAAGGGACTCTTAAGCTGGATAGTGCAGCTGGGTTTCAGCCAAGGGTTCGGTCTTTTTTGGATGACACAAATCAGACCGCTCTGTGTAGGTTTTTTCCTTCTGTGCCCTTCTTTGATGATTTCTAAGAGGCAGGATGAGAAAAGCCGCTAAGGGCTTTTGTAGTCCCTCACCGCTGGGCGGTTCAGTGCCCCCTTGAGGAGAGCCTTTGCAAAAGGTGGGCTTCTTCTCCGGTGGTGTCATGTATAGGTGACCACACTCCCTGTTGCGGGAACCCCCACTTGTATGGATCTGACTGATAGAATATCCAAAGTACTGACCCGTTCCATGTTTACCATGCTGGGGTCTGACTTTCGGCCTATTGTGGCCACTACTCTGGGGTCTTAGTCGGCGCTGGCACCATTTTATGGGAGGTTTTTCAATTACATTGAAAACTCCCTTTGGCGGTCATTTTGTCGTAGCCGCGCTATGGCGCAGCTTACATTGTGGTCTGCCATTTACCTGTGGCTGCGTTCTGAACGCTCGGCGGCCATATTGGAGTAGTCCTGACCCCTAGTGCTGTATACAAGTCACGGAGTGAGCATTTTGCACCAGGCAGTGGAGGTCCAGGGCCTCATATAGGTCTGTGATGCCTCATTGAATGCTGCACCCTTGTTATCCAGGGCTTCTGTTTCAGAATGGTTTTATGCACACGGAGATGTAGTGGTTAACTCCATTACTTGGCAGCAAGAGAGTCATTGGTTCGAATTCGGACACTGATGCCAATCTGCCTGGAGCTTGCATTGTCGCTCCCTGTGTCTGCGTGTGTTCCTCCGGGTACTCCAGTTTCCTCCAAAGGCATGTGTGCATACACCTACATAGTATACATACACACTATGTGTGTATGTATTATTTAGGGGCAACCCTCCCAGGCCGTCAAAGGCCCAGCTGGGGGACTAATCCGTCCCTGGGTGCGTAAGCCGATCACGCCGGCACCCAAATCCTGCCAATGTATGTAGCCTTCCCTCCCTGTCTCTAGGTGGGTGGGGCGGCTTGCAGGTTCACAATTCAGTGAAACCTCCCTGCTCTCCGACCAGTGGGTCTGCGAGGTGGTCTCTTCAGAGTACTAGATAGGGTTTCCTCCTATCCACAGAACAAAGTTCTTTCCTTGTGTCTTCCTCTCCTAGCTCGTCGGTCTGCCCTGGGCAGTGTGGGACTTGCTAAGCTGCGGGGAAATTTTACCTTTCCTGAAGGACGAGAGGTTTGGGGTTTTCTATAGGCCTCGGGCCCTAAATACCTTTTGTGAACGTCGGGTAGTTCCGCATGGAATCCATTCGTTCAAGGGTAGCTGCGCTCCATCCGGGGGACGTCCTGGCGTCCTCGGACATCAGGGACACATACATGCATGTCCCGTTTTGCGCATGTCAGTGTTTTTTTCTGTGCTTCATGATGAGAGAGGGTCACTGTCAGCCTGTGGCCCTCCCTTTTGATCTGGCATCAGCACCATGGGTTTTCAGCTGGGAGCTCGCACTTACCCTAACTTTGTTGGGACAGCGAGGCTTTGCCTCATTGGCTACTTGGACGACTTTCTTCTGAGAGCAGCTTCTGTCCTAGTGGATGCGTTATTCCCATTCAGACCCTCCGAAGATTCGGGTGGGTGTTAAACGTTTACGATAAAAGGTGTAGCTTAGTGGCAGCAAGCCTGCCCTCCATGTGTGCGACCCAGGGTTCAAATCCTGGGCATGCTAGATTCCGACTCAGTGTTGTAGTATCTAGGGTTTATCCGGACTCCTCGGTGGCGAAGGTCCCTGGAGATGTTGCAGATTCTTCAGTCTGCGATGAAGGTATTGGCATCACGCAATCTGTCTTCTCTCCGGGCGCCTGTGGGTAGACTCCTTCGAGGCGGTACTGTATGCCCATTTCCACACTCGGGTTTTCCACCAGAAATACTGTCCAGGTGGTAAAAATCTCTTGTCTCTGAAATCATCAGATTCCGGTGCTTCGGTCCAGGAAGCTGTTTTTTCCTTCCAGTGGTCGGTGTTTGCGATGGATGCCAGTCTCGCGGGTTGTGAACCTGGTGGGTCCAGTCGGCCCTGAGTCGCTGGACTTGCGTTGATCTACGGCCACACCTCCCTGAATGTGCCTGCTCTTGTCTGGTCTCGGTTGCACGATGAGTTGTCTTTTTCGTTTTACATTCCATCTGTGAAATCTTTGGAAGGAGAGATGTGTATCCAAGCAGCTGTGGACGTATTATATGCCTGCAGGCATTGATCTGCACATGCGAGACTGACCTTTTTTTCCAAAGGGTCATATCGCTCTGGTAAGCGCATTACCACTACTACACACGTTTTAGGTGTCTATTATCTGATTGGTGAAGGATCACTCAAAAGCACGAACATTAAGAAAAGAGTTCTGGTTGAATAAATCAAACACCTATTGGATTGGTTTTTTTTTGTGTTGACACACTTACCCTTTCCTGGGGGGTCTTTCACTTCATTATGTGTTGATGTAATTATCCTATCACTTTAGTTAGTTTAGGATTAGTTCAGCCACCCACAAGTGGCCCACACTTTATACTTGGTAGCGCCCCCTACCACTCACTCACTGGGTGGGAGACCGCCTGGGGGAATACCAGGTGCTGTCTACCGTTCATTGTCCTACTATTTTAGGCGATCAGGCTATGCTTCTCCTTGTGGTCGAGGAGGTTGCAATGTCGTCCGATCTGGTTTCAGCTGGACAATGCCACGCCCGTGGCTTCGGTCTACCATCAAGTATACCGGCAGGCGGACTACTGGAGTCGCCAGATGCTGGACCAGGGCGACTAATCTTTGTGCTTGGGGTGTTTCAGCTCCCTTGCAAGAGGTGAGCCTCACAGGGCATGGATCTCCTGGCCGCTCGTCTCCACCACAAGGGTGTCAAAGTCAGTGGCCAGGTCTAGTGATCTGGTACAGACTCGTAAGTCGCGCTGGTGGCCCTGTGGGGTCTATATTGGCGACTTTTTGCCGTTTCTCCATTGTAGTTGCTTCATCGGCTGCTCCACAGAGTGGAGGCTGAGGAGATCCCGATTCTAATCGCTCCAGATTGACCTCGGCGTCCTTGGTACGCCAATATCGGGTGCCTGGTAGCAGGGGTACCCTGTCGGTTGCCAGGGTGGGAGGTCCCTCTGTCTCGAGGTACCATACTTCCTCCTGTTGTACAGTCACTGACTTGCTCAACATGGCTATTGAAAGCCAGACTTTAAGTGACTCGGTCATCTCAACAATTCTGAGGGCACGGTAGTCTTCTTCCGGAGGATCTACCGTCATACCTGGCAGACCAACGTCTCTTGGTGCGAAGGGATGGAGTGACGTCCATGGACGTACTCTGTGTCCAGGGTCCTGCTGTTTTTACAGCCTGGAGTGGATCTAAAAATTGCTTAAAGCACCGTTTGAGGGCAGATTTCAGCCTTGGCTGTGTTCTTTCAGTGGCCTTTTTGCGGCCTGTTCCCTAGTGGGTCCCTTTTTGTGTGCAGGGGGGTTGTCATATACTTTCCCCTCTTGGCCCATCTCTTCCCCCATGAGTTTTGACCCTGGTGCTCTCAGTTCTTCAGGAACCTTCCTTTTGAAAACATCAGAGAGATTTTCTCTTGACACTATCTCAAAAGGTGGCCCCTTTAGTGGCCTTTACCTCTGTTAGAGGGGTTTCTAAGTTGACGGTCTTGTCTTGCAAGCCGCCATGCTTGATCCTACATAAGGATAAGGTGGTTTCGGCCTTTCGCTGCAATAAGGACATTGTTCTTTCATGCTTCTGTCCTTGGCCGGTGCATCCTACGGAGGTTGCCTTTCATACTTTAGGCATGGTACGCACTTTGTGGGCGTACCAGCCTGCTACGGCTCCGTTTCGGAGTTCTGACTGTCTTTTGTGTTGGTTTCTGGTTCACAAAAGGGCCTGGCGGTCTCGTCGACCACCATTTCTCGCTGTATCAGGCAGGCTGTCATACAGGCCTATGCTCTTAAGGGGCGGGCCCTCCTTTCAGGTCACAGCACTTTCAACCAGGGCAATTGGTGCTTCCTGGGTTTTTTTTTCCGACATCAAGAGTCGGTTTCGCAGGTGTGCGAGGCGGCGACTTGCTCGTCCGTTCATGCTTTTTCCAGAATTTACATGGTTGCTGTGAGTGCATCTTCTGATGCTTTTTTCGGCTGCCAGTTTTTGCCGGTGGCTGTTTAAAGTTACACCTCCTCCGCTGAGGAGCTCTGCTTGTTTTGGGGTGAAGTTAAAATAGTTTTTACTGATTATATTTCCCTCCCCTCGTTTTTGACACTGCTTGGGGACGTCCCACTTGTCAAGATTTAAGGAGCTGTGTCCGTCCATGGATGATAAGAGAAAATAGGATTTTTTGTACTCACCTTAAAATCCTTTTCTCTGAGTCCATGGACGGACACAACTTCCACGATCTGTGGCTGCAAGCTGCAGTGAGGAGGGTTATGTCTGGAGGGACCGCCCCCTGGACAGGGCTGTTTAACTCTGTTAATGTAACATGTATTTAATTATCTAACATGTTTCTGCCTAGTCCTCTCCTGTAAACAGGGAACATAACCCACTTCTCAAGATTTAAGGAGCTGTGTCCGTCCATGGACTCAGAGAAAAGGATTTTACGGTGAGTACAAAAAATCCTATTTTTGTGTCACCGGCGCTCAACAATATTGTGAATATATGTATAAAAATAGTGAAATATAAGTATTATTGATCTGTTGCAGTACTGTGAACACCTCAAGATATGGGGTGTGTGAAAAATTTAAGCGAAATATATTACTGCGCCAAGCCTAATATTAATTTTAGTGAACATATAATAAATGGACCAACAGCATATTATAAACCCCCAATTAGAAACCCACTATGGATGAATAAATCGATGCTCCAAAAATTCAATGTGACTAAATATAAACACAACTGTTCCAAAAAAATATAAAAATATATAATTCAATGTGTAAAAGTCTAATACTCCTAAACTCAAAAGTGCTCCTTAGGGTAAATGGATAAGTAGTGAATCTTCCACCAAGTTGTGCCACCGCCACCAACTTCCAAAATGCACACTCACCAGACCCAAATATAATAATCGCCTTTTGAAATGTGGAGTGGATATGTCCTCTTTTTATAGCCAACATGCTGTTTCCCAGGTATAGAAATTAGGATGAATGTCTCCTCTCTTTACAGCCCGCACGCCATTTCCCTCCTTACATGCAGGGGGTGATACCTTAATTTTCTTAAAACAAGGGGCTTATTATAGTGTAGTATTCTCAAAAAAATGCTTTATTTATATAAAACATTTTAAATGCACTCACATGATATTGTGCCTCCAGACCTGCACCAGTCTTTCTAGCAGTACCGAGCGCCATCAACGCTCATCCGTGTGTTATTCCGTCTAACGGTGTGCGCTCCATGTCTTGATCTCTATGCGGTTCAGCGACAGGGGGGTTGGCGCGTAACGTATTTTCACCCCAACCTGTGTTACCCAGAAGCCTCTGCACGTTTCGCAAGCAACATTGCGTCATCGGGAAGTCAGGGCTTCCTGATGACGCAACGTTGCTTGCGAAACGTGTGGAGTTACAGACAGAAGAACAGGAAGTGAGGATTTCTCAGAAGAAATAAGGACATTTAAAAGCAAAATGGAAGGATAAGGTAAGTGAAGGAGGACTGCACTAAGGTAAAGGAAGCTATTTAGAAGAAAAAAAATTGTACCTTTACAACCCCTTTAATGAACAATAAAATTATTCAAGTGCAATATTTTATATCTGCCTGACTAAAAAAAGGAAAATTATTCTTTGAAAACTTTAGTCCCGAGAATAATAAAGTAATATGTACAAAATTACTGTAAGCCTTTATTCTACATCCCTGCCTGCTGTAAGTTACCACTGTCTAATTTACCAGTCTGCTGGAAACTGCAATTGTCTGACTTACAAGCTGCACTGATAGGGCCAGAATCTCAAAGACGTTACGCCGGCGTAAATGGATATGCGCGGCGTAATAGTAAATGTGCGCCGTCGTATCTATGCGCCATAATCACAGAACCATATACGCCTGAAAAGCGGCTTTTTCTAAGCGGCGTAAATCTTTTACACTAGCGCGGCGTAGGCGCATAGTTACCCAGTGCGCATCTTGCTCTCCCATTGAATTAGCATGCAAATATGCAAATGAGGGAGATGCGCTGATTCCCGAAACTGCGCGCGTTCGGCGTAGGCTACGCGTGGTGCGCGTAACACGAAAGCCTGGAGTAAACTTTGCTCAAGACGTGTGCAAGCCAGCTGGAGAGCAACTTCTGCAGCACCATACCGGACAAGCTGAGCAACAACCCAACACATCTGTGTGCCAACATGCCAGGGGCAGGCATGGTCTTAGCACTACTATTATATGCAGAGGGGCATAGAAGGAGGAGGGCACGTGAGAAGATATACCAAACGCGCATGAGCCTCTTTGGCATGGGTGATGTGGAGGTGTATCGCATCTTCAGATTCAGCCCTGCTGCCATCATGGAAATAACCACAGTCCTGCAGGAGGACATCACCAGCCAGACACACCGCTCACATGCACTGCAGCCACTGGACAAGGTACTGGCAACACTGCATTTCCTTGCCAGTGGATCATTCGAGCGTACAAGTGGCAATGTGGCTGTGATGTCACAAACCAGCATGAGCAGATGTCTGCACCAGGTTGTCCCCGCAATCCTCAGACGCATGTCCCACCACATCATCAGACCCATCACTGAGCATCTACGGCAGAAGGCAATGACAGATTTCTACAGAATTTATGGATTCCCACGCACCATCGGGGCCATTGATTGCACACATGTGGCACTACAGCCCCCCCCCATGACACAGAGCACATATACCGCAATCGGAAGTATTGGCATTCCATCAACGTATAGGTGATAGCTGATGCCAAATACCTCATATGGCACGTCCGTGCCAAACACCCCGGGTCCAGCCATGACAGCTACATATATACCGTCAAAGCACATCCCAACGGAATTCGAACAGAACGTGTATAGGGACAGCTGGTTGGTTGGTTGGTGAGTGACATGGGTGGCAGACATGACTGTCCGACCCCATGATGCAGACATCACGAGGGGCACATGCACGACTAACATCCTCCTGTCTTTTCCCTTCCAGGTGACTCGGCATATGCATTGGGACCCCATCTAATGACTCCTTTCCGGGATCCCCAAACCAGAGGAGAGAGAAGATACAATGAAGCACACATAAAAACCCATGCAGTGGTGGAGCGCACATTTGGCCTCCTGAAGTCCCGTTTCCGATGCCTGGATAAGTCTGGGGGAAGGCCTGTTGTATTCCCCAAACTTTGTGTGTCAGATCATCAGGGTATGTTGCATTCTGCACAACTTTGCCATGAGAAAGGGCCTGCAGATTGACCTACGTGATGACCTGACCCCCCAACCAGACAGCCCCCCCCCCTGCCAGGAGAGACCCCGTCTGCTGATTGAAGAGCAGTCAGGAGGGTCCTCGTGTTACGAATCTTTGACCGTTAAACACACACATTCATCATGGCACACAGACAATGCACGCATGCACACCACTGTGGTCCCTAGATCACACACACCACATCCACATCACATTGGATTAGCCCAAGTCCACCATGCAGGACTTGGGAGCAGCAACGCCGCATCAAGGCCCCAATGATGTCGCTGTCCATTCACACGTCATTCACACAGCCGTGGGGATAACTTCTCCCCAACGGCCGAGGGTGACACCCTTTACTGGCAGGAGTGTCACCCCCACATTCACACTGCACCGTGTGCAGTATCCAAAAAAAAAAACACTCTTCACCAGAGCAAAAAGAAAATATAACGCTCTTCACCAGAGCAATAAATAAAATATAAAGCTCTTCACCAGAGCAATAAATAAAATATAAAGCTCTTCACCAGAGCAATAAATAAAAAGAAAAAAAATTACTTGGCCTGGCGTGGGCTCCGCCTGGTGCCAAGGCTCCTGGCCCTCACTTGCCTGGGGGCAGCCTCAGGTGGGGGGGTGGGGTATCAGGTGGAGGAGTAGCATCCCCACGTCCCATCCTGGCTGCCTGCATGCCCTCCAAGGCCACCGCTATGCAGGTCAGCACAGCTGTCTGGTCCTGGACTGCAACTCGCAGGGATTTGACCTCCCCACAAGGTCGGAGGTGGTCGCCTGCAGCTCCCCCAGGCTGGTGACTGTCGCTGCGCTGTTGCCAGCGACATCTTGGATGGCATGCGTTAAGGGACCCGAGGAGGCCAGGCTGTCTGCCAGGTGCCTCATCTCCCCAACAACCTCAGAAAGATGCCGATTCTGCTGGTCCTGCTGCCTGGCCAGCTCTTCAGGCAGGAACTGTGGAACACCCCTCGTCTTGCGAGTCGCCTTCCTGGGAGTGGCTGGGGACCTGGCATATGGGGAGGATGTTGAGGGGCCGGAGATGAGGGGGATGGAAACGGAGGGACTGGAGAGGTTGGGGGTGGACACTGGAGGGCTGGAGATTAATGGGGTGGTGGCTTGGGCTGGTCCGGGCAACCCATGGCCCTCCTCCAAAATAAGGTAGAGCTCCTGGTCCTGGTCAACAACCTCCTCCTCAACCACCTCCTCCGTAGAGGTGTGCCCAGTTCCCTCCAACAAGTCCTCTTCCAGGGGGGCAGCCAGAGGGACTGGATGCTCAGGGGATGGAACCGGACAGGCCCTGGCAGCAACAGATTGCCCCACTCCCTCCTGCACATCTGTGGATGACACAAAAGATGCACATGTTGGGGGACCCACACACTTGGCACATGTTCCCTTCTACCCCCTCACATGCAACACAACAGATAGTATATAAAACACACTTACCTGTCCTCATGGCTGGCTCAACAGAGTCGTAGCCCCTGACTCCCTCAACCTGCTCCCTCTGCAGGCAGCGGGCAACAACCTTCTCCTCCTCAGTAAGGCGGACGTTATAGGGTGGGCCCCCTCCAGTGCCCCTGGCATGCCGAGAAATCGCAGCCAGCTTGCACTTAACCAGACGCCGCAGGTCATTCATTTTTTTCTGAATGTCCTGGGGTGTCCGGACCTCATGTGATAGGGCATTAACCTGGCAAGCCACCTTTATAAGGATCTCATCCCTACGTGACTTGCTGGTTCGAGCACTGTCGGCACCATGGAGCCGCAAATCATATTTCTCCATGGCCGTGATCACGATGGCCCTCTCCTCAGGTGAGAAATTCTTCTTCCTCTTGTCCTTCCCAATAGCAGCCATGGTCCTGCAAAGGTTTTCCCAGGCCAAACATAAAAATGGGAGACTTTTGCGCTGCCCTGGCGCATGTGTGGGCGCATTATTAATACGCTGGGCCGGCGAATCGTAGGGAGGCTTTGCGCATGCGCAGAAGGCATCCACGTCACGGCGTGGGTCATCCAAGTCATGGCACATGCTCCGTTCGTCCCGGCGTTCATTTGCATGGGGTCACGCTTCATTAGAATGCAACACGCCCACTTCCCTCCTACTTTGGAGTTGCGCCGGCTTACGCCGATGAATTTCCGCTACGCCGGCGCATCTTGGAACGCATTTGCTCCGAGAATACGGTACTTGCCTCTGCGCATTACGTCGGCGTAGTGCATCTGAGATGCGCTAAGCCTGCATAAATATGCGCGAATCTACGAGAATCTGGCCCATAATGAACAAGTGCCGTACTGAAATTATCATGCTGGTGGTGAGTTAGGCTGCGTACACACGATCAGTCCATCCGATGAGAATGGTCCGAAGGTCGCTTTCATTGGTTAACCGATGAAGCTGACTGATGGTCTGATGTGCCTATACACCATCGGTTAAATAACCGATCATGTCAGAACGCGGTGACGTAAAACACAACGACGTGCTGAAAAAAACGAAGTTCAATGCTTCCAAGCATGCGTCGACTTGATTCTGAGCATGCGCGGCTTTTTAACCGATGCTTTCGCATACTAATGATTGGTTTTGACCTATCGGTTAGGCGTCCATCGGTTAAATTTTAAAGCAAGTTCTCTTTTTTTTTGACCGAAGAATAACTGACCGATGGGGCGCACACACGATCGGTTTTGACTGATCGTGTATACGCGGCCTTAGACAATGGCAGCATCATCAGAAAAGTAACTAGCATAACAAAAGATACACTTGAAGAAGGGGGTTTTCCACTAGAGCATATGTAGGATAATTGTACTGTTATATTTATTGTATTTTTTATTGTAATACTTAGAATGATGTAAAATAACCAGTGCCACAAGTTTTTTTTGCTGTATAAGTAACTGTTTGTTAAACTATACTGTATCCTAATAGTCTGAATTTATTTGCAGATTTTGAAGACATCTTAGTAACTGTTCAGTTTATAATGGAAAGAAATCCCAAGGCTGAGTTCTGGACAACCTATCAAGTTAGAAGGTGCTTTGCTAATTTAAGATCTTGATCTGTTAAAGGCTAAGTCCACCTTTTGCCAAAAAAAAAATGCACCCATATTAATAAAACATGCATTAATTATTTTATTACACGAGAACCTGGAAAGCAATACAGCTTCAAAAAGTGGATTATGGAGGCAGTGCTCTGATTCCTGCAGGCGCTGGTACTCTGGTCTGTACAAACCTTTAGTTGTGGGACCAGGGAAAGATGGAATACACTTGTGCTCCACTGAGATGCACAGCCACATAGATTTCAAATCTGACAAGGCCTGGCGGGGAACAGAACCCTGTACATAAATTTAGATAAAAAAACATGCTTAGAAAAGGTAGAGTTACCCTTTAAAGCAGGGGTTCACCCTAAAAAAAAATTCTATCATTACATTGAGCAGACTCCTTGCAGACGACTTGCCGAAAGAAGCCGAACGTCGAGTCGGCTCTATATGGCGATATACGGCGCCTGCACACCGACGTTCGGCTTCTTTCGGCAAGTCGTGACGCGCTGTATGCGCCAGTCGGAAGCACGTAAATCACTAAGGCTGTTAGTTAATAGGAATGCTCACTCCTGCGGGATTCACTACCCGAAAGGCGGGGGTAAAAATATCGCTAAAATGGTATGTGTGTACCCCAATGGGATGATAGTTATCAAAATTCTATCTATAGAAAGAAATATTAGCCTGGTGCCTCACATTCTGTATATATGTTGGAGAAATAAGGGGTGTCATAGTCTGCAGTCAGGCTTGGAGACCAGAAGCTATAGCAATGGAGTAACTCCCACTGGCCAGCAGAATAGGTATACAAGCAGGTCACAGGCTCATCTGAGGTGCGGGGTCTAAGTACTAATTGGTATTCACCAGAGCTTCTGATGGTGGAGATTGATTTTGGTACATATTGGTACCAGGACACGGTCTTCAGGATTACCCCACCAGGTGATGAGTAAGCTGGGGTTCAGTAGCATATATAGCAAGTAGGGATCAAACAGAAGTGTAGTCAGTAAACAAGCCAAAGGTCCGTAAGAAGTGATTGCAGGTTGGCATCAAGCAGAAGTGTAGTCAAGGAACAAGCCAAAGATCGGTATTGAGTGGTAGCGAATATATGGACAGCAGCAGGAGTGACAAGAGCAAGATATTACTTGGAGAGAGCACAATAATCTGGCATACAAAAAGTGCAAAGGCATGGCTTTAATGGGAAGTTAATGGGAGGAGCAAAGGGTTCAAGGTTCAAGACAAACAAGACACAAGGCAAGGTTGTCTTATAAGATCAGACAGCATCTTGAGTGGCTCAGCAAGAAGAGTTACCCCCCAGACACAGACAAGATCCAGGTCCTGACAAAGTGAATTCTGATATTAGTCATACTGGAACTATATATTTGTTACTATTGTTTCACACGACAGCATCCAATACTATGATTTACAGGCACTGGGAAGCCTTAGAAAACAGGCAGCCATGATTTTAAAGTGACACTAAGCTTCGGTTTAAAAAAAATTCTATCCCAAGCATGTAGTCTTCACTCAAAGTACCTTCTGTTGGTCCTCCAAATCACCAAAGTACTTATTTTTTTTGCTGCTGTAATCCAAATTTATCTTAGAGGGTGGCTACGTTCGTTCCCCTTATGCCGCGTACACACGGTCGTTTTTTGCGATGAAAAAAAAACGACGTTTTTTGTGAAGTAAAAAAACGACGTTTTTGAAACGTCACTTTCAAAGACGATGTTGCATACACACCATCGTTTTTTTCACAAAAAACGAGGTTACGTTCACCACACTTTTCCATTGAAGCTCGCTTCATAACTAGCTTCTGGGCATGCGTGGGTTGAAAAACGTAGTTTTAAACAACGTTTTTGCTACACACGGTGACTTTTTGTGAAACAAAAAACAACGTTTTGAAAAACGACACAAAAAATTCAAGCATGTTGGAATTTTTTTTTGGTTGTTTTTTTTAAGACAAAAAACGACGTTTTGCCCACACACGATCAATTTAAATGACGTTTTAAAAAACGACGTTTTTTTTCATCGCAAAAAACGACCGTGTGTACGCGGCAATAGTCCCACTGTATGTAGGAAAGTAGCCATTCTCTCGTTCAATCCCAAGATGGCCTATGAACTGTGTAGTTTGTAGTGTTCACAGAGCACAGTACATAACCACAACTAATGTGCACTGTTTCCTGCGGCCTGAACAAGCTCTCACTTTTGACCCATCTCTGGAAGTTTAAACGTAGTATAACATTTGGGAGTTTATAAAAAAATTTTTTAGATTGAAATAGAAAGGGAAATAGATTTCAGTTGACACTAGAACAACATTTAATGGAGACACTTGCTCCAGTGACAACTAAGGGGGCATTTTATCTTCTTTCCTGTTGTGCCCACAAACTTTAGATACGCTTTAAGGGCCAGATTCAGAAAGAGATACGCAGCGTAAGTGTAAATATGCGCCGTACCCACAAAACTAGATACGCCTGAAAATAGGCTTCCTCCGACCGACCTAACTTTCCTACGCCGGCATATCGTGGGCGCATATTTACGCTGGACGCATCTGGCGCTCCCATTGATTTTCGATTCAAATATGCAAATGAGGGAGATACGCCGATTCACGAACGTACGCGCGCCCGGCGCGATGCGCGTAAGTCGTACGTCGGGCGTAAAGTTATTCCAACAAATAGCTGGTTTATCTTTGCACCAGACGTGCACAGGTCAGCTGGAGAGCAGCTACAGCAGCACCGTTACGGACGAACTTAACAAGCTGAGTAACCCCACTTGCAGGACAACACATCTGTCTACCAACATGCCAGGGGCAGCCGTGGTCCTAGCACTACTAATGGGTCCACCGGTACGGAGGAGGAAGGGATGTGAGAGGATATACCGCATGCGCGTGAGCCTCTTTGGCATGGGTGATTCGGATCTTCAGATTCAGCCCTGATGCCATCCTGGAAATAACCACAGCCCTAAAAGATGACATCACCAGCAAGACACACTGCTCACAAGCAGTGCAGCCACTGGTCAAGGTACTGGCAACACTCCATTTCCTCGCCAGTGGATCATTCCAGCGTACAAGTGGAGTCGTGGCAATCGGAAGCACTGGCATTCCATCAACGTGCAGGTGATAGTCGATGCCCAGCGCCTCATATGGCACGTCCGTGCCAAACACCCCGGGTCCAGCCATGACGGCTACATATACCGTCAAAGCCACATCCCAACAGAATTCGAACAGAACGTGTATGGGGACAGCTGGCTGGTTGGTGAGTGACATGGGAGTCAGGCATGACTGTCCGACCCCATGATGCAGACATCACGAGGTGCACATGCATGACTAACATCCTCCTGTCTTTTCCCTTCCAGGTGACTCTGCATATGCTCTTGGGCCCCATCTCATGACTCCATTCCGGAATCCCCAAACCAGAGGAGAGAGAAACTACAATGCTGCACACATACGTACCCGTGCAGTGGTGGAACAAACATTTGGCCTCCTGAAGTCCCGTTTCCGATGCCTGGATAAGTCTGGGGGGCCCTGTTGTATTCCCCAAACTTCGTGTGTCAGATCATCGGTGCATGTTGCATGCGGCACAAGTTTGCCATGAGAAAGGGCCTGCAGATGGACATATGTGATGACCTGACCCCCGACCCACACAGTATGGGGGCGTACCCATTTCCTCAGAGCCCCGGTGGTCTGCACTGCTCCCTCACTGTACAGCTTGTCAGTATATATACATACACACAGGTAGAAAGAGCATGTGCTGGAAGGTCACAGGCCGCCCCGCCCACAGGAGTAACCGTCCTGTTCTGCTGGTGCTGTTGAACTGTCTTTCAAGGCTTGTTTTTAACTCATTTTTTGAGTATGATCATTGATTTTAGTATTTTAATAAAAATCTTGTTACAGTATCACACTAGGTCAGTGGGCCCTCCATTCTCTTTTCTTTTTTAGTTTCTTTTGAATTCCCACGATTCTGAGGAGGGCTGCAAGACTCTGGAAGATACTTTGTAAATTGAATTGCATGACCCCATAAGAAAGAAATACTGGAGCGCAGGAGAATCATCATTGTTTTGCCATCATCCCCAGGTGGGCCACTCCTGGCAGGTGATGGCTGCCTGCCCTCCAAGGCCACGGCAATGCGGCTGAGGAAGTGGTTCGTCTGGGCCTGCATCCTCAGCTGGCGGTTCAGATTATGACGCTGGTTGCGCTGCATCTGCCTCCCCTCATCCCGGATGGCAGCCGTGTTGGCCTGGACCGCCCCAGTAAGGGTGTGTACCTCTGCCTGCAGCTCCCCCAGGCTGGTGACCGCTGCAGCACAGTTGGTGCTTATATCCTGCACGCCATTAATTATCTGTGCCACGGTGGCCAGGCTGTCAGCCACCCGATTCAGGTGTCTGGCTATTTCCCCCATATGCCAAATCTGACAGCCCTGGTCCCTTGCCATTTCATCATGGACGGCATCAGAAACACCCCTGGTCTTCCGTGTCGCCTTCCTGGGGGCAGAGGAGAATTGGACCCGGGTGTAAGGTGTCGCTCTTGAGGGGCTAACCCTGATGGTGGCAGAGCAAGAGGGGCTTCCCCTGATGGGTGAGGGCGTGTGAGAGGGCCCGGGCAAAGAGGAGGAATCCTCCAAATAAAGCCAAGCCTCATCTGAGATCACCGTCTCCTCCTTAACCACCTCCAGAGGAGAGGTGTGGCCACTCCCCTCCACCGCTGGATCCTGGCCTCCTAGGGGGTCAGGATCAGGCTGATGTTCCAGGGATGATGTGGGATGCATGGGCACCGGCAGCAGATAGCCCCGCTCCATCCTGCACATCTGTGGATGACACAAAACATTTACATGTTCGTGGACCCACGAACTTGTCACATGTCCCCTTCCACCCCCTTACATGCTACACACCGGATGGGGGATAAACAACTTACCTGTTTTTGAGGCTTCAGCAACGGAATCAAAGCCCTCCACCTGCTCCCTCTCCAGACATCGGGCGACCACCTCCTCCCCCGGGGTCAAGCTCACCGCACATGGGGGTCCACCCCCCGTGCCTCTCTTGATGCTGGCCACCTTCTCCCAGACCTTGCGCCTGACATCATTTATTTTTTATTAATATCCGTGGCTGTCCGGGTCTCATTGCCTTGGATATTTACTTCAGAGGTGATGGTCTCCAGGATGACCTGCTTCCTGGCCCGACTGGTATCCCGACTTTGGGCACCATGAAGGAAGGCGTCATACCTCTCCATGCCAGAGATGAGGACTGCCATCTCCTGGGGTGAATTTTTTTTTCTTCCTCCTCTCCCTCCGGGGAACGCGAGCAGCCATCTCACAGCAAAAAGTACCTTGCTGGGGGGGGGGGGGGGGGGGGGAGCAGGATGAACTTTTGCATTGGACGGGCGCATTTCTGGTCGTATTTATGCGCTCGGCGTAAGACGGTACGCCTGGCGTATCCCAGGAAATTGGGCCGGCGTAGTTGTGAGCATGCGCACAGGGAAGCGAATATACGTCGACGTCACTGCGCATGCTCTCTGGATTATACGCCGGGCGTAAGTCTCTGCTCCAGGCTCAGGCCATCATTTGCATAAGGTCACACCCACATCCACTTACGCCGACTTGCGCCTTGACATTTACGTTACGCCCGCACAACGTTGGGAGCAAGTGCTTTGTGAATACTGTACTTGCCTCTCTAGGTTGCGTCGGCGTAACGTATATGCGCTGCGCTACGCCGGCACAAAGATGTGCCCATCTACCTGAATCTGGCCCCAGGCAGTTTGATTAATTGCTCAGGATTGGTAGCCCTAGTTGTGTACTAAGATACCCCTAATCGTCTTTCTAACAATTTACTGCATGTGTGTTTGAGTGTCTAGATTAAGGGTGAAGTATCACTAAAAATGTTAAATCCTTATGGAATTATCAGGGAACCTAGTATATGGATCCCATTCTGATCCGTGCAATGGTTGCTGAGCAGCATGGTTGACCAGCCTATGGATGGGACCACTGTGTCCAGGGCCTCTGCACTGAGCTCTATAGAGCAGTGTTTCTCCACCTTTTTCCAGTCGGGGCGCCCTTGAAAAGTATTTTCAGTCTTGAGGCACCCCTGTCCAAGACTTAGTTCACGTCGATGTGTGTTGCAAAACACGCGCAAAATCGCGCTCGTTCTTGACACACAGACAAATGCTCTGTGTGTCATTAATGGGTGCCATTAATTGTTAATTATGCCCCATCCATTGGCAAACATGGGTTGCTTTTGTTATGGCACAATTTAAAAAAAAGGGTCGGGGACTTCTTTCCCCGCATTACTGCAGGTAGGGAAATGAATGGGCTGCTCTACACGCAGCATCCACACAGAGCTTGTTGACATGTTAGGCTGGAGGGGCAGTAAAACCACATGGTTGAGCTGTTTTTACCACCCCCAACTTTTGCCCCTTTAGCTGCAGAGGCAACAGCTGGGGGTGTAAACATGCTGTGGCTGCAGCTGGAGGTATACCCAGGGATAATGGGGCTGCACTGCAACCACCCCGCAACTGTGTGCATTGCATTTACGGGCTTAAAAACTGTGGTGAGGAGGCAAGATATGCCTCTTTACTGGCTGACAAATGCCCCTGAAAAGCGATATGAACACAAATTGCTTTTCAGAGGAGCAGCAGTCCTTGCTATCTCGAACCCTACAAAAGTAGTTCTCATGGTACAGGAATAGGGGGGTCAGGATTAAAAGTAACATACATACAGACAAATGCGCACGCACACAAACAGACACGTATAAACACACACAGTGTGTGTGTTTGTACGTGTGTCTGTGTGCGTACACATCTGTCTGTATGTATGTATGTTACTTTTAATCCTGACCCCCCTACTCCTGTACCATCAGAACTACTTTTGTCACACACACACACACACACTAACAGACATATGTACACATACACTGAAAGAAGAACTGTCAGAGCTGCACAACAACCAATCAGATCAAGAGTGCTGTAGCTATGAATGGAGGATGTGGGGTGTCAGTGACCGAGACAGCTGGTTATTCATAGCAGAGCCCCCCTCACCACCTTACCCTTGGCCTCACAGTCAGCGCAGTACTTGTTGTCCTCCTCCCTCAGCATACGAGACAGGATGGCCTGGTGCTGCTCATTCAGCTTCAGGGCCTTCTCCCTCTCTGAGCGGGTGGCAATGTCTGCGGGCAGGGGAGCAGTGTTGGTCACGGTTACTCTACTATACACTACCCTCTCATAGCAACCGATGATGTATTCGGTTGGCAAGACGCGGTCGGGAGGCCCGCACAGCCAGCACAGCTTCCTGAGTTCCGGGAAATTAGTTTTACACGGCGGACCGACACCGCTGTAAAGTCAAATGATAACAAAGTGCCCAGCAGTAGTGTTACATTAGAAAGCAGCCATAGCTGCCAATATTTGGGGTCATTTTGCCGCGGCACACTGGTTGAAAAACGTTGCTATAGAGTATGTCTGCATTACCTGCCTGGTGTCTGGGCATCTCCAGAAAGCTAGCAACACCTAGCATGAATAAGAGCAGATTTGATTAGAGCATTGTTTTATAAAAATATGGGGCAGTGGCCAAAAAGCTGTGCTGTAGTTCACCGATAGGAATAATATTCATAAATTGGGCTTTGCCTGGGGTGGAGCTGCAGCCAGCAGAAAGAAACATTTATAGAAAAATGTATTTTTAGTACACAATGTGGCCACGGATCAGAACATGACCAAGTGCTCCATGCAGTAGGTCCTCTGGGGGTTCCATAAGCATTTAAAAGTTGTAGTGATGCCTCTCCAAAGGCTCTCAAACTTTTATTATTCACAGTGCCATCTGTTGTGATAATATATGTATACAGTAGTGGGGAAGGGAGTGTAGAATACAACCTTCAAGTAAGTTCCAGGCAGCCTAGGTTATTTTAAGGAGTGTAGCATTTTTTTTGGATATAATCCCAGAGACAGAATTCTAGGTCTTCTTTTTCATATTTTTTAGCAGAGATACAGACACTCCACCCTCCCAGCATATATGTTCCGTTTTTATATGCACCTATGTTCCCCACGCTATACCCTATCTCTATAACATATAGCTAAAATAACTTTCCCTTCATATACACCTTACTGCCAATCCCTAGCACTAGCACAATTTTTTTTGCACACGTTAAAAGTCATATTTTAGGCCTGAAGATTAGTAAAAATAAAAAAACTTTTAACATTCTATATCTTTTTGGAAAGCAGGGACTCTGTGGAATAAAATGGTGGTAGTTAAAACATTTTTATGTCACAATATTTGCGCAAACCCACATTTTCAGCAAAAAAATATACTAAAGTTATAATTGACTGCTGATGTCTTCTTAGGGAAGACCTGCTGTCTATTAGACCCATAATGTCACCTCTGGACCACACTGAAGCTGATGAAGTACCTTCTGGAATGTGTGGAATTGATCAGGTGGTATTACAGAAACCTGAATCACTTTCACAGGGCCGCTGATAGGCCAGTACGACCGGCCCTGTTGTACCGGGCCCCGACATCCTCGGCTCTGAAAAGGGGGCCTGGACAGCCTCACAGACAGCACAGAATAAAATAAATAAAAAACATGGCTTTCTGAAATACACCCCCCTCAGCCGCTCCTACTATCTTAGGGGGGTGTATTATTGCTACGATCTTCCGGGCCCCTTCTCTCTGATGTGGGAGTGAAGGGACTTTTTTCTCTGTTTCGGGCGCATGCGCACTGCATCCCGCGCCCGATCTGATGAGCCGTCAGCTTGCCGATGAGGTTGCTTGTTTCCTTCCCTGGCGGAGTGATCTGCGTCTGTTCAGCTCTCCACTCAGTCTGTAGTCGGCCAGTAAGAGACTGAGAGTTTGAGGCAGGTGGCAGCAGGCAGCTGACAGGGTCCAGAGGCAGAGGAGGAAGAATTTCATGGCTACTGCTGGGGGTGGGTCAATATAATGATATACTGCAGTGCACTGTACATTCCTATGTCTCCCTCTATATAGCTATGCCTGTGTGTTATAATGCTGATGATTTTAAACTCCCTGTGTTGCATTTTGCGATCAAGGCTTTCACACTGAGTAGAATCTGCTTGTTCAGTGGGGAATCTGTCCACTGATCCCCCGCTGAGTGGAGTGGGCTGATGACAGGTTGGTGTAAAAAAAAAATAGCTGTCTGTTTACACCTGACTGCCCTCCAATCCAATCCGCTAGATGGAGGGGAACGGATCCCTTTCTGTTTTGTTTAGCAGATCGGATTGGAGGTAGGCAGGTGTAAATGGACACAGGTCCATTTAGATCAATCTCTCTATAGTAGTAATGGGAGGCTCAGATCAGACCTGTCATGTGAACCCACCCTCAACGTTTTCCTTTCCATTTACTGCAGCAGGGTATGCTGGATCACATATATGTACTTTATCCAGCCTGTTCCTGCACTTTGTTTCAAGGTGCTGATGGGGGAGGGACCAGGGGCGGAGTTGAGGGTGGGGCTGCAAAAGGGGCCCCGCCAGGTAGGCTGTACGGGGCCCCATGATTTCTATCAGCGGCCCTGCACTTTCAACAGAGAGCCAACAGTCGGCTTAACAAGTGAAATCCTTACATTGGTGGCAGTGAAAGGGTTAAAATCACTTGTGTACATCTTCAATCTAGTGGCAGCTAACTATACAGGTTTCTTTTGAAATAAATTCTCTTCAGCTACAGTACTTCCATTGTGTACAGTCACATCATGCTTTACGACCCTGACAACTACCCTTTCACATGCCCAACTGGCCAGGACACTTATCACAACAAAGACCTAGTTGGCACATGACTGAGATGTCTCAAACCACGAGCTACAGGAATTCCTGCTACCACATCCACCTTCTCCCCTAAATATATTTTGCAGACATACTTCCAATCATATAAATACCCTATAACCATCAAGCCATTTTTTTTTTTACTCCAAATCTTTGCCAAAGTTCTAATGCCACGTACACACGACCATTTTTACTGGTCTAGAACAAAACAATGTTTTTTTTAACCCAATTCTTGTAAAGCTGCCTTGCCTACACGCGATCGTGAAAAAAAAAGGTTGAGGAAAGAGCGGTGACGTACAACACATATGACGGCACTATAAAGGGGAAGTACCATTTGGATAGCGCCACCCTTGGGGCTGCTTTTGCTGATTTCGTGTTAGTAAAAGTTTGGTGAGAGAAGATTCGCGCTTTTCAGTCTTCGTGATTTTCAGTCTGTTACAGCGTGACGAATGTGCTATCTCCGTTACGAACGCTAGTTTTACCAGAACGAGTGCTCCCGTCTCATAACTTCTGAGCATGCGCAGTTTTTTCACGTCGTTAAAGAGGATGTCCGCTGAAAAAAAAAATATATTAAAAGCCAGCAGCTACAAATACTGCAGCTGCTGACTTTTAATATTAGGACACTTACCTGTCCTGGAGTCCAGCGCCGTTCTCAGCAGAGGAGGAGCGATCGCTCGTCACTCTGCTGCTCCCCCCGCCATCCTCGGTGAGGGAACCAGGAAGTGAAGAGCTCCGGCTTTACTGCCTGGTTCCCTACGGCGCATGCGCGAGTCGCGCTACGCCTGCCAATTGGCTTCGGCTGTGTACTGGGAGCTGGGGGGGCGGCGGGAGGTGACGTAATGCCCGCAGTCTGCCCGAGACTGCGTGGCCGGAAGTAGGTGCAAATACCTGTCTTTAGACAGGTATCTGCACCCCCCTCCCCCTGAAAGGTGTCAATTGTGACACCGGAGGGGGGAGGGTTGCGATCAGCGGGAGTTCCACTTTAGGGTGTAGCTCCGCTTTAAAGCATACACACGACCGTTTTTCATGACGTAAAAAAATTATGCAAAAAATAGAGCATGCTCTAAATTTTTTGGGCTTTCATGGATTGTAATATTCTTTGCACAGTGGCAGTTATGATCCATACGATGATAAAGATGGCTATATTGGGAATAATGCAGAATCCTTGAAGCATAAAATTGTAGAACAGAAGCAGGTTCACTAATTGGCTAAATTAGTATCTCATGAAGCCTGACTGGAAAACTCCTCGGATTTTGCTAAGGACATTGCTAAGAAGGGTCTAGTTGTTACTGTTCACCTTCACTGGAGGCATGCTCTAAATTTTTAATGCCCATTTTTTACATCATGAAAAATGCTCTGGAGCCCACACACGATAGTTTTTAATGACATTAAAAAAAGAAAAAAAAAGTCTCAGGATTTAGTGATACTTAACATTGGATTTGCAAACCACTGCTTGAGTAAATCTTTTTTTGAAGAAAGAAAAGTCATATATCTCTTGACATAAGAAATACATTTTTTGAATTGTTTGTGTAGCTAAAGCATATATTAGAACTGTTTAACTAAAATCATTAATATTTGTTTACAGTGAGGACTGGTCGATTGAACCTCTGCTCCACAAATGGAATCTCAAGTGTAGTAACGTTCCACTGAAGATATTTGATGCTGATAAGGAATGCATGGCTGGATCCAACCTTCCAGGACGGCATAGTATTCAAATGATGATCATCACATTAGATCTAGATCATTTAAACTGATCATCTAAAACTCTGACTATATATGAACTAATGTAGTAGATTGTGGACTGAAATATATTTACGGAATATGCAATTCCTTAAAAAGGTGAATTTAAGAGACTTATTTTTACTTGTACGTTTTTTATTTCCATTTATTGGCTTGTTTTTCCTCCAATTTTAGTCAAGTAATGTTTTAATGTTCATATTTTTATTTAAAACTGCACCTTAAAATGTGTGCTGGTCATGATGCTGTTTTTCCTAAGCTGAAAACAGAACTTTACCCATAACAACAATTATAAAAAAATAATGGTCTTTAGCTAGGAATATACATTCCACATTAATGATTATGCTGCCAAAATTATGCCTCGTTTCCACTGAGCGGATCGGTTCGGTACGGTACGCTATTTTGGGTGTTTCCATTATGAAAGCGTGCCATAAAAGCGAACCGTACCGCACCAGCAAGGGTCCTGCTTCTCATGTGGGTCCAGAGGGAATGGAACGGTTCCATTAGGGCGGACCTACAAATACATCTCACTGATTTGTGGACGCCCTCTGAATTTTTTCTAAACCCTGAATGGTCCCTGACGGTCCGATTTGCAGTGGAAACGCTGACGCGAATAGACCGGTCCCATTCTAACTGCTCCAAATTTACTGACCCTAACCGATCTGCTCAGTGGAAACAAGGCAATAGTGTGTGCTGTAAATTGGCTCCAGCATGGCTCCTGTGTCTGCAACTGAGCATGTGCAGAGAAGGGTATTACAGGATTTTAAACAGTATAGACGCTTATTTTTAATATTTTACATAGTAATACCTGCAAAAGGGGCATTCCTTTTGCAGGTATTAGCATTCCACTTTAACCACTTCAGCTCCAGAAGGTTTTACCCACTTCCTGACCAGTCATTTTTTTGTGATAGGGCACTGGGTCACTTTAACTGACAATTGTGCAGTCGTGCAACGCTGTATCCAAATAAAATTGATGTCCTTTCCCCCCCCCATAAATTGAGCTTTCTTTTGGTGGTATTTTATCGCTTCTGCGCTTTTTATTTCTTGCGCTATAAACAAAAAAGCCCGGCAATTTTAAATAAAAAACGTTTCACTTTCTGCTATAAAACATTCCTAAATTTTTTTTATTGTATTCTGCTTCATATTTTTAATTGTTTTTACTAGTAACAGTGGCGATCTGCAATTATTAGCGGGAGTGCAATATTGACACTTTTTAGAGACATGTGACTCGCTCATGTGAGTGCTGTTTCATGCAGTAATATTCTGGGCCTAGATTGCCATGATGTGGTACACCTGTGTGCAGGATCATTCAGCCAGAAGACCATTGTGGAAGAAAAAAGCTGATGCAGGGCCACCATAATTTGAGTTAAGCCTTGCAGCAAAACCTTCTTCTTCCTTCCTTCTTTTTTTTTTTACATTTCTCATACAGGACTAAATAGTCTTAATTGGATTAATAGGATACATTGGATTAAGTAGAAAGTCTGAACTACTTCTCTGTAGTGGAAAAAAATATAGTTAGACTTACCGTTGACGGTATTTCTAAGAGCCTTTCAGGACAACCCTGGAGAGAGCGCAGCTCCGCCTCTTTTTCAGGAAACACATGTGATCTTTTAAAGTCCCTCCTCTTCCACCATGGCCTCAGTTATTGTGTGGTCTCCGACAACTGGAAAACAAAGCACAGAAGAACCACAACAAACCATGATAGACATTTAACACATACGTCTAGTCAAATACCTAGGGAGGGAAATAGCGGTTGTCCTGAAAGGCTCTTAGAAATACCGCCACCAGTATGTCTAACTATATTTTTCTCAAATCGCCTTTCAGGACAACCCTGGAGAGGATAACCGAGTAACTTACCCTAGGGTGGGACCACTGCTTGCAGTACCTTCCTGCCAAAGGCTTGCTCTGCAGCAGACAGTAGGTCTAGCCTGTAATGCCGAAGAAAGGTTAAATAGCTGGACCATGTAGCCGCCTTACAGATTTGGTCAGGCGTGGCACCGGCCCTTTCGACCCAGGAAACTGCCGTAGATCTCAATGAATGGGCAGCAACACCTGTGGGAGGTAATTTTCCTTTGACTTGATAACTCTCCATAATAGCTTGTTTAAGCCATCTGCCTAATGTGCTCTTGAAAGCCTTCTCCCCTTTACGTGACCGAGAATATTATGAACAGGGCGTTTGACTTCCTGAATTCTTTGGTGATTGAGAGATATTGAAGTAAACATCTTCTCACGTCAAGAGTAAGGAAGGCTTCTTCCCCTGCATTAGAGGGAACTGAAGAGAATGTAGGGAGGATTATTTCCTGAGACCTGTGGAAATTTGAACTTTTCAAAGAAATGTCTCCTATGGGTTCAAACGGAGCCCCTGTAACACAATGGATAAATTCCAACTGGGAAAGGTTTTAAGGGCTACTGGCCTACTTTGAATCAGTGCCTTAACCACTTCATTTCCGCCCCACGTCCAAAGACGTCATTTTTTTGAAGATGGATATCTCGGTAACGGCAGCAGCTGCTGCCACAACCGAGATATCCATCTCTTCGTGGGGCGGTCCTGTTAACGATAACGGCGGTCATCGCGGCGGATTCGCCGCGAGATCGCCGTTACCGGCGGCGGGAGAGGGTGCCCCCCCCCTCCCGCCGCTCTCTCTCCCGCGCCCTCCGCCGCTTACCGTAGCCGTCGGTAGCGGCGGAGGCGATCGGGTCCGCTCGTCGTCTGTCCGGGGATGTGACTGAGGGAAAAAATGTCCCTCAGCCGTCCCCCTCCCTCTGCTGGGCGGAAGTGACGTCAAAACGTCATTTCCGCCCAGCGTCTTAAAGAGACATTTAATTTGTTTACATTTTGACTTTTTTTTTTTTCTTTTTTTTTTTTGCATTTAAGCCTGAATATGAGATCTGAGGTCTTTTTGACCCCAGATCTCATATATAAGAGGACCTGTCATGCTTTTTTCTATTACAGGGGATGTTTACATTCCTTGTAATAGGAATAAAAGTGATCATTTTTTTTTTTTTTTTTTTTCAGTGTTTAAAATTATAAAATAAATAAAAATAAAAACGAAAACCCAAAAAAAAAATTTTTTAAAGTGCCCCGTCCCGACGAGCTCGCGCGCAGAAGCAAACGCATACGCGAGTAGCGCCCGCATATGAAAACGGTGTTCAAACCACACAAGTGAGGTATCGCCGCGATCGTTAGAGCGAGAGCAATAATTCTAGCCCTAGACCTCCTCTGCATCTCAAAAAATGCAACCTGTAGAATTTTTTAAACGTCGCCTATCGAGATTTTTAAGGGTAAAAGTTTAACGCCATGCCACGAGCGGGCGCAATTTTTAAGAGTGACATGTTGGGTATCATTTTACTCGGCGTAACATCATCTTTCACAATATATAAAAAAATTGGGCCAAATTTATTGTTGTCTTATTTTTTAATTCAAGAAAGTGAATTTTTTCCAAAAAAAGTGCGCTTGTAAGACCGCTGCGCAAATACGGTGTGAGAAAAAGTATTGCAATGACCGCCATTTTATTCTCTAGGGTGTTAGAAAAAAAAATATATAATGTTTGGGGGTTTTAAATAATTTTCTAGCAAAAAAAAATGTTTTAGTCTCGTAAGCACCGAATATGAAAAACAGGCTCGGGGCTGAAGTGGTTAAAGAACCTTGAAATTAAATCTTCTTTAGATAAAGGTTTTTCCAAGTAAACTGAAAGAGACACCACTTGCGTCTTCAGGGTGCTGACTGCTAACCCTTTCTCCATTCCTGCCTGGAGAAATTCTAAAACAGAAATAACCTGGAAATTTTTGGAAGAACACCAGGAATTGAATTTTTTCCAAACCTTCAGGTAAATTGCCCTGGTTACCCACTTTCTGCTCGCTAGTAGAGTCTTATCAGAAAGTCCCTTTGCCCTTAAGAGATCTTCTTCAGATACCAAGCTGTTAAGTGTAGACGTTCCACTTCCGGATGATTTACAGGACCCTGTGACAGAAGGTCCTTCCTGAGAGGTAGTTTGGTGGCTAAATTCTGAAGTCATGCAAACCACAGTCTTTTTGGCCAGTAGGGAGTGATTAGGATCAGACTGGACCTTTCTTCCCTGAACTTTCTTAGAACTAGCGGTATTAGTGAAAAGGGGGGAAAGCATAGCACAGTAGGTAATGCCACTGCTGGGCTAGTGCGTCTTTGGCCACTGCTTGATCCTCTCTGTGTAGGGAGAAGAATTTCTGAACTTTCGTATTCCGCTGGCTGGCGAACAGGTCTATTTGTAGTTGCCCCCATTCCTGAGTGATTGCTGTGAAAACTTCTGGATTCAAGCTCCACTCTGCCTCTACTATGCACCTTCTGCTTAGTAGGTCCGCTAACAGATTCTGAGACCCTTTTAGATGAATCGCTGACAGGGATGCCACGTTTAGTTCTGCCCAAGACAATAGATGATTGGCTAACTGCATGAGGCCTCTGCTCCTGGTTCCCCCCTGTTTGAGGACATAAGCCACTGCTGTAGTATTGTCCGACAGGACTTGAACGTGGCGGTCCTTCACTACCCGTTGAAAGGCCAGGAGCCCCAGGAATATAGCCTTCAACTCCCTCCAGTTCGATGATCTCCTGGCTTCTGGTTTGGACCAGGTGCCCTGAGCAGTCTGCCCGTCTAGATGGGCTCCCCAGCCCCAGGAACTTGCGTCCGTTGTTAGGCGTTTTTCTACTGGAAAAACCCAGGGAAGACCTTTTGTCAAATTGTCTGAGTGCTCTCTTTACGCTTGATGTCAATCTGAAGCGTTTCTCTAGTGACTCTTGGTGCGACCAGGATTGAAGAATGTTCATTTAAAGGGGACGAGAATGTAACCTTGCCCATTGGACTGCCGGAATTGAGGCTGTGAGCAGACCCAACACTGCCATGGCTGACCTGACTGATACCCCGAGGTTTGTCTGAACTTGAGCTACAGCGACTAAAACCTTCTCTATTTTTTCCTGGGGTAAAAAGACCTTCTGAAGGACCGAGTTTATGGTATTGCCCAGAAACTTTGTCTCTTGAGTTGGAACTAGATTTGATTTCTCCAGGTTTAGTAACCAGCCTAGACTTCTAAATGAACTTGTGAGACCTGAAGATTCGTCGCAACTTGATCCCGGGAGTCCGCGAAAGAAAAACAGATCGTCCAGGTATGGAATGACTGAAATCCCTTTCAGCTTCAGAGGTTCCAATGCCTCCGCCATGATCTTTGTAAAGATCCTGGGGGAGAAGTAAAGACTGAAGGGAAGGGCACTGAACTGTAGATACCACACCGTGGACCCCAAGTTCACGGCCAGGCGGAGAAACTGGGATGCTAGGGCAATCGGAACGTGTAGGTAGGCATCCCTGAGGTCTAGGGATGCCATGAAGCAGGCAGGGGTTAACAGTTTCGTTATGGAGTAGATGGTGTCCATACGAAAATGCGTGTATCTGATCGATTTGTTCAGAATCTTCAGGTTCAAAATCAGGCGAAATTTGCCTGAGGGTTTCTTTACCAAAAATATGTGGGAACAGAAACCTTGGCCCTCTTGATGTTTTGGGACTTGGACTATCATATCCTGCAATAGGCTCATCATTGCGGAAGATTTTTCTTTGTCCAGAGGGAGGGCTGTGACATAGAATCTCCTCGGGGGACATTCTGAAAACTCCAGACTGTACCCCTCTGTGATGATTCTTTCCACGAAAGGACTTACGGGCATCTGAGTCCACTGTGGGAGAAAAGCAGTTAACCTTCCTCCTACTGGAGTCAGATTGTCACTTACTTTTGGTAGTTTGATCTGAGGGAGATTTGAAAAGGATACCTCCCCTACCTCTTTTTATTTTCTTCCTTATTTTTATAGGCCTGTTGAAAAGGACGAAAATTCTTTTTTAGGTTCTGACTCTTTTTAGGGGGGAACGCTTTCTTTTTATCAGCCGTTCTGTCCAGCACCTTCTCCAGGTCCTGACCGAACAGAAGATCCCCAGAGAATGGCAACCCGCATAACTTGATTTTAGAGGGTGTATCTCCTGACCAGGTTTTTAACCATACCGTGCGCCTGGCTGAATTTACCAAAGCTGCTGACCTTGCCGCCAGCTTAATAGATTCGGCAGACGCATCTGCCATATATTTGACAGCTTTCAATATTAAGGGAAAGGACTCCAAAAGGTCCTTTCTTGGAGTGCCTGCCTCTACATGACTCCTTAAGTTTCTCAACCCAGCATTCTAGATTGCGGGCGACCACTGTGGCGGCCATAGCAGGTTTCAAACTGGTTGATGTAGAATCCCAGGCTTTCCTTAAGGCCTTGTACACACGATCGGACATATCCGATGAAAACGGTCCGCGGACCGTTTCCATCGGATATGTCCGATCTGGAGTTTGGTCCGATGGCGTGTACACACCATCGGATCAAATTTCCCCGCCGGCGGACGGCGCGGTGACGTTGACGCCGCCACGTCACCGCACCAGGAAGTAAAACACTTCCGCGCATGCGCCGAATCCATTCGGCGGCGGAGCGGGACGACATGTCTGCTGGTAAGTGTACTAACCAGCAGACATGTCGGGCGGACACATTCCCACCCGATAGATTTCAAAGCATGCTTTGAAATCTGTCGGGTGGACAAATCTGTCCGCTAGCCCATACACATGATCGGAGATGTCTGCTGAAACGGTCCATCGGACCGTTTTCAGAGGACATATCCGCTCGTGTGTACGAGGCCTAAGAGAGAATCAGTTCTCTTGTCCATAGCGTCCTTCAAGACCCCCATATCCTCAAAGGCAAGGTCTGTGCGACGTGACACTTGTGAAAAAGCTGCATCTACCTTTGGCTTCTTGTTCCAAACCTCTGTGTCATTATCTTCAAAAGGAAATCTTCTTTTAAGGGTTTTTGAAAAAAAAGGGCCCGCTCAGGGTATTTCCATTGCTTTTTAATTGTGTCCGATAGGACTTTGTGAACCGGGAAGACTCTGTGTTTAGAGTCATCCAGACCTTGATACATTTTATCATGTATGGACAGCTGAACCTTCTCTTCCTGGATATCCAGGGTAGTGTATATTGCCATATTAAGTATATCGTCAACTTCATCTAAGGACAATTTAAACTTAGAGCTTTTGCTACTGTCCTCCCCCTCTTCCGAATCTCTGATGGAGGGGAGAGTGCTAGTCCCTTCGTCCCCTTCTGTTTGCCTAGACACAGGGACCTTCGGGCTAGGTGGTGGTTGCTCAGGCTCCCCCTGACTTGCGGGACCTTGCGTGAGCAGGTCTTTAACTGAACTTAAAGAGCTTGTGAGTTCCTGTACTGAACAAAATAAATCCTTGTATTGTTGCAAGGTTTCTTCTTCAACCAAATTTTTAATGCAAGACCTGCACATTGCCTTTTGCCATGAATCCCTTAAAGGATTTTTGCAGGACAGACAACTTCCTTGGTGTATCTAAGTGCCTATATTTGCCTACAGCTTTTTCCTGCAACAAGAAGATAATAAAGAACATCCATGTATATATTTCCCCTTCTTTTTTTTTTTTTTTAAAACACCTAGTGAAAAACCAACACCACCAGAAAGTGTCCGTGGTTTACATGCAACCACCCCTTTACCATTACCTGGACCGAGACCGTTAACTCTGACCAGTAACCACAGGCTCCCTCAGGGAGGAACAACAATAAACACACAGTTTAGTACACACAGCAACATTTTCACATTGTAGCACACCTAGCTCCTACTAAGCTGTCTTTTAGCAATGATGGATCTAGTCGCTGCCTCGCCTCCCTTTTTGTCACCATTTCTTCCAGGTCCTCCTGTACGAGCACACAGGACTTACATTGCCCACCATCTGGTTCTATTCTTACCATGCTGCAGACAACATTTACCAATAGTCGAGGAAAGGAGTTTTCTACCCAAAAGAAGAAAAAAATTATTTCTTGTCATTATAAAGCTGAACCCCAGGTATAGATTTTTTTTTTAACAAGTTAAAAAATAATCTGTGCTGTGATAAACTTACTTCAAATATAAAGAGTAAAGCTGGTGTTGTACAATCGTGATACCAGTTGCGTCAAAAATAATCTAAAGCAGTAGTGCTAAATTTTCCTAAAATGTGATTACTACTCCTTTACCAAAAATAGATATATAAATAAAAAAATTCAGTAAATACAAACACAATATATAAAGTTCAACCGCTTAAAATATGGCATAATAATGTGCCAAAAACAGAAATGTTAATAACACAATAGGAAGGAGACCATCAACCAATAACTGATTAATGAAAAAACATACAGAAAAGCTAAAAAGAAAATGGACCAGATTATCTCAGTGCCCAAGGAACACCATTTCTGGACCCCTTTTGGGATATGGTTTCCCTCTGAGTGCCTGTGTGTATTAGTGGAATTCAGGATTTCCCTCAGATGAAACTGCTGTGGTAATTGCCAAGGCAGTGAAACTGATCAAATCATCTGTGCAAAATAATGGAGTCTTAAAATATGACCGGTTGGGGGTACTTGAGGACTAGAGTTGCGAAACATTATATTAGTGTATACTTTTCCAAGTGCTTTCCTGTTGCTCCTTGTGAAAGGGATTGTTTTATAATTTTTAGTCTCCATGCACACTGGACTTAAAAAACGTTGATTCTACAGGCGTTTTTTTTCTCCTGCCTCTAAAAGCACTTCTATTGTGCTCTATGTGTCTTTGCACATTATTGACTGCTACAGGCATTTTCTGTCAGGGACGTTCAGAGGCAGGAAAAAAAAAAAAACCTTCTCTATCGCGTTTCCTGGAGGAGTTTAGGAGCTGTAAAAATGTCATTCTCTCCTAAACTCTTCTGAACGTCAAGTGCCAACGTTTTTTTTAAGTGTGTTGTGGAAGTAAAAACTTTTGCAGAGGTGAGTGTAGTGCCAAAAACGCCTATAAACTAAACTATGACTCGCCTAAACTTTGTACAATATGGTTTAATTTTGTATCTTTTATACCACGTTTTTCAAGCTAAAAACGCTGAAGTTTTTTCTGCTCCTAGTGTGCATGGAGCCTTAAGATCCATCACCATAGATTCCTTCCCTTTGGCACATATACTAGTGCAGCTGTTTTGACCAAGGTTAGTATTTTGTTAACTTAGGTTCCCTTGGAAAGTTTTCTGTATCTTTCTTTCCTTCCCTTGTTTTCACTCTCCCTCCAAACCCTGATGGTAAGTGTAACGGAATGGCCCATGACAGACTGAGATATTCCTATGTCTAGGGTCACCTTATGTCCACTAGGGCCATAGGGTGACAAAGAATCATAATTCATATATTACAGAAGACATTAATAAGGGACATTAATAATAATTCATGTTTGCAGGATGTCTTCAAATATCAAAAGCTGTTAGCTATGCAATCTGGGCACACATGCTTTTGAAAGGTGTTAATTCAGGTCTACAAGACCAGAGTGAGTCATACCTTTGTATAATATAATTCCAGCTTCATGGCTAAATATGTCACCTGACACAGCTTCACTAACACATGGATCTTTAAAAGAGTGAGGCAGACCGCAGCTAAGGAGGTGGTAATGTATTATTGGTGTTATTCCTTTTACTACCACAAAACCAATGAATGGTATGCAATGAGTTCAATCATTTCAACAGCTTGGAATAAGCCTTGCTGAAAGTAGTCGTTACACGAAAATACTGTGAATGACCAAAATCTGCCTATAAATAATATATGTTTATGATGGACTGTAACCTGCTACCAGTTTTTTACATTTTGAGCTTTGATTACATCTGAATCTACAACTGCCTAAGGACAATCAATAGACGCTGGCCATTTGGAAATACTTACAGAGCCAATCATTGTTAGACTTTTTATTGTTCCTCCGTGGCCCTTCATTTCAGTTGGTACTTTCCCCTATATACAACAGCTCAATATGAATCTTGGTTATCTAGTTACATGACTAAATGTAGTCACGCAGCTAATTTCCCACCTCCATACTTCCCTCCCCTCTCCTCCCTACCCCCATCCATCCAGCCGGTTTCCAGCCCTTACACACAGGATTACACTTTAATTTTTTTTTTTTTTGGCGGACCTCCTGGGAGGGGATATACACAACCCCCCCCTTTCAATATAATTTTCATCTACCATGATGACCGCATCAAAATATTTTTCCAAGAGTGTATCCACAGTGCGGGCTGAACACTAGGGTGTCCGGACAGCGCGCATAGTCTGTATGTGTTTCTCCATAGTCTTGTTTAAGTGTTATTTGTTCTTTTCTTTTTGATTTGCATAGTGGTCAGCCTACATAGGTAGGCGACCAGTTTAAGAGTTCCAATATAGTCGTGCTGTACATAATTTTAACTTTGATACATATTAATAAATACCGTTTTGTATCTTTAAATATTCTTGATCATTACTTTTGTTGCTTCAAGTAACCCCTTTAGGCCCCTAGTGGGCCATACAGTCCCTTTCCCCGGTCCTTTTCTCCCCTTTGTTATATCATATTTATGGTTACAGCAACATCACCTAATTAGGTATATGATCCAGTACAAGTGGTGACAATCATCGCCAGTACACTAGTGGATACTTGCGCTTCCCCTTGCTTCCCTTACCCTTTGATTAATATACTTTGTATAATATGCTATTGAAATACCTTAAGGTGTTAGCTATTCACTGTACAGACATTCCGTTGAATGTGTGGATTACACCCACTCTCACAAGACTCTGCCATTGTGTGATAAAGCTGTCTTAGAGAACTTATTCAACTAGATGTCTGTGTTACTATTCAAGGTTAATTGAACCCTATTGATGATACGGTGCGGTCATGTCTAGCTACCAATTAAAGAATTATCCTCAGTGAGTGAATAGGGGGGTGGAGATTGCATTGTCCTGTGATAAACTGCATTATGCTTGAGACTGTATAAGAAGCTGAGAAAAATACCAATAAATTGTGATATCTTTGGAAGCAAGAACGGAGCTCTGTCTCGTCTTATTCTGGTAAAGGATATGGATCGTGTATGCAATATTGTCGGAGTGTGTCAGATAAGCTTGTCGTGGATGGATGGAAGGTTGTAAGCGGTGGTGACCGTTACATTGGTGGCAGCAGTGGGATGATTCCATCTTCAGAAGGACGGCTACAAGGACACATGACAATGGAGACGCTGTATGAACGGATGAAGCTCTCTTCCCTCATGGACTTACTGGAGAGCCGGGGCAGACCGGCCAGCAACCGTAAGAAAAGGGACATTATCGCAGAACTTGTTGAAATGAATAGAGCTAAGAGGCCCAGCGTAACAGACAGGACACCCGAGGAAGAATTTTTTGATCGGGCTGTTAAACATGGATTGGCACAATATGGTCCTAATCCTCCGCCGGAGATCATAGACAGGGTTATAGCGGCTGTGGATGCCACCTTGCGACAGCGAAAAAGTGCTGCAGCAGCTGAAGAGAGAGGAGAGGTGCAGATACCAGTCTCCATGGAAGAGGAATTCCAAAGGAGGTTACAAGAGATGCGGATACAGCATAGAGGACCAGTATCAGAGGAGGTCCTGTTGGGATGGTCGGATGTGATTCGGTGCCAACTCTGGAAGGAAGCGTTAGCTCTGGAGCAGCAACACCAAGGAAAGGTCCTGCCCTCCCTCTATGCAAGGTACTGGCCGCAGTATGACGTACGAATGCTGTTGTTGGGGGAACAATCGAAGCAGGAGTGGATAGCAGAGTTAAGCAGGCTGATCCGGGCAGAGATGCAGCTGGATGAGAGCTACAGAGCCCTCCGGTGGTATGTAGCCCAAGAGTGCCCATGGTCAGCGGATGACAGCCCCACAGAAGGCTATGACTATGATGGCCTGGGATTGTTGTATTGGAGGATGTCCAGTGATCCCGACTTTGGGGATGATCGGGAGTGGCGCTTGGAGGACATAATGGAGCACAGAGAGGAAAAATTTAATATCTCAGGAGGCTCAGCAGCAGGGTGGGGCTCCCATTGCCTGGTACTATGAGGAAAGTTCAGATGACAACTGTGAACTCCTGGCTGATGAATCGGCAGTGGAAAATATGGAGATTTTCATCCCTAAAGTCGAAGCAGATGGTGTGGAGTTCCAGGGAGCTGGGGCGGTTGGCCCCCCTCTCCAGCAACAAGCTGAGGTGGTAAAGCTTTTACCCCCAGCTGAATCACTGGCAACAGAGCAGGGTACCCCAAGCCTCTGCTCTCCACTAACGGAAGAGGGGGACACTGTGGTAGTGGATGGGACTGTGGTCTTCACTCACAGCAACCCAGCGGAAGAGCTGGCAACAGAGCAGTGTCATAGGCCTCTGCTCCTCACTAACAGAAGAGGGGGTTCCTGGGGGTAGTGGATGGGACTTCAGTCTCCACTGGCACAACCCCAGAAAATGGTACAGGACTGGGACAGGAGGATGTCTGCTTTGCAAGCACCGGGGGGGGTTTTCACCAAGCACCAGTGGATGGGACTTCAGTCTCCACTGGTATACCCCAGGAAGGGGGGGGCAGTTGGCCCAGACCCCCAACAGCATGATGGATTAAGCCCAGCCACCCTGCCTTCCCCCCAGCGGCAGGCATGTTCTCTGAGAGAGGCAGAGGTTGGCAGGGTTCTAGGTGGCCCGAGTCAAGAGAAATTCTCCTAGATGCCTATATAAATCCAACGCAGTGGAACTAAATCGCAGAGGCAACATGCATGATTTTCACATTCTTCTGGTGAAATAGTTATACCTACATTTTACCAAGTAATTGTACTTAAGGGGTTGTAAAGACAAAAATAGTTTCCTCTTAAATTAAAGTCTGACAGTAGCTGATAAAGTAAAAAGTAATGTTTTGCATTATAACTAGTTTGATACCTGTTGAAATTGAGCCGTTTCATTCACCTCTGTCACTCCTGAATCATTATTCTCACTGACTTCCTGGATTGCATTGCATGTTCATTCTTGCTACATCACGGCCTAATGGGAACTACAGTTCCTATTAGGCTTAGTCTCCATGCCTATGAGGGTTAGGAGAGCATCTTCACACAGGGAGGTGGTGAGCACATTCTGCTTTCCACCAAGCAGGTGCTGATGGAAAGCAAGAAGAGGAGAGACAGGAAATGGCATTTTCAAACCCGGATTACTGTATTTTGGAAGTCAAAAGGAAAAATGAGGTAAGTGGTATTTAAATGCTCTAGCTTAAGGCAATCAATTGAACTAATAAAAAACGAACCTTTCGTGTTCCTTTAAATACTCAGCAATACAACAGTTGCATACAATTCCTTAAATAAAGTCAGTCTTTTTTTTTTAAACAAGTTTATTTACTACATAAACAGTGGTTATATTACAGAATGTTAGAGCATGTTATATTCAAATTGATAAACAAAACACTTGCATGATATTACAATTTTTGGAGTTACCATTTTCAGAAAAATAAGGTGTACATCATCAGAGGTGCTCACTGTATGCTCCATTATTTTATGCATGGCCCAGGCGACAGGACGTGCAGTTGTCAGGAATTCTAACAAACTGGACAGCCATTTGTTTTCTGCGTTACACAGGAGCAATCGGGAGAAAACAGGAAACAGCCAAGCACTCTGCACTGCAACACGCCACCTTAACAGCTAACCAGCATTACTCAACTGCTACACAACTGCGCCTAGTGCACAAAAAATACACAAGAGAAAAGATTAGAGTTGTGGTCAAATAAAAATACTCCCTTGCAAACATTGTTACATCAACATTTGATACAAAATACAATAGCTTTCAGGCATTGTCTATTAAAATGCATTTACATACAGGAAACATTTCAAAATTAATTAAATGATTACTGATGCTTTATGTCCAAGCACAGGCATTTACAGTTCAGTAAAACTGTCAATACCATCTAGCAACCCACATGGGAGTTGAAAGATACTTTTTATTAACAAGTTCTCTTTTTTTTAAAGCAAAACAAAAAAAAAAAAAAAAAAACTTTATTAACCAAGTTACAAGGAATTTGAATAAGAGCAACAAATGGCACATATAGTCTGCCAGACAAGGCGCAAGTGAAATTGATAAAACTTAAACGAAAAATACAAATAACCACCTTTTCGGAAGGCTGTTGCTTGCTCCGTGGGTATTCACAAGGACTGCTTAGCTACCGAGTAATCATCCTAGACGTATACAGCGCGTTGCATCCTTTCAGCCGACACTGGTGGTAGAGAATAGAAGACAATGAATATTCCATTTAACAGTAGTCAAACTCAATGCACAAGATGGAAATCTTTTAGGGATATTTAATGTTGACTTGGGGGGGGGGGGGGGGGGGGTTTGACAAGAGAGTGTTCACCACCAGGAGGTGATCAATCTATACTGTGATGAATCAGAAGGAGTTTATCTGCAGTGATAACATCTTCATATGAACGTTTGAATGTGCATTGAGATTGAGGGCTTTAACGAGACTTTAAGTAAAGCTTGTGTTATAGCTGAAAAGACCAAACAGTTAATGTACAAAAGACACACTATCCTTGATAAGAGGCAGTACTAAGATTAACAAGTGTGATATCAGTAAGTCAGTCTAAAACTGTAGGCAATAATCTAATGGTGGAGCTACATAGCATATGTTCAAATCTGCATAGGGCCAAGAATGTAGTTGTGACTAGAAAGTGTGATGCATGTCTACATAGTACTATAACCCTTTTTAGCTACTTAGGGGCCCATTTATAAAAAAGTCTGGACAAATCCAGGAAGATTCAGCTTCTTGAATATGCCCCAATACATTGGTAACATTCCCATTCTTTATAAACCAGTGAAAATTAGGTAAAATTACCTCAATGAACCCAATAGAAAAGGTTGCTGGCTGCACAAATCTGATCTAGGAAAATCCTTGTTTTCAAGGGACAGATATCCAACTCAGAATAATAGAACGCAAACTGGGAAATACCAATGGTGAACAGTTAAGTGTGAAAGATCACAATTGCCCCTTTATAAATGACCCCTAAGAATTAAAGCTCATTTTGGCCATAATGAATGGAAAGTAGCAGACAGAAATTTAGCAGCAAGTCTGACAGAATCCAGGATAGTGCATCTTTAACAACAGACACAAACCTGCTCCAATATACGCCCACAGAAACTGCTCCCTGGAGGATCAGGAAAAACCACTTAATATCTGCAATACAGCTCACTACTCCTTAAGCAACTGGAGCCCGCAGCTTTGAGGGGAAAATGCAGATACTGGTTTAAACAGTCATCAAATGACACCCCAAACAAATAAAAACCCACAATCCCCTGCAATTTAAACGGCATCAAAATATATACAAACCTTTCTCTCCAAGAGGTGATTTAGCGAGATAAAAAGCAAGTTCTCATATATACACTAGGCTAAACAGTCTGCACTTAACCCCTCAATTACATCCTGAGCACCTGCTTATGGAAAGCATTACCTTAGTCTAAGATGACACTGCTCCTTCTTCTTCAGGAGACTTTGGAGGTGATGGGGACCGGGACCTGGATCTGGACTTAGATTTCGATTTTGATTTGGAGGTCTTTGGTGGAGGAGAAACCTTTGATCTAGACCTGGAGCGAGAGCGAGATCTGGACACAGTGGGAGACCTCCGAACAGAACGGGGTTTAGAACTAGAGCGAGATCTGGTTCGTGAACGAGACTTTGATCGGCTATAACGTGACCGGCTGCGTGACCTTGACCGGCTCTTGCTTCTGGATCTGGATCTGCTATACCTTCGTCTTCTTGGGCTGAAAAGCAAGAATATATTCAGTAAGTAAAAAAGTTAATGTAGCTCCTCCTTTGACAACCCTACAAGTGTCTGCTTAAGGCAGATCTTCACCCAAAAGTGGACGTTCCGCTTTAAGACACCCCACCTCCTTTGCCTAACTCAGCAGGCAATTTGAAAGAGTAGCAGGTACCTAGTTCTCCAAAACCACCTTCCCCACCTCTGCATTCTTCTAGTGAACATTACAGGTCCCAGAAGACTGGGGACAGTCAAAGCAGCTCACATGCAGTGGCAAGCCAGCTGTGACACGCCAGCTGTGACACTAAAAGCCACACAGACAGGAACCTGGAGGCTAGTGATAAACTATCCTGGGTTGCCGATGGATCCTTGGACAAGTGTCAATTTATTAAAAAAGTCAGAGAATTTAAAGCTGATGACCTTTTGTTTAATACAGAACCTCCTAAAGTCACGTCAAATCCTAACTACACAAAACCCTTCCCCCATTCCCCTGCCAAGACTATCCCAACTACCCTGTAATGGAAAGATGTCTATGCTTAACACTGGGGAGATCATGTGACCAGAACACCCTCAGTATAAGTATATGCATCTTTCCTGTACAGCAGTGGTTCTTAATTGCTGTCCTCAAGACCCACTACAGGCAGTCCCCGAGTTACAAATATCCGAGTTACAGGAGGTGGCATGACATCACTGGCGGCCAATTGCGCTCCACACTGGACACAGATACAGCCAAGCAACCATCTTGCAGCGCCAGACATCCCACAATGCAGTACTGTATGGCCACAAGAGCCTGAAACATGACTGATGCGGAACATCCCACATCACAACTTACAATTTGATGCAAGAACAAACCCTAACTTGTTCGTAACCCAGGGACCACCTGCAACAGGCCAGAATTAAAGTGGTAGTATACTCTATACTACCACTTACAACTAAGCATATAATGAGGCTTAACTAAGTATAAAGAATATCTCCTAAACCTGTACGGTTTAGGAGATATTCCCCCCCGCAATGCGCCGCTGATTGCATGCGCAGCGGGGGTCCTCGGCGAAAGGACCAGTAGCCGCCGGTCCTTGCTGAAGTCTCCCGCGCGCATGCACAGGAGTGAGGACATCGCCGCTCCAGCCAATTACAGCGCTGGAGTGCCGATACCCGTAAGACACACTGGAGCAAGATGACATCACGCTCGGTGTGGACCAGGTAAGTGCGCTTCACCTCATTCCTAGGTAAGCATTTTATAATCAGCTAGTATGCAGTGCATACTAGCCAATTATGCCTTTTAGGTGGGAGAAAAAAAAAAATTCAATCGCGGGTATACAACTGCTTTAAGCATTACCCTGGAAAGATGCAGACTAGAATATTGCAGTCACAGAGCAGAAAATGATATCACCTGTGATGCGTTTCAGTTATCTTGCAAACCTGACCCGTTAGTGGGCCCTGAGGACAGGAGCTGAGAACCATTGCTTTACAGGGTAGATAGAATAGGTCTTAGAATTGAGGTGGGAGCAAGTTTAAGTACAGTTAAGATTTTACTTAAAGTCCAGAGGTGCCCATCCTTTTGAAGAGCAAAGGCCACTTAAGCGACTTGGTAACTGGTCATGGGCCACAATGAGTGGAGCGGTTGGATGGCAGCCCACTGGGCTCTATAGAGCCGAGTGGATTGGAGGTAGACCAGGGGTCTCAAAGTACTGGCCTGCGGGCCATTTGCAGACCGGTTATAAATGGCCTGCAGGCAGGGCGGGGAGTGCAGTGGAAGGGAGTATATTGAGATTCATGCAGAGTAGTGCAGGAAGCCTCTGTCACAAGTTCACTTCTCATGTCACGCTGCGGCTGCTCCCGCCCCCCTCTTCCATCCCCATTGGCTTGCTACATCTGGCATGGACGAGAGTAGGGGCCGCGGGGGGGAAGCTGCAGCGTGACATGAGAGAGAAGTGAACTTATGACAGGCGGTTTCCTGCGCTACTCTGCATTTGAAGAAAACGACAACAAGTAAATGCTGACCTGTGCCCCATGTATCCTGGTGGTCAGTGTTAATAATGCATCTGCTGACACCAGTGCCGTTTTTGGAAGTTTGAACGCAGCCCCCATTGGATATGAAAACTTGTCGTTTGGCCCTCAGGTAATTTACGTGTGAGACCCCTGAGGTAGATGTTTGTAAACACCACAAGGCCATTTACATCTTCAAACTCCTTAGAGGTCGGTCTGACCATGTGAAAGGGGCCCAAGGCTGCTTTCACACTGATGCATGGTTGTTAACCCACATCACAGGTGCAGCACACTTAAACAGTGGCTTTTATGCAGGTTAGCTGCACTTTCATAGATTTCTATTATATCCTGTAGGTGTGGTGCACTTTCAGAAAGCACAACAAACTCACAGGTAATAGACTTCTATGGCTCAGTGTAGGTAACCAACATGTGCTCTTCTCCACACCTGCAGATCAGTTTGAAAGCAGCCCAGTAACCACTGCAGAACAGAGAGAAAAAAAATTGTGTATATATACACACACACACACATTTTAGTAATAAATGTGCCCCCCCCCCCCCAACTGCCGGTGGGCAGTAGGAAGAACAGTGCTCCATAATTGCCATTAGTGCAAGAAATTGTGCCCATTGTTGGTGGCATTGGGAAGAATGGTGCCTGGATGAAGGCTAGCAAAATGCCAAATCTGGCCCTCGGGCCGCAGTTTAGTGTTCCTGTTTAAGAAGGTAAGAGAGTGAGCGAGCACACACAGAAATTTCAGGTAGTGATGGTAGACAAAGGGGTGTAGAACTGGGGGCTCATTTGTAATGTCTGCTCTCTGAACACTAGTTTTTGCTCCACACTATCACTGCATTTGACGAGTCACATAAAATGTATGTACCATTACCTAGCCAGTAGAGAAGTGTGTACAGGCAATGGCCATATGAAGCCCTGCATCGTCCTTTGCATAATGCTGCAGAAGGAACTCTGGGGTAAAGGCATGCCTTTGAAACGTCACGTGATCGGGTTCTCTGCCTGCACTCATTTCCCATTAAAATCAATAGAGCTTTCTTGCTTTGCAGTCCGGAAGCAAAACTAGATTTGTAAAATCCTATCCCTGCGCTTTATAAATGTGCCTTCTGTGCCCCCCCCTGCACAAAAGCCCCACACATATGAAGTATTGCTGCTACCATCAGTTTATGTGCAGCAATTCTAGCACTTACAGGGGTAACCTGTAAAAGCCATTAGGGCCAGTTCACACCACATTTAATCCAGAGCCTTTTTCCTGCATCAAACACACATGGAACGTAGGTTACATTCATACCCCAATTTTAAGTGCACAATGGGGTTTATTTAGTATAGCTGGAGTGCAAAAAAAAAAAAAATAGAGAGTGAGCTTCCATGTTTTATTACCAAAGCTTGAACAAGCTGGGGTTAGAAGCTCATTGGTTTCAATGCAGATGTGAGCCCGATCATGCACTCCGGCAATAGTAAATAACCCCCATTGTGCACTTAAAAGTGGGGCACGCCTGTATATGGTTCTCATGTGATTGCATTGTTCACAACAGTGCTTTTCAGGAGGTGGAGGGGGGCGGCAAGTATAGAACACTGCATTTTCCCTGCACTGGTACATGTACATATTTAGGACCAGTTCACACCGAATCTCCAGCTCCATGTGCTTTTTTCACACCACATGCAGTTCCATGTGCGTTTCCCTGCACTAAAAACGCAGGACGTTTTCTTTATGTATTGCAATGGCTCCAATTCACACCATACAGTTTCCGGTACAGAACCTGACCGCATGGTGTGAATTAGAGCCATTGGAATACATTGAAAAAAAAGTGCATGCATTCAGAAGAGCATTGGGACTGCGTTTCTATGGTGTAGAGGCCCTTAAAGGGTCACCTAGATCATAAAGGGTACCAGCCTTTGTCACCGTTGCACGAGCATGCGCAATTTTAAAGCATAACATGTTAGGTATCTGTTTACTGGGCGTATCATCTTTCACAAAATAAATTCTTGTTTACATTAACATTCATAAGTGTATCTTTGTTACTGCATGCCTGAGCAAAGAAAGGAGCGCTGGGATACGACTAAAAATCAATAACCATCTGCCTGCAAAAGCTATGCACATTAGTTGTCTAGTCTTTATAAATGAATGTGCATGCAAAATAGGGATCACCTCCAGGATACATATAATAACTGGGGCCTGCCTAGCACACAATGGGAGCCCCATAGGGGACAGAGCACATTGGATTCCTGGCGGTCGGCGCCATCTTGGCTCACATGGCCCGCACAGGGATGAAGTACAAAGCCTGGGCCACCGCACTACATCAGCCCTCTCTATAGGTGGCGCTGCGCCCCTTCCCTATGTATCCAACCAGCACTCACCTCCTGCTTCGTCGCCCGTAGTCCCCGTACCTTCTGGGCGGGGGTCCCCGGCGTCCATGGAGGGAATCTGGAGGTCGACCATACCTCGCCATCTGCACCCGGAGCTCCCGGCCGTCCAGCACGGCTCCGTCCATGGCGTCCATCGCATCCTCGGCATCCCTCTTATCGTGGAAGCGAACGAAAGCGAAGCCGCGGCTCTCCTTGGTGTAACGGTCACGCGGGATATAGACATCGCCCACACGGCCGTACTTCTCAAACACTCGTCGCAGGGTCTCCGGGGTGGTTCGGTAAGTCAGGTTATCTACTTTAAGGGACGTCATATCTTCAACATCCGGCGGAGGCCGCCCGTAACTCATAGCGGCTAGACTGCCGGGAAACGGCACTGTGGCTGAGGCTCGAGAGCGCCGTGAAGAAACACCGTTCCGCCTTGCGCGGACTTCACACTAATGTACCTCGCTGACTGCACTTCCTTATTACCGCCTCTGTGCCATATAAAATGGCGGCGGGTAGAAGAATAGACTTCCCGCCCCTCATTACAGCCAATCACGGCTTCGGAGGTTAGCGTGTGCCGGCGTCTCATTGGTTGGTTACGTCATTGGCGCCCAAATGACTGCCTCCCCAGATAAGATGGCGGACGGTGGTGTTCCGGTGTTAAAAATCCCGCCATAGAGGTGGACGTGTGCCAGCAAGGACTGAGGGTTTCATAGTGCACACGGGCAGTACTCAAATAAACTTGTAAAAGGCTGCAGAAATATCATTATAGGATGCAGTGTTAAAACCGAATACTAGGAAGATAGATATATATATATAACTTAGCATTGTAATCAATCTAAATAAAGTGGTACACACCCCATACACACAAGTAGATTTTCTGCAGATTTTTGTCTCCAGATTCACAAAAAAACATATAATATGAGGTCAAACCTTAGGGCACTTTCTCACTGAGGCACCGGCGGTAAAGCGCCGCTATTTTTAGCGGCGCTTTCTGGGCTCCATTATCCTCTGTTGGGAACCGTAAAAGGGTTTAAAGCAGCGATTCAGCAGAACTGCCCATTGATTTCAATGGAAGGTGTGCTTTAGGAGAGGTGCTGCTTGCAGGACTTTTTTAGCGTCAAGCCAGCGCTTTATTTTTAGTGCCTCAGTGTGAAAGTAGCCTAAAGCGCTGTACACACAATCGGTTTGTCCGATGAAAATAGACCGATGGACAAACCGATTGTGTGTGGGCCCCATCGGTTTGTTTTCCATCAGTGAAAAAAAAAATAGAACATGTTTTACATTTTTCCTATGGATAAAAAACTGGGGGTCAAGATCCCTTTAACATGTGAGCACCAGCCGTTTTCACTAAAGTAGCGCTTTAGCACTGTTTAAGCAACGCTTTTGTGCTGCTTTTCAGCCACTAGCCGGGCGCATTTAACCCAAAAGAAGGGGTTGAAAATGCTGTGTGGCTTTTTCAGGCGCTTTGGAAGCGCTGTCCATTCATTTCAATGCACTGTATACAGCACTTCCAAATCGCCTCAAAGTTGCTGCTTGCAGGACTTTTCCTAACGTCCTGCCAACACACCACCTCAGTGTGAAAAGACACACTGAAATAAATGGGGGGCTGTTTTCAAAAGCTATTTAGAGGCTATTTCTAGCACCAAAATGCCTGAAAACTGCCTTAGTGTGAAAGTGGTTATACTGTATCCTTATTCTCCAGAAATAATCCATACACATCCACTACATATGGGCCCTGCCCTTAATACATTGTTTCCTAGGCCTTGTTTACACTTGCTTTTCTGTTTGAAGCTCTTTAGACAGCAATTGGGATTCGGAATTAGACAGCGGCGTGATGTGTTGTATCACCCCCTCACTGCCTGTTTTAACCCCCTAAATATCACACCCTCACTGCCTGTTTTAACCCCATAAAAATCACCCCTCACTGCCTGTTTTAACCCCATAAATACAGACAAATGTGTTACAGGCTGCAGCAAAGCCCCATTCACTTGAATGGGTCACACCTGGCAGGTAGTACCACCCGCAAAACGCAACAAGAGGTATAATTCTATCCATGAATCCAAATTTCCGACCGTGGTTTGTGTACAGCCTGGCTGCTGCCTCAGCAGCAAAAGAGGGAGCGGTAGAGGGCTGCCTCAAACACAGTGTTTTATGTGGGGTACACAATATAAGAATATTGAACAATCGTCTGATTTTCCTCGTTGTTTCACAGCAAATTGGAATTGATGAACGAAAATTCTCATACGAAAAAAGTAATTTCTTTGTTTATTGTTTCTGATCATGTGCAGTCTTTCCGAAAAAAAAAAAAAAAACCTGTAAGACAAAGGCATAATAAGCTAGTATGCATTGCATACTAGCTCATTATGAAATACTCACCTTAGATCAAAGCTGTTGCAGTGGCGCCACACAGCCCTGTGACCGGCAACATGTCTCCCCGGAGATGTTCCCGGATTCACGCCCTCCGGCGCTGTGTTTGACCGGGGGCTGCGATGACGTCACTCCCGCACATGCATGGGAAACACCGCTGGTCACGGCACGCTGCTGAAAAAACAGCCGAGCCGTTTCTTCAGTGTGCATGCGTATATGATAAATATCTCCTAAACCATGCAGGTTTAGGAGATATTTACAGTACCTACAGGTAAGCCTTATATATAGGCTTACCTGTAGATACTAGTGGTGTAATAGGGTTTACAACCACTTTAAATGACCCTTAATTGCAAGTGTAAACAAGCCAACAGGCCCCTTTCACACAAGTGCCTCCATGAAGCGAGATCCACTTGCTCAGTGGGGAATCTCTCCACTGATCCCCGCTGAGTAGGCAAATGACTGGTCTGTGTCCGCTCCGCTATGCAGAATGGGCACGGACACGGCCCGCTCTCGTCTATGAGGCAATCAGATTGAAATGGACTGCCTGTCCGTTTACATCCGATCCACTCTTCCTTGGGTAGTTGCTAAGTGTAAGGCCGCGTACACACGTCCGAGAACCTCGTCGGGCTAAACCCATCGTTCCGCCCGACGAGGTTCCTGATGAGCGGTCGAAAAAGCTTGTCGAGCCAAAGTCCTCATTGAACAACGAGGAAAAAGAGAGCGTGCTCTCTTTTTTGGCTCGACGACCACAGAATTATGGGGTGCCTTGGCGCGGCTCTGTGGCTCACGCATGCGTTTGCAAATGCGTGCGGACAAAACCCCTGTTTTTAACGCACATTGTTAGACAGGTTAATTGGTTGTTCTGCTAGCTGGTCGGTAAGTAGGCTTGGTTATTCCCTGGGCATTCCCCAGGCTCTTGTTGTTATCTGCTTTAGCCTTCCATTGCTACTTACTGTGATTGCCAGCCATAGATGGGGGCGGTGGATACGTTTTGTTTCACCTGTGGTGTTTATTTTGGTCCAGCAGTGCACCAACACCTTTGCAGCCATTGTGCTATATGCTGGGTGCTTGGTGTGCTTCTGCACCTTTAAGGAGGGATGGCTCCCCTTCAGTCCACCTGCCCCTATCTATCCATTAAAATGCATGTGCCTCCATTGTGAGGACACTCACTGTTAGTGTTAGGACCACAGAATTATGGGGTGCCTTGGCGCGGTTCTGTGGCTCAAGCATGCGTTTGCAAATGCGTGCGGACAAAACCCCTGTTTTTAACGCACATTGTTAGACAGGTTAATTGGTTGTTCTGCTAGCTGGTCGGTAAGTAGGCTTGGTTATTCCCTGGGCATTCCCCAGGCTCTTGTTGTTATCTCCTAAACCATGCAGGTTTAGGAGATATTTACAGTACCTACAGGTAAGCCTTATATATAGGCTTACCTGTAGATACTAGTGGTGTAATAGGGTTTACAACCACTTTAAATGACCCTTAATTGCAAGTGTAAACAAGCCAACAGGCCCCTTTCACACAAGTGCCTCCATGAAGCGAGATCCACTTGCTCAGTGGGGAATCTCTCCACTGATCCCCGCTGAGTAGGCAAATGACTGGTCTGTGTCCGCTCCGCTATGCAGAATGGGCACGGACACGGCCCGCTCTCGTCTATGAGGCAATTGGATTGAAATGGACTGCCTGTCCGTTTACATCCGATCCACTCTTCCTTGGGTAGTTGCTAAGTGTAAGGCCGCGTACACACGTCCGAGAACCTCGTCGGGCTAAACCCATCGTTCCGTCCGACGAGGTTCCTAATGAGCGGTCGAAAAAGCTTGTCGAGCCAAAGTCCTCATTGAACAACGAGGAAAAAGAGAGCGTGCTCTCTTTTTTGGCTCGACGAGTGTCCCGACGGGACGCTCGTCGGAAGTGTACACACGATCGAGAACCTCGGCAGAATATGTCTCCCAGCGAGCTTCTCGCTGGATTCTGCCGAGAAGCTCGGTCGTGTGTACGGGGCCTGAGGGTAAATGTAAGCAGGCCTTTGCTGTAAGCTAGGCCTGTTTGTTTTTGATCTGGGGGCAGGGGAGTGGTTTAGGCATATATTTGTAACAAAATAGAACACCCCCTCATAAGCAATTATGAAAACATAAACTTTCAGATAGTCACTCCTCCTGTGGGGAGGTCACCACCATAACCAAAAACATACGCATAAGAAAGGTTTGAATCCTAAAGAGAGCACAAAGACAGTGTGCCTCTCAGGACCTAGCGGTTATCAAGGTAGTGATGGACAATAGCTGAGTACAACTAATAGTACATTTTATTATAGAGTCAATAAGAAATATGTATAAATATTAAAGACAATATCTAGCATTAAAAGGTTCAATATCTTGAACCTGTGTATGTAAAAATTATTATCAACCAGTGATGGCCGGCCAAAGCTGCACCCGTGAGAACAAGGTTGCTATTCACTAGCTGGTGCTGACAAAAAAACGCACAAGACAAAAACAGGGACAGACAAGACAACACAAATAGTAGACAGCTGTCCGGACGCTGCAGTAAGGTGACCCCGTCAATATTCCCAAAGGTATTGCCGTGTAAATATGGGGCAATATCATGGAAGTATTGAGGGAATGTTGGCAGGGGGACCCCCTAGGGAGATGCAAAATTTTGCGGGGCTGTACAGTTCAAAAAATGGACTAGCAATGATGCTGGCTATTATTGATACTGGTGGGGGTATAAAAATGTACCCTAAAGATGTAATGTAAAATAGATGGTTAGAATCCACCTGTCCAGAAAGAGCAATGTCCAATATTATTGGGAATTGTAGGATGTATATGTGGAGAGACATTTATGTATTTATATTGGCCTGGATATGGCCTGGTTCTCCCAAGGAAAAACAGTGAATTTATTTCCGAGTCCCAATGCTGTTGAACCAGCTAATGGCTTGGGGGCACACAAGTGTGAGACTCCAGTATTGGTCAGCATAGACACTGCAATCTTAGGTGTCTGTTTACATAGAGGCAGGGCTTTATGAGGAGACGGCAGTGGGGCAATGCTCAACCAAACTATCAATGTATGTAGGTATAGTATGGAGCGATCTTACCCGTGTTCAGAGGTAAAGGGTGCAGTTATTCACAGTCTCCAGGCAGTCTGCCGTGTAGCAGAGTATGGAATAGTAGAAGTCTTGTTGCTGCTGTTCCCACGAGATGCATGTAGCCGACCAATCAGGGCCCTTCTTTACATGGTCTCAGAGCTCGGGAGTGAGGCATGGGGCCCGGCACAGAATACGCACTGATTGTTGGTGGTGGTGCGCCCCTATCAGTTGTGGGTATGAGTTGGGTCCTTGAAAGACTAGTCTCTCCAAGCCTCGATAGGCTCTCGGGTAGGATTGCAATCTCCCGCTATGGTGTGGGGTCTGCTGCTGCGGCGTCCGTCAACGTGTTTCGTAATGGCAAGATGCGTAGCTTCGTCTGGACGTGTCTAGACGAAGCTACGCATCTTGCCAACTGGGAGCGCATCAACTGGGAGCAGGTGAAAGCAAGCATTTACTGTGGTTGCCATGAGCAACAGAAAAGTCTGTAACACACATCATACTGTAGTTAGTAGGTATAGGACAGCGATTAACATCAGCCATGGTTAGGCAACTGATAGTTAGGGAACTTACCCCGATCACAATGGGTAACAGCAGACATTTTGGTGTACTGTTCTCAGCAGGACATTTTAGCATACAGTCATTTTTTCCAGCTTCAAGCAGACTACTGGATATTTAGTAATCTGTGGGTGTGATCGCCCGCCGTGGTTGCCAAGGCTGACAGCACATACCAGTGTAGTGCCCCAGTACTTCCAAATACGGACGCTATTGAAATTTAGTGGGAAAGATCAGAGTGTAAACTTACTTTGATCTCAATTGTGATTATGTAGGGTTCTCCGTTTCAGCTTGGCTGTGCTGTGGGCTCACTCTGCTGTGTTTGGAAGAACTTCGACCCCGAGACAGCAGGTGGCAGCAGTGGAGGCTAAGGTTCGGGTGCTCTTTTCCAGCAGCCAATCGGGAGGCTTGGGCCTTGCTGGGCATGCTGGGAGAGGGTACTTATGGGACAGACGGCCATTTTGAGGGGTCTGGTCTTGTCTTCTGGTTCCTGGTGCGGCACCCACCTTTAGGGTGACCGCACATCACCGCGCCCCGTGCGTTTTGGCCTACCTGGCCGGGGCGTGGGTGCTACGCAGTGTTCCTGGTTCCGGAGCCAAGCTGGTCCGGAGCACTTGGAACACAATGGGGACCCAGTAACTTACCCAGTTCCTACCATCGGATATCCCAAGCGAGTTGTGCTGTTCGGTGGGGAGTTAGTCTGAGGAGAGCCCGGAGGCAGGCAATCCAATAGGGCCTAGACGATCCATCGGGGTCCGAGGTACTGTACACTGAGGGATTGTTTCCTCTCTCACTCAGTACTCTGGCGACATTAAAGGAAGACTCAGGAAAACCTTCACTCAGGAGGAGTACCTCCGTATTACACTCAGGGAAGGCCTGTGGCAGAGGCGCTTTCCTGATGGTCATTTAGAAGAGCCTGTGGCAGAGGCATCCTTCTCAAGTTCGAGTGATACTCTGGCTGACAGGTCTGTGAGAGAGACCTGTCCAGGTACGCTATACCCGCTCAAGTTGGAGTGGCGCAGAAAGACTAATTATTTGTCGGAAGCAGGATTGCTTCAATATCCAAGGCCTGAGTCTGCTATTCTTCCTCAAACCTTTGTCTATCCTTCCACCTGTTAACTGTTTTTACCCGGCTGGGTAATAAAGAGCACTTATAAAGAGACTTCCTATTTGGCGGACATTCCTTCATTGCTGCTATATTCATCATTCACCCTAGACACTTCACCAGAGCCATGTCGGAGCCATCCACCTCTTTTTCCAGGCTGAGACCCCCGATGTCTAACCCGGGAGTCCCCGCGATGTCTGCTGCAACTGGAGTCCCCTTGACCGATACTGGGATTCGGATGCAGACCAAAGGAAAGTTTGTGCTATTTTCCAGTGGAGGTGTGGAGGCCCTTGGACTGTCCTGCCCACGTTGCTCGGAGCTGGCTGTTCGGCTCTTGCCCTTTGCCCGGTGCAAAAAGTGCCGAGTTTATCTGTTCCAGGTCGAGCCACCCACCCAAGCTCCCCGGGAGTACAAGGTGGACTGGATCGATGGGACCGTTACCGCGGAGGAAGAGGCCCCTTGGCCGGAACCCTCCCCATCCGTGGAGACTGTTGAACCGGAGGTCGTTGATCCAGAGATTGTGACTGTCTCGTCCACGCTAACCTTGCTAACGGCTACCTCACCAACCAGATCACCGGAGGTAAGCAAAGTGGATGAGACTGTGCTGAGAGACTGTGTGGCCGGTGTGTCTAGTACTCAAACCAATGCTGTACCGGAGACTATCCCCACTAATGTAGTCTCTTTATGGCGTGCTATTGCCAAAGTGGGCCCCGCACAGGCTTTTGGCAGCCGCGATCAAGGCCTGCCTGCCCACTTGTCGGACTTGTCTCCTGTTTCGTCCGGGCAGTGCAACTATTTGCCCGCCGAAGAATACAATTCTTCCGAGCTGGAGTCCTCGTCTGATGTCGGCGATGATCAACAGTTCGAGTTTCCCGAATCCCAAGGCTATGGAGGGTTTCAGGCCTACAAAACTCGTAGAAAGAAGAAACGCTCCAGCTGGAGCACACCAAGTGCATTGAGTGCACAAAGTTCAAGTGTCCCACAGCTAACCTGGGGAGTTGGAGAGCCTAGTCTCCCTGTTCCGGAGCCTACCCCAGTACCTGCTGCCTTGCCTACACTTAAACGGGCACCTGACGCTATCGTGAAGCCAGGGTTTGGAGACCCTTGCATGCTGCCCAGACTGGCCCGTTTGCATTGTGTCTTTATGCGGAGAGTGGCTACCGATTACTGGTACGAATACCCATATGTACCTCGATCCCTCTTGTCTGAGCTTGAAAAGTTGAGGGAGGGCTGGTACCGGAACGCTGTTTGGGAATACTTGAATGTCCCAGTCAAAGATCATAAAACAGAGTATGCCTTTCTCTGTGTAGGCAATCGATTGGAGAGCTGTTAAAAAGAGTGGAGCCCTGGCCAGTACATTTTCAATGATCGAGTGGTTCTCAAGTGTCCCGGGAGGGTTGATCAAGTGTTGTCCATTACTGCCATTAACTCCTACGGGGACAAAATTCTTCTACCGGATCCAAGGTTCTACAGATAGGCCTCATGCCTTTATTTTCCTGCCTGCTGCTGCTTTTGAGGAAGACATGGACAAGGACTTCTACCCCTATCCAGTTTATGTTTTCACCTTCCCGGATCCACGTTTTGGTGCTTGTGCAGAACTTCGGGTTGGGTTTTGTTCAGTTAGTTAGGATAGGGTCTTGTGGGTTTCTTCAAAGCACCAGGAAAAAGTTCAGTGAAGAAGATGCTATTTTCTACATTTCACTTCTTCTGCTGATTGTTCTAAAATGAACAAGTTGACTGCCGTTGTAGTACCAGCGCCCTGGCCACCAGGGGCAGTGTTCTGCAGATCTCTTCTACTGCAGCAGAGACTAAGGGCCAGATTCAGGTAGAGTTAGGCTGGAGTATCAGTGATACTCCAGCCTAACTCTCACTTTGAGCCGGCGTTTCTGTTTTCTTTAGTCAGAAAACAAGAAACGCCGGGTTGGAGTTCCGATACGAGCGGCGTAATTGAATTTCGCAGTCGCATCGCAACTGCAATTTAAAAAATGGCGCTGGGGGCGTTCCCGCTGATTAACGCCGAAAATATGTTAATCAGCTGGAATCGGCAATTCACGATCGTATTCGGGCGCGACGCAGTGACTTTCCGACGTTTCCGTAAGCGATACGCGGAGTAAAGATAAAGCAGCCCCCTAGTGGAGTATCCTATGTTAAGTATAGCCGTCGTCATCGCGTCGAAAAAATAAAAATTTGCGTCGCTTTTGCTTAAAACGTCCATAAATGGGGATTTGACGTCATTGACGTTCACTGACAGAATTTGGAGCATGCGCACTGGGATGCATTGACAGTCGACGCATGCTCAGTACGTTCGCCGTAGGATCGCGCCTAGTTATAATAATACACGCCCCCTACCCGCCCAATTTGAATTCCGCCGGCTCATTTTCGATACGCCGCCGCAACTTTAGGAGCAAGTGCTATGTGAATAACAGTACTTGCTGCTAAAGTTTCGCCGGAGTAACGTAAATGAGAAACGTTACTCCACAGTAAAGAAGCGCCCATCTACCTGAATCTGGCCCTAAGTGTACATACTTGTTTTATTTTTTCCCTCTAGGTTTTGCAACTAAAATGCTTAGCACTTACTGATATTCCCTTGGCAGGAAGGGAAATTTCGTCCTCTGAAGAGAGGGTGCAGTTTCAATTCCAACCTTAGTGATTGTATATAGTATAATTATTCTATGAGAATATTGTTTTTGTTTGTGTGCATATTCTCTTTATTTTGCAAGATTGTTGACCTTCTAGCAACGCTGTCGGAGAATGGGGCAGATTAGATAGCTAGGAATGTGTAATGTCATAGTTGGTACTGTGGATAATTGTACAAAGTATTGTTTTATATCTTAAAGTTTTAAAATTCTTTCTATCTTTCCATTCTTTACTGTCATGCAGACTCAGGACTGGCATTTAGGCTTGAATGCCCTTACTATGACACTGCAGGGGGAGTGTGTAGCGCCCCTGTACTTCCAAGTACGGATGCTATTGAAATTTAGTGGGAAAGATCAGAGTGTAAACTTACTCTGATCTCAATTGTGATTATGTAGGGCTCTCTGTTTCAGCTTGCCTGTGCTGTGGGCTCACTCTGCTGTGTTTGGGGCGTTCTTCCACCCCGAAACAGCAGGTGGCAGAAGTGGAAGCTGAGGTTCGGGTGATCTTTTCCAGCGGCCAATCGGGAGGCTTGGGCCTCGCTGGGCATGCTGGGAGAGGATACTTATGGGACAGACGGCCATTTTGAGGGGTCTGGTCTTGTCTTCTGGTTCCTGGTGCGTCACTCACCTTTAGGGTGACGCGGTGTTCCTGGTTCCGGAGCCAAGCTGGTCTGGAGCACTTGGAACACAATGGGGACCCAGTGACTTACTGGGTTCCTACCATCGGATATCCCAAGCGAGTTGTGCTGTTCGGTGGGGAGTTAGTCTGAGGAGAGCCCGGAGGCAGGCAATCCAATAGGGCCTAGACAATCCCTCGGGGATCGAGGTACTGTACACTGAGGGATTGTTTCCTCTCTCACTCAGTACTCTGGCGACATTAAAGGAAGACTCAGGAAAACCTTCACTCAGGAGGAGTACCTCCATATTACCTCCGTATTACACTCAAGGAAGGCTGGTGGCAGAGGCGCTTTCCTGACGGTCATTTAGAAGAGCCTGTGGCAGAGGCATTCTTCTCAAGTTCGAGTGATACTCTGGCTGCCAGGTCTGTGAGAGAGACCTGTCCAGGTACGCTATAACCGCTCAAGTTGGAGTGGCGCAGAAAGACTAATTATTAGGGTTGTCCAGATACCGATACTAGTATCGTTATCGGGACCGATACCGAGTATTTGCGGGAGTACTTGTACTCGCGCAAATGCTCCCGATGCCTAAATAGAATACTTTTTTTGTATTTATCAATTCTTTGAGTTTTTTTACTACTGCGTGACAAGCAAATAAAACATTTTTATTAATTTTTACTCATTTTTATTCTTTTATAATGTCTTGAGTTAGAGTTCTTCATAATTCTAAAGGAAATATCCTTAGTCTGTATTGTGGTTTGAAAACTGTCACATGACATTTAAAAAAAGTATCGGTATTCGGTATCCGCGAGTACATGAAAAAAAGTATCGGTACTTGTACTCGGTCCTAAAAAAGTGGTATCGGGACAACCCTACTAATTATTTGTCGGAAGCAGGATTGCTTCAATATCCAAGGCCTGAGTCTGCTATTCTTCCTCAAATCTTTGTCTATCCTTCCCATCACTTGTTAACTGTTTTTACCCGGCTGGGTAATAAAGAGCACTTAGAAAGAGACTTCCTATTTGGCGGACATTCCTTCATTGCTGCTATATTCATCATTCCCCCTAGACACTTCACCAGAGCCACGAGATAACCTGCCATCCCAATCTAACCAGCGGCTCCTGCGGGGGTAAGCGCTACACCAGTTCTCCCTAAAACAGCAGGTTTCAACACAAGTGGCTGTCCCAGCCGTGGTTAGGGCAACTGGGTATGCAGGGCAGCACTCGTTTCGGCAGTCGCTCCTAGTGGCTGCTAAGGACAAAGTTACTTGGTTTTAAGCGCACAGTTACAAATAGGCAGATAACATAACTCCTTCTCCCTGGCTTTAAAGGGGCTGTAAAGGATTCCCCCCCCCCCCCAAATAGCTTCCTTTACCTTAGTGCAGTCCTCCTGCACTTACCTCATCCTTCGATTTTGCTTTTAAATGTCCTTATTTCTTCTGAGAAATGCTCACTTCCTGTTCTTCTGTCTGTAACTCACCACCGTAATGCGAGGCTTTCTTCCTGGTGTGGAGAAAGCCTCTTGAGGGGGAGGGGGCGAGCAGGCAAGTCAGGACACTCTCTACTTTGCAGATAGAGAAAGGAGCTGTGTGTTAGTGGGCGTCCTGACACTCTTGCTCGCCCCCTCAAGAGGCTTTCTCCACACCAGGAAGAAAGCCTTGCATTACGGTGGTGAGTTACAGACAGAAGAACAGGAAGTGAGCATTTATCAGAAGAAAACAGGACATTTAAAAGCAAGGATGAGGTAATTGAAGGAGTACTACACTAAGGTAAAGGAAGCTATTTAGGGAAATAATGTTTTTCCTTTACAACCCCTTTAAACCTCCATGGTCCTGGAACAAAGCACAGTTCCCCAGCTCAATGAATCTTCATTTGCTAAGAGCAACAGCTTTGCAGGTTACTGTGGGCTATATCCCGGACAACGTCCCCAAATTAAGTGCAACCACGTAGGAGCCGCAAGTAGAATGGGATCCCCCACCCTGTACAGCCAGACACACCAAATTTCCACAGGCACACTTGAGTCAGGAAACAGTCCAGTGCTTGTTTTTGTATTTTATTGAGGAAATACAACTTGGATGGGGATTAGGGGTATTATGGGATGCCGACTTGACTAAACAACTTCAGGGACAACTCCTAGTATATACAGTCCTATATACAACTCCTTTCCTTCCTCTGGGACTTCACTTGCTTGGAGAATCACTAGTAGTAGTCACTCTGTAAAAATCTGTAGCACTGGCTCATTACAGGCAGGGACTCGCAGACCCTATACTTGTGGAATGTAGCGTGACACCACTGTGATGGATCAAGTAAAATTTCCTATTTTCTATGTATCTTTTCTATACTATAAAGTCTATATTTTTGTATATCAAACTGCTTTAATTTCCTTTCTCAAAATGGCCGCTAGTAGCACCCCCTCCCATCGAGTGAAGAATGTGTTACTAAGATGTCGGCTCCATCCAGGGCTACACCCAAGATGATGATGCACGAGTCCTGGAGGAAGTTTACCTCATATGGATCCCACCAATCAGAAGCTGGTGATGCTATGCTTATGTGACCTCTGCACACGACACCAACTGCCTATAAAAACTCTAGATTAAAGGAAGTATCATTCGTCTGAACATGGCTTCAGTGTGATTCTTCTGGTGCATGCACTCTAATCTTATAGTGAATCAGGATGGGGGCAGATACCCATTAAACACTTGGTCTAGTCCAAAACAGCACTAACACACTTCCTCCTGTTGTCACTGATCCCCGCACTACCTTTTCCGGCCCTGCCTGCCCTCCTGGCTTTAGCAGCCCCTTTCACTAGTCCCCCTGATGCTTCCCACTCCTCCAGGCTGACACTCAGGAGATATCGCGCTCTCTCTCTCTCTCTCTCTCTCTCTCTCTCTCTCTCAGGAAAGCATTCCTCTGTGTGTTATAGAGGGTCTCTCCAGCACCTGAGGCCACCCCTCCCGATTAGGGGCCCTCTTAAGGGCCATTGGCAGCCTCCTCAGCACTCCATCTTCCACCTGACTGCCACTGCTGGCATAATCCAAGAGTATTTAAAAAGGTTTCTGCCCCTTGCCAGCCCACTTTGCTGGGGATTGGCTGGGACTAGGGTTGCCACCTCATCCCTTTAAAACAGAACACATATGATTTACACAGGTTCTGTGGCTGATTATGGTGGTAATTAAACTCACTCGGTGCCTAATCTGCATTAGCCTGATCCTCAGAACCTGTGTAATTCATATGTGTTCTGTTTTAAAGGGATGAGGTGGCGACCCTCATCAATACTCCAAGCAGCTCCTCCTAGACTTCATCCTCTACTTCTGGAAGCTTCTCCAAGGTTCCAGAGAGCAGGGGGAGTTACCAGAGGTGCTGCTAGATGAATCATCCAGCCTCCCTGAGACACTTAGCCCTGACCCTGATACAGCTCTCAGCCAGGCCAAATTTTCCTACGCTAACAACTATGTTAGGGTTTAAATGGGAATGATACAACATAAAAATAGTGCAGCGCAAACAATGCAATGTGATGACTATAATGGTGTTTCTCATACACCAAATAACATGTGTAATTAAAAAGCAAAAACAAAAACACAAACCCAAATAAAAGTGATATATTACACCAATTAATAAGTGCATAAAATATCTTAATAAGTGTCCATATAATATTCTGTGCTGTAAATCCAATGATCCAATTGATCTAATAGGAATCCACCGGAGTGTGAATGAGATAAGAATTAATCCAATGGTTGTGATCAGATCCACCAAGGTGCAGACTGGATAAGATAATAAACAGTGCTCCCACCACCAAATGGATATTCTACTATTACCTCCAAGGACGACCACTGTTTTACCAGATGGTCATACTGCGCATGAATATCCAACAGGAAGCCCGGGGCAAGGATGTTATGAAGTCCTCATATGTCAAACATGGTAGTGTCAAAACAAAGAGAGAGGAGACAAACATCTAAGAGCTTCCGTAGGTACCAGGGATTTATTGCAACATAAAAAGTACAGTTTACTCACATTTAGTGAGGAAATATCAGGCATCAACGAAATCAAAACGAGACCAAACGAGGGGCGCCCTGGACAAAGTCTTATGAGACGAAACGACGTAGGGTAGCGGCGTGATGACGTCTTAAACCGCATACTGTGTCCCGGAGTGAACGGGTTGTGTTAGCCGGCCGGCTATATTTTCACAAGCGATTTTTATCTGCATTCTTGTAAGTGTGATTTTAATTTTTTACAATAAATTTGTTATATGGGTTCACACTATATAGCTTCTTTCCTTCTCCACATTCATACTACACTGATCATCGGTCCACTGTGAGAGAAGTTTTTGGCTCGTGGATATCCTGCCACGCAAACCCCCTGGCTGGGAAGTAAGCCATCTGCTGTCAGAAGATCTCTGGTTGGGATCTTCCCCTCTGGTAAGGGGCATTGTGATTGAAAGGTGGAGGTGTCCTGTCTATCTAAGCACTATTCTGAGGTGCCGTACACACGGCAGAGAACCTCGACGGGCAGAACACATCGTTCCGCCCGTCGAGGTTCTCTCCCGGCCGTCGGATTCGGCGACCCGCCCGTCGGGAATGGCAACCAGCCATTCTTCCAGGCGGGCCGTCGAGAAAATAGAGAGCGTGCTCTCTATTTCGGCTCGACGGGCTTCCCGACGGGAAGCTCGCTGAGACCGTACACACGGCCGAGGTCCTCGCTGGAATGTGCATTCCAGCGAGGTTCTCGCTGATTTTCAGCGAGAACCTCGGCCGTGTGTACGGCGCCTGAGGTTTTCTTGCATTTGATGTCACTATCAGCTTGAAGGAGAAAGATATTTTACTGCTATCAATATCATCAGACGCACGTTTTCATGGTTTTATGTGTTAGAACTATAGACTTTTTCACCTTTGATTTATATTTTTGTCACTTATGGGATTCATATCTCATTCATGGGGCTAATTTTCTTGTTCCATGTAAATTTAATGGTATCATTTTGTGTTATCATAACTATAGAGTTCACATGAGTTGCGCAGCTTGTCCTCCATCTTACTTGCACATACAATGATTGCTATTATTAATATGAATACATTTTGATGTTTTTGTACCCTATCTATATTTTTTCTGTTATTATAGCAAACTTAAAATATAGGATTTTTGAAGAAGCGCTAGCTCGGCGCGAAACATGTCAAGCCACAGCATTGTGTATACCAACTTACAGACATCAAGTATACTGTTCCTCAATCCCTCTCAGGATCTACCTATTATACAACTAGCTGGAGGTTGCGTTTACCTCTGAAGGATATTTTCATTTGTTTATGTATTTTCCTGTGGGTTTTGAAGGCTAAACAATGCTGCTAAGTTTGTGACTATGTACAGTTCCTATGGAACTGGTCTTTTATATGTACATTTTGTAATAAATCTTTTATAAAATAAAAAAAACTTGTTTTGACTGTATCCCTACTATACTATTGTGCCTAAAAAGTCCATGACTTGCCCTTTGGTCTTTTGCTTTCAACTATGTTAGGGTGACCAGATATCCCTGGTTTACCAGGTCTGTCCCCAGTTTTGTCCCCGGATTGGATTTAAACAGGGGCTGGGGCAATTTCAAAGACAGACAGCGCAGAAAAAAAAAAAAGAATTCTGAATTACACAACCCTGCTCCGCCACTCCTACTAGCTTAAGGGGATGTATTTTTCAACATTATCTGTGCCCCTTTCTGATTAAAATGCGCTGGTCGGAGTGGAGGGAATATTTCTTCAGTTTCGGGCGCATGCCCATTCAGCTACGTACGCATGTTCTTCTGCCTTGGCTCAAGTCCCGGCCAGCCGCCTGCCTGCTTATCTCCTTGCCTTCCCTGGTGGAGTGATCTTCCCTGCTCCCCACCCAGTAGTAGGTGGGGCCCAGAGAGTAAGACTTAACAGGCTGTAAGGTGGGCGTGTGGCGACGGGCAGAAAGTCGCTGATTGCCACCATTACTAGTAAAAAAAAATATGTCCCCGGATTTCAATTAAAAAATCTGGTCACCTTAAATAAACTATGTACACTTAGCACATTAGAGGGTGCTACACCAAATCTGTACAATGCGCTGCACATGTGCCGCTCACCCTACAGGGGCGGACAAGCAGGTAAGTAACTTTAAAGGAGAAAAAAGACAAAGCATGTATTTTCTGCATTAAAAATCCTGTGTGTCTATTATTTTATTTTGTCCACAAAGCTCCACTTAAAGTAGAACTATAAGCAAAAATTGTTTTAATTTGGGTAGAGCAAAGAAGGGTTTTAACCCCTGTCAGATCTATTTTCACCATCTGTTTTCCCTTCACTTCCTGTCTGGGAGAGGAAACCCTGTAAATTAATGGAATTCTTTAGGGACCCCCAAGTCACCGGAACTAGTGTCCGAATTGGCAGATTTCACCTGTATTACTTTTTCAGGGACAATCCAATATTTAGGGTTTTCTTTTACTTTTAATGACAATGGTAAACAGGACAAATAGAGAGGATGAATCTCCTTAAAGCATAACTCCACCAAACAGTGGTGCTTCCGCTTGTTCGTCTCTTCCCCTCCTCCAGTGCCACATTTGGCAACCTTTCAGGTGGGTGGGGGGGACTTGTGTTTGACAGGCCCCCTTTCCCACTTTCAGGAGATGGGGGGGGTGCTGCGTCATCTCCTCGAAGCCCGCCCCCCCTCCTTTTTCCTCCGCCGTTGTGCCAATTGTATTTAAGCAGTAGACAGCATGGATTTATTAAAGCGGAGTTCCACCCTTAAAACCACTTGGTTTCATCCCATCCAGCATACTGGCGTCAGCGCCAGTATGCTGTTTTTTTTTTTTTTTTGAATGCATGTACTCACTTTATAATAAATCATTTAATTTCGTGCGCACCGCGGTATGTCGCCGCTATAAGGCGTCACGCCTTCCGGAAACAGCCGATTAGCGTTCGGCTCTTCTCGGCGCCTGCGCACAGACCCAGAAGCTGACTGCGCAGGCGCCGTATATAGCCGCGTCACGCCCTCCGAAAAAACCCGAACTAGGACCGGCTATTTACGGCGCCTGCGCAGTCAGCTCCTGGGTCTGTGCGCAGGCGCCGAGAAGAGCCGAACGCTAATCGGCTGTTTCCGGAAGGCGTGACGCCTTATAGCGGCGACATACCGCGGTGCGCACGAAATTAAATGATTTATTATAAAGTAAGTACATGCATTAAAAAAAAAAAAAAAACAGCATACTGGCGCTGACGCCAGTATGCTGGATGGGATGAAACCAAGTGGTTTTAAGGGTGGAACTCCGCTTTAAAGACATAAGTTGTCAGACAAACCTGATTTCCTTTTATGAAGAGGTAAGTAAAACCCTGGACAGAGGCGTGGCTGTGGACGTGGTATACTTGGATTTTGCAAAAGCGTTCGATACAGTTCCCCACACACGGCTCATGTGTAAGGTAAGGTCTACAGGATCGGATATATCAGTTTGTAAATGGATAGAAAACTGGCTGAAAGACAGGATTCAGAGAGTTGTGGTTAATGATTCATACTCTGAATGGTCCAAGGTTATCAGCGGTGTACCCCTAGGTTCAGTGCTGGGATCCTTACTTTTCAATATATTTATAAATTATATTGGGTCTGAGATCAAAAGTAACATTTCTGTTTTTGCAGATGACACCAAGCTATGCAGTGGAATAACGTCCTTGCAGGATGTCTCCAATTTACAAGCCAACCTCAATGCTCTGTCTAATGGGGCGACTAAGTGGCAGATGAGGTTTAATATTGATAAATATAAAGTTATGCACTTGGGGGCTAAGAATATGCATGCATCATACATGCTAGGGGGAGTCCAACTGGGGGGATCTGTAGTGGAGAAGATTCTGGGTTTTTTAGTTGATCATAAGCTCAATAATGGCATGCAATGCCAAGCTGCGGTTTGCAAAGGGAGCAAAGTCCTTTCTTGTATTAAGAGAGGTATGGATATAATTTTGCCCCTGTACAAATCATTTGTAAGACCTCATCTGGAATATGCAGTCCAGTTTTGGGCACCAGTTCTCAAAAAGGATATCGGGTTATCGGAGAACTGGAGAAAGTGCAGAGAAGGGCAACCAAACTGATAAGAGGCATGGAGGAGCTCAGCTATGAGGAAAGATTAGAGGAACTGAATTTATTCACTCTTGAGAAGAGGAGAATAGGGGGGGATATGATCAACATGTACAAATATATAAGAGGTCCATATAGTGAACTTGGTGTTGAGTTATTCACTTTAAGGTCAACACTGAGGACAAGGGGGCACTCTTTACGTCTGGAGGAAAAGAGATTTCACCTCCAAATACGGAAAGGTTTTTTCACAGTAAGAGCTGTGAAAATGTGGAACAGACTCCCTCCTGAAGTGGTTCTGGCCAGCTCAGTAGATTGCTTTAAGAAAGGCCTGGATTCTTTCCTAAATGTACATAATATAACTGAGTACTAAGATTTGTAGGTAAAGTTGATCCAGGATAAATCCGATTGCCTCTCGGGGGATCAGGAAGGAATTTTTTCCCCTCCTGTAGCAAATTGGATCATGCTCTGCTGTTTTTTTTTGCCTTCCTCTGGATCAACTGTGGGTATGGAGTTGGGTGTATGGGATGTACTGTGTTTTTTATTTTTTTATGGTTGAACTGGATGGACTTGTGTCTTTTTTCAACCTGACTAACTATGTAACTATGTAATTGGAAAGCGCAGTGCGCTTCGCACATATGCAGTAGGGAGCCGGCTGTGAAGCCGAAAGGGTTTCTTTACCGGCAATGGCTGCACCCTACAGTCGATGTGAAAAATTGGCTGCGGTGTCGACATTGCGGGCTCCCTGGACAGGTAAGTGTCCATATATTAAAATTCAGCAGCTGCAGTATTTGCAGCAATAAACACTGACAAGCACTTCCATCTTAAAATTCCATGTCCGCCTAAGAATACCCTGAACACAGGGTGACAAGTGACAGTGCTCTGTAGAACAAATGTTTCTCAAGGGCAGCAGTCTCCAAACTGGGGCCCGATGCGGCCCTTTGCTTGCCTTTATCTGGCACTTTGGGAACTATTTTCATTCACTAATAACAATGAGGCACAATTCCTCCGAATGACACCAAAGAAATGGGACACAATTCCCCCCAATGACATCAAAAATGGGCCACAATTCCTTCCAATGACACCAACATTGGGGCACAATTCCTCCCATATAGTGATGGACGAACATCTGACGGGATGGTTTCGCGAACGCTAACCGCAAGTTTGCGGCGGGCCCCATTGACTTTAATGGCAGGCAAACATTAAAAACCTGCAGGTCATATTTGCAGCCACAAAATACTTACTAGCTGTGCACAAATAGTCCCACAACATGGGCACTGACCTACCAGAATATTACGCGAAAAACCGGATACAGAAGTAAGTGCCGGCCATTACAGGCCCCAAAAATTAGCCGACAGGCGTTCACCTGACAACAAACAACTTTGTATTCTGTGGCTGGAGGTACATTAAGCTATTCACCGGAAACAGAAGTAAGTGTCGGCCATTACAGTCCCCAAAAATTAGCCATTGGACTGGAGTCGTCGATCCTTGGTCTGTCGTCCCACCACCTCGTGGCCCTCTTGTCTGGGGGTGCGTGCTCCTGCAATCCTGGGTATATTAGGCATTCACAGGATAAATAAGTGCAGGCCCCGAAAATTCGGCATTCAATGGACATAAAAGGCCTTTTATGCTGCTGTATTTACCTAAGACAGGGACCATGAATTGTTATGGGTGAGTGAGTGAGAAACTTATATAGCGCAACACATGCGAACTGAATCGCCTCTGGGCGCTTGGTATCCATTCCCTCGGCGTTCAGAAGAGATGGGTTTTGATCTTTCTTCGGAAGGCCAAGTGGTTTACCTCCAACCGGATGCTGGTTGGGAGCGCGTTCCATAGTCTGGGTCCTTGGACCGCAAATCTTAGTTCTCCTTTGGACTTGTATCTGGCTTTGGGTATCTGGAGTAGATTTTGGTTGGTGGATTGCAGAACGCGATTGGGGTTGTGAGCTTTTAGTTTTTCGCATAGATATTGGGGGGCATTTCCTAGAATACACTTATGCGTTAGACAGAGTGCCTTGAAAGTTATTTTGTCTTTTACTGGCAACCAATGAAGGGATCTCAGTGAAGGTGAGATTCAGTGGCGGCTGGTGCTCAAACTTTTGGGGGGCACAAACGAAAAAAAAAATATTGCAGCCTCACTGTGCCCATTACATGCAGCCACTGTGCCATGCCACCAAATGCAGCCACTGTGCCATCAATTGTCACCACTGTGCCATGCCATCAAACACAGAAACTGTGCCATCAATTGTCACCACTGTGCCATGCCACCAAATGCAGCCAATGTGCCATCAATTGTCACCACTGTGCCATGCCATCAAATGCAGCCACTGTGCCATGCAACACAGCAACTGTGCCATCAATTGTCACCACTGTGCCATGCCACCAAATGCAGCCACTGTGCCATCAATTGTCACCACTGTGCCATGCCACCAAATGCAGCCACTGTGCCATCAATTGTCACCACTGTGCCATGCCATCAAACACAGAAACTGTGCCATCAATTGTCACCACTGTGCCTTGCCACAAAATGCAGCCACTGTGCCATCAATTGTCACCACTGTGCCATGCCATCAAACACAGCAACTGTGCCATCAATTGTCACCACTGTGCCATGCCATCAAATGCAGCCACTGTGCCATGCAACACAGCAACTGTGCCATCAATTGTCACCACTGTGCCATGCAACACAGCAACGGTGCCATCAATTGTCACCACTGTGCCATGCCACCAAATGCAGCCACTGTGCCATCAATTGTCACCACTGTGCCATGCCATCAAACGCCACCACTGTGCCATCAATTGTCACCACTGTGCCATGCCATCAAACACAGCTACTGTGCCCATCAATTGTCACCACTGTGCCATGCCATCAAACACAGTCATTGTGCTATCAATTGTCACCACTGTGCCATGCCATCATATGTCACTGTGCCATCAAGTCACCACTGTCAAACGCCACCCTGGGCCCATCAATTGTCACCACTGCCATGCCATCAAATGTCATGCCATCAAACGCCACCACTGTGGGCATGCCCATATCAATTGTCACCACTGTGCCATGCCATCAAATGCAGTCACTGTGCCATCAAGTGTCACCACTGTGCCATGCCATCATATGCAGTCACTGTGCCATCAATTGTCACCACTGTGCCATGCCATCAAATGCTACCACTGTGCCATCAATTGTCACCACTGTGCCATGCCATCAAACGCAGCTACTGTGCCCATCAATTGTCACCACTGTGCCATGCCATCATATGCAGTCACTGTGCCATCAATTGTCACCACTGTGCCATGCCATCAAATGCCACCACTGTGCCCATCAATTGTCACCACTGTGCCATGCCATCAAATGCAGTCACTGTGCCATCAATTGTCACCACTGTGCCATGCCATCATATGCAGCCACTGTGCCATCAATTGTCACCACTGTGCCATGCCATCATATGCAGCCATTGTGCCATCAATTGTCACCACTGTGCCCTTTAATTGTCACCACTGTGCCCCATGCCTCTGTGCTCATTGTTGCCTCTGTGCCCTTTGTCACCACTGTGCCCCATGATGCCACTGTCCCCCATGATGCCCTTTTCCCTGTAAAAAAAAACACTTACCTGACGCTTCCATGTCCTCCCTCAATGTCTTCTGCCGCCGTGGAGAAGCTTCAGCCAATCAGGTTCCTGATAACCAGAATCCGGGAACCTGATTGGCTGAAACAGCCGTCAGTATTATGCAAGGAACGCAGGTTGCCTGCGCTCCAAGTATAGACTTCCGAGAGCCGGAGGGCGGTACTGGAAAAGCCTATCAGAGCCGCTGGCTTTGATAGGCAGTTCCCCTCAGCCAACCAGCAGCCGCTATTCAGGTAACCGGCGACCCATGTCCTGTTATATGAATAGACCAGGCAGCTGGCAACAATAACACATGTTCAATGCATTGCATTGAACGTGTGTTATTTGCAAGAGGGGTGGCGCTGCAGCGCCCTCTATAGACGGCCGCCAAGAACTTCTTTTTTTTTGTGACTGCGGGAGGGGGGGCAGCGCCCGTGCGTCCCTATGGGCGGGCCGCCACTGGTGAGATTGATTCCCATGTTTTTTTCCCAGTCACAAGTCGAGCGGCCATATTTTGAACGACTTGCAGACGAGTGATTTGGTACTTTGGGAGTCCGAGATAGAGGGCATTTGCATAGTCAAGTCTGGAGTCGATAATCGTTCCCACCACGACTGCTATGTCTTCTTTTGGAATAAAGGGAGTGAGTCTGCGTAGTAGGCGCTGACTACTGTGCCTATTTGTGCATCCATTGTCATGTAGGTGTCGAAAATTACTCAGAGACTTTTGACTTTGGTGCTAGGAGTGATGGGTTGACCCAGAATGGGCAGGGATGTTGTTGCAGGATTATTCTTTCGATTGGCGTGAAACAGGAGAAGTTCTGTTTTTGAGCCGTTGAGTTTAAGATAACTAATTGTCGTCCAATTTTCTATCAAAGTAAGGCATTTCTCTAGTCCGAGATAATGATCCTTATTGTTGCAGATGCGAAAATAAAGTTGTGTGGCATCTGCATAAGAGTGATAAAGTAACTTCTGGTTACTGATGATTTCAAAAAGAGGGCGGAGATAGATATTGAACAGAACAGGTGACAGAGGGGATCTCTGGGGGACTCCGCATGACACTGTGCGTTTTTCAGAAGTGAAAGGGCCAATGTCACTATTTGTGATCGGTTTTCTAAGAAGGAGGAGAACCAAGATAAATTGCATTCCGCAACTCTGCCTACTTCAACTAGCCGAGTCAGCAATAATTTGTGGTCTACCGTATCAAAGGCTGCGCTTAGGACCAACAGCACTAGAAGACAAGATTCTCCTTCGTCTGCTGCCTTAGAGAGTGTCATCCCATATTTTGAGTAGTGCTGTTTCTGTCCCGTGACCAGGGACGGAAACCAGATTGGAATGGATTTGAGTAATTTATGGGTGTCTAAATGGTGTTGTAGCTGTTGTACAACTTCTTTCTCCATTACCTTGGAGAAGATATTTAGGCCTGTTATGGTACGACGGTGGTTTGGATCTTTGGGGTCAAGGGTGTTTTTTTTTTTTAATTGGTTTGATTATACCTTGTTTCAGCAAGGTTGGCACCATGCCCTCCTTGAATGACTGGTTTATGAGCTGCATGATAGCTGGTGCCAAAATATCGGCACATTCTTTCAGCAGTTTAGTGGGGATGATATCATTAGGCATTGTGCTATTTCGCAGAGTCCCGATTATATTTTTAGTGGCTTAGATGGAAATGGATTTTAGGACGAGGGGCAAGCCAACAGTTCCATTGCAAATTGTGCAAGCTCTGACCAGAGGTCAAGCCTGCCCACCCAGTAATCCAGGGGTTCATCACTTCTCAGTGCGTCCACATCGGCCGTTAACCCGATGTAGTCGGACACCTGTCGGTCTAGGCGTTCCCTGATGCTGGATCCGGAGGACAGCTGTAGATGGGTCGGCTGAAAGAATGATCTCATATCATTAGTGACCAACAAATCTTCAAAACCGCCCTCTTCTTGCAGTCGCTGTTGGATTGGTACCCACAACTGTTTCTCTGTGAGTGGAAATTCCTCTGCCAGCACACACAAAAGCAGAATGCAGCATTTTTTTGAAGCAAGGCCTGGAAGTGCTGCATTCTGATAACCCTCTGTGATGGTGGTGACATTTCCGCCATGTTTTGTTTGTACCGGGGGGTCTAAGTATGTTGCCACCCAGTACTGGTCCTTGCCCTTTATGCTTTTTATACAGGGGTCCCTCTTAAAACACTGAAACATTAAGGCCCCCATTTGCACTAAACTGGAAGCGGTGTAGTGGCCTGGCTCCTGCTCATCATCCAGGATAATGTCGTCCTCGTTCTCCTCCCCCCATGCACAGACAACACCAGGGATCCCAGAAAGGTTTAAAGCATGCTTTTCTTGCTCCTCCTCATCCGTCCCGACACCATCCTCCTCTGACTCCTCTTCAGACTCCCGTTGTTGACTTGTCTCAGGTGGAGTAGCCCCCCTGGGAATTCATCCAGCATTGCGACTTCCTCATCTTCCTGCTCCTGCTCCTCGATGGCTTGATCAATGACACAACGCAATGCATGCTCCAGAAAGAAGGCATAAGGTACGATGTCACTGATGGCACCCTGGCTGCGACTGACCAGTTTGGTGATCTCATCAAATGGCCGCAGAAAGTCTGCATGAGTCACGAATGAGCAGCCACTGGCGCGGTGAAATAACCAAGCTCACCAAAACCTGTCCTGCCACAGAGTTCTGTCACGTACCTGGTTGTGGAGCCCAACGTGCAGGGAGCGGCCTCTCGTAAGCCTCTGACCCAGGAGCCCCTGGTAGAGCAGACAGGGGGACCAGAGTCTAGAGGGGTACAAGCGCCTAGTGGTAAGCTGGTGGCGGACCGGAAGAGGAAGTAGACAGGTGCTGGTAGGGTCCTGGCAGGAAACCACGGGGCACAGGAACGGTGTTGTAGCGCTTGCTGGTAAGAGCCTAAGGATTGGCACACACTGGGTCAGGCAGCAGATCAGGAGACTGGAACAGATCCGAAGGGGTTAATCAAGTCCAGACCGGATCGGTAGTAGGTAGGCAGGTACAGAGACCAGGGGACAAGCAGGATCAGGGTCAGGTCAAGACGGGGTCAAGGGCAGGCTGCAGGCAGAGGTTGGTCACGGGAAGCCGGTCAGATAAACGGAAGTCAGGTAGATAGCAGGTGCAGGTTATTCACAGGAAACGCTGTAGACTGGTCAGCAAGAATGCTAAGGACCAGACAGTTTTAAATAGTGTTCCTTGCGCCAAACAGTGTCAGCGTGGCTGCGCGCGTTCCCGCCGCGCTGCCACGCACACGGGCTGCGCGGCATCGCGATCGCGGACGTGGGCATGCTGTGCGCAAACGGGCACCAGCGCGGGGGTGCGCGTCGGGACTGGCTGGATCCTCCATCATGACATTGCCCCCCCCCTACGGGCAGCCTCCGAATGCCAACTGGGCCAACTTCCTTGGATGCGCCCTCTTAAAGGCCTGAATCAGTCTCTGGGCGTGAAGGTTGGCCTCTGGAATTTTCTCCCAGGAATTTTCTTCCGGACCTTTCCACTTCACCAGGTATTGTACCTGGTTACGTCTTTTCCGACAGTCCAGGATGGATTCCACCTCGAATTCCTCCTCGCCCGTCGATAAGTAACGCTTGGGGGGGACCGACACTCCGGTTGGTGAAGGGATCTGGGACTGTGGGCTTGAGCAGTGCCACATGGAAAACTGGGTGAATCCGAAAAGAAGCAGGTAACTTTAATTCATAGGCCACTTCGTTAATCCTTCTGAGTATCTGGAAGGGACCCACAAACTTGGGACCAAGTTTCTTGGACGGGCAGGCTAATCTTAGATTTAAGGTGGACAGCCACACTTGGTCTCCCGGTGCCAGGTCAAGTTCTCCTCTCCTCCTCCTGTCAAACACCTCCTTATTATACTCTTGGGTCTTTGCCATTGTTTCCTGAAGTAATTTGTTGTTTGTGGAGAAAAAAAACAGGGTTTCTTGGGCATCCGGTACTGAGCATTCCGGGATACTGTTGGATAAGAATAGAGGATGGAAACCGTAATTGGCGAAAAATGGGGACTGCTTAGTAGCTGAATGGACTGAGTTGTTGTAAGCAAACTCTGCGAGGGGCAACAGGGGGGCCCAATCATCCTGCGAGAAACTAGAGAAGCACCGCAGGTATTGCTCGAGCGTCTGGTTGGTGTGCTCGGTCTGACCGGTGGTCTGCGGATGGTATGCAGATGAAAAGGAGAGTTCGATCTTCAGCGCCCTACATAATGCTTTCCAAAACCTTGAGGTGAATTGCACCCTGTGGTCCGATACGATATTAGCGGGTATGCCATGAAGTCTCACTATCTCTTTAATGAATATTTTTGCCGTTTCGGCAGCGGAAGGTGTCCCCACCATCGGTAGAAAGTGCGTCATCTTCGAGAGCCTATCTACCACCACAAAGATGGTGGTATAGTTTTCAGATGGAGGTAACTCAACAATAAAGTCCATCGAAATCATCCTCCATGGTTTCTCCGGAACAGGCAGTGGCTTGAGTAACCCCCAGGCTCTGGTTCTGCTACCCTTATGTTGGATACAGGTGGTACAGGATTCTACATAGCTTTTACAGTCTTGAAGTAATTGTGGCCACCAGAAGGTACGCTGGAGAAGCTCAGATGTCTTGTGTATCCCGAAGTGACCGGCTAGCTCGTGATCATGGCAGGACTTGAGAACTGCTGTTCGTAGCTGTTGTGGAACAAAGATCTAGTCCCTGTTCCACAGTAGGTTGTCTCTCAACTGAAGAGTAGGATCTGGAGGCAAAGAAATCCCTGAAGAGGCCTGCTTAATTTGAGAGGGGCAAGGATGGTGTCCGGAGGTGAAGGGGTTCAGGCCCATTGAACATCCGGGAAAGTGCATCAGGCTTAGTGTTTTTTGATCCAGGTCTGTAGGTTATATGAAAAGAAAACCGAGTAAAGAACAATGCCCACCTGGCGTGACGTGGCTTCAGTCTTTTAGCAACTTTTAGGTACTCTAAGTTCTTGTGATCCGTATAGATCAGGATAGGGTGTGTTGCACCCTCCAGGAGGTAGCGCCATTCCTCCAGTGCTGCCTTAATTGCCAAGAGCTGCCTGTCCCCGACATCATAGTTCCTTTCAGCTTCTGATAGTTTGCGGGAAAAAAATGCAACCGGATGTAGGAGGGCTTTGGACCCCTGTCTTTGAGAGAGCACTGCTCCGACCGCCACCTCAGAGGCGTCCACTTCCAAGATATACGGTAAGGCTGGGTTAGGATGCTTTAGGATGGAGGCAGAGATAAAAAGGTCCTTTAAGGTGGCGAAGGCAGCTTGGGCCTCGGGGGACCACAGGAACCGGGTACCTTGCTTGGTCAGACTTGTGATGGGAGCAATTATGGAAGAAAAGCCCTTGACGAATTTTCGGTAGAAATTTGAGAACCCCACAAAGCGCTGGACTGCTTTCTTATCGGTGGGAGCGGGCCAATCTGTGATAGCAGTGACGTTCTGGGGGTCCATCTTGACACCTTCTATTGAAATTATTAGACCCAAGAACTGAATGCTCACCCGTTCAAATTCACATTTCTAGGCTTTAGCGTATAGGCTATGTTGACAGAGCCGAGCCAGAACCTTTTGGACATGCTTCCGATGATCAGACAGGGAGGACGAGAAGATCAGGATGTCATCCAGATAGATGATGACGAACAGATCGAGGTAATCTCTGAAAATGTTGTTTACAAAATGTTGAAATGCGGCGGGGGCGTTGCAAAGACCGAAGGGCATAACTAGGTATTCAAAATGCCCAAACCGGGTGCGTAACGCGGTCTTCCACTCGTCGCCATCTCTAATGCGGACAAGGTTATATGCCCCGCGGAGGTCAAGTTTGGTAAAGATGGTGGCCGCTCCAAGTCTCTGGAACAATTCGGGAACAAGAGGAAGAGGATACCTGTTTTTGATCGTGATCTTGTTCAGATCCCGGTAGTCTACGCAGGGGCGTAGGGAATGGTCCTTCTCCACAAAGAATATACCGGCCCCTGCGGGGGATGTGGAAGGGCGTATGAACCCTTTTTCGAGGTTCTCATCGATATAAGTTTTTAGGGTACCCAACTCCAATTCGGTCAAAGGGAATATCCTTCCAAACGGGATCTCTGCTCCAGGTAACAGTTCAATTAGGCAGTCATAGGACCTGTGTGGAGGTAAAGTCTCTGCTCCTCTTTTGCTAAATACGTTCAAAAAGCTGTGATAAGCCTCTGGGACAAGCTGGCGGTTTTCCAATTCAGATTCTAAACACAGCAAAGGGGACGAGGTGACCGCAGGTTTCTGGAGACAATGTTGGCGGCAATAAGAGGAAGGAACACAGATCTTCCCGGACTCCCAATCAATCTGGGGGTTATGGGCTTTCAACCAGGGCATACCCAAAATGACAGGAAATATTGGAGACTCAATTATGTCCAGACAGAGCAATTCCCAGTGATTGTGGGAGATGAGTGCGTACAAGGGGACTGTCTCTTGTGTGACAGGACCGGATCTGATGGTGGATCCGTCGGCTAAATGGATGGCGAGTTCCTGGCGCCTTGATCGTAGGGGGACACCATGACGGGTGGCAAAGGAAGCGTCCATGAAGCCGCTGCAGGCACCAGAGTCAATAATGGCGGGGACCCGAACGTTCCTTCCTGGGAGCTGCAGAGAAATCGAAACAGCCAGGTGAGTATTATTGTTACATAAAGCAGAGGAGAGGGCAGGTGGACGGGCTGAACACCACAGTACAGGCAAAGATTATTGATTCGGCGTCGTTGGCGTTCTTCCGGGGTCAGAGATGGCCGAAGTAGACCTAGTTGCATAGGCTCCGGGTTATCAGTGGAAGCTGGTACAGGATTTGGAGGTGGCAGGTACGGAGGGCCTGGTACACGTGGCATCATCCAAATGGGGCGTGTAGGGCCGGATGTACGTTCCGCGCGTCGCTCCCTCAAACGTCTGTCGATCTGCACAGAGAGGTGGATGAGGGCTTCGAGTGTTGCCGGAATGCCCACTCAGGCCAATTCGTCCTTTAAAGATTCCGAAAGGCCCATGCGGAACTGGTGACGCAAGGCAGCGTCGTTCCAGTTAGTATCGGCAGACCATTGTCTGAATTCAGCCACATAGTCCTCTACTGCCCTGCGCCCCTGTTGTAGGGCACATAATGCCGCCTCGGCAGTAGCTGCTAATTGAGTATCCTCATAAATGAGATCCATGGCTTCGAAGAAGGTGCTGAGAAGGTTAAGACTTTCTTCCTTGCGCTCCAGGAGGCGGTGTGCCCAAGTTTGTGGTTCGCCGGATAACAGCGAAATGACAAAGCCCACTTTTGTGGTCTCAAGTGAAAAGGTTCTGGGTTGCAGGGCAAAAAAAAGTTCACAGGCATTGCGAAAAGCTCTGTAATTGCTGCGATCACCCGAAAATCTTTCCGGGGTGGGGACTCTAGGTTCCGGTGGCAACATCACTACAGAGGGGGCAGCAGATGTTCCAGATGCTGTAGGAGCTGCCGCAGCCAGAGTTTGGACACGTCCCTCCAGGCGGGCATAGCTCTCTTGTAAGTTCCTTACGGCCGCGGTAAGGCCATCCAAATGGCGGCATAAGTCCTCCATGGGAGACGCTCCCTGCGTGGGCTCGGACATGGCTGACCAGTACTGTCACGTACCTGGTGGTGGAGCCCAACGTGCAGGGAGCGGCCTCTCGTAAGCCTCCGACCCAGGAGCCCCTGGTAGAGCAGACAGGGGGACCAGAGTCTGGAGGGGCACAAGCGCCTGATGGTAAGCTGGTGGCGGACCGGAAGAGGAAGCAGACAGGTGCTGGCAGGGTCCTGGCAGGAAATCACGGGGGGACCGGAATGGTTTTGTAGCGCTTGCTGGTAAGAGCCGGAGTTCCACCCAAAAATGGAACTTCCGCTTAATCCCCTCCCCTCCCCTCCCCCTTACATGCCACATTTGACATGTAATTTTTTTGGGGGGGAGTGGGGGCTTCAGTAGGAGTGGGACTTCCTGTCCCACTTCCTGCTTCCGCCGAGGGGCTGGTAAGGCGATTAGGCCTAATCGCCTTACTGCAGCCCCTCCCTTTGGTGATCGTCTAGGACACTGACCGGTCCTAGATGATCACCTGTCCAATCAGCGGGGGGGCGCGCCTCGCGCATGCGCAGTGGGTGCCCGGCCGTGAAGCCGAAGGCTGTCACGTCTGGGTGCCCACAGTCGCAATGAGAACGCCGGCCGGGGAGGGGGGGAGAGGAGCGGAGCCCCGGTCGGAGCGGAGCTGGAACGTGGAGAAGGTAAGTGTCTGTTTATTAAAAGCCAGCAGCTACACTTTTTGTAGCTGCTGATTTTTAATAAACATTACATTTGGGTGGAACACCCCTTTAAGATTATACAACAAGTGATATTGTTTGCGCTGTGGTGGTGATGCCTAAAGGGTGATGGGAAAGGGGAAGTGAAGTAGTAAACTAGGTGAATACAATAAGTGACAAAAATGTATAAATATATAGAAAAAATTCTATAAAACACAATGTGAACAAAGTAACAGTAAATAACAGTGACCGTGTCATCTATAAAGATGTGTGGTGGACATAATAGAATGCATGGTCAAACTCAGTCCTGCAGACAAAACCAAATAAAAGAAGAGAGTCCAACTTAATCATGCAACTCGGTGCAGCAAGTGAAATCTGGTGTGAAGTCAAAAAGAAGATGTTCCAGCAGCCAAATGAGTGAAGGTGCAATGGAGGATTCCAAAACGTGCAGCCCACACCTCTAGTGATCCTATCAGCTTACCTCAAGGCTATCTGATATAGCCAGAAAGATAGGGCATCAAACTCTTGATGAATGGAAGCCTCAAATCCGATGGTGCATGGAAGGGGAAAGTACAAAAAAACAAACATAGAGTAGTCCTGTCACCACTGGAGGGATTCCTGCTAGCAATCAAAAGATGTGCACTTACACAGAGTGGTGAAAGGGGGTGCCTATCTCCACGAGCAGCGAGCTCGTCAGGTGCTGCTCTGCTGCCGCTGTTTGGCTAGATATGATCCGCCGATACTCAAACGATGGTGTTTGAAACAAAAATAGGAGGGCACATCGCATAATACCGCAAAATAAAGATTTAATAAACAAAGCACAAAATAAAAACTCACATAAAGTCAGCTGAGGCGGTCATACATCCACGAGCAGCGAGCTCGTCTACCGTCCGTCAGGTGTAAAGGGTCCAGTGCTCCAATATGGGATTGGAGCACTGGACCCTTTACACCTGACGGACGGTAGACGAGCTCGCTGCTCGTGGATGTATGACCGCCTCAGCTGACTTTATGTGAGTTTTTATTTTGTGCTTTGTTTATTAAATCTTTATTTTGCGGTATTATGCGATGTGCCCTCCTATTTTTGTTTCAAACACCATCGTTTGAGTATCGGCGGATCAACATCTAGCCAAACAGCGGCAGCAGAGCAGCACCTGACGAGCTCGCTGCTCGTGGAGATAGGCACCCCCTTTCACCACTCTGTGTAAGTGCACATCTTTTGATTGCTAGCAGGAATCCCTCCAGTGGTGACAGGACTACTCTATGTTTGTTTTTTTGTACTTTCCCCTTCCATGCACCATCGGATTTGAGGCTTCCATTCATCAAGAGTTTGATGCCCTATCTTTCTGGCTATATCAGATAGCCTTGAGGTAAGCTGATAGGATCACTAGAGGTGTGGGCTGCACGTTTTGGAATCCTCCATTGCACCTTCACTCATTTGGCTGCTGGAACATCTCCTTTTGACTTCACACCAGATTTCACTTGCTGCACCGAGTTGCATGATTAAGTTGGACTCTCTTCTTTTATTTGGTTTTGTCTGCAGGACTGAGTTTGACCATGCATTCTATTATGTCCACCACACATCTTTATAGATGACACGGTCACTGTTATTTACTGTTACTTTGTTCACATTGTGTTTTATAGAATTTTTTCTATATATTTATACATTTTTGTCACTTATTGTATTCACCTAGTTTACTACTTCACTTCCCCTTTCCCATCACCCTTTAGGCATCACCACCACAGCGCAAACAATATCACTTGTTGTATACCTTTTATTGTCCATTTGGATAGACCTATTCTTTGTTTGCTGCAGTATACCTCCCGTGCCCCTTTCCCACGGCCCCTTTCCCACGGTCCAATCCCTTTTCACCCATTTCAGCGCAGGAGTTTCACCTATCACCCCTTTAAGATTGTTTATGTTTTTTTTGTTAAGTTTATTTTTATTTTACAGATTTTTTCATGGTCCCATGTGTGTCTCTTCCAAAAGCCAAGACTCTGATGCATGCTGCAAAAGAAAACATAAAAATATGCTTCTGGTCAAAGATGGTATTAAAATAGTTAAAAATGAGACCTGTGCCACATTACTGTGTTTGTATTAAACAATGGGCTGCCGCCTTCCATGACCTTGTAATGTTTCTATGGCGATACAAGCACTGATAAAGAAAAAGTATATCTGACACCACTGTTTTGTGTACCAAACTAGCACAATATGTTAGGCTTAATTACCCTTAACAATTGTATCTTTTGCCATCCTTCATCTCCTGCATGAAATTGTGTATTATTTATAATCATATACTTGGAATTGATGTAAACAGTTTGTAGCAAGAAATCTTTTGTTTGCTGGTCTTTAGGTGGAAGCTGGATAATAAAGGGATTTTTAAATACAGCTTACCTGTAAAATCCTTTTCTTGGAGTACATCACGGGACACAGAGCGGCATATTCATTACTATGTGGGTTATATGGAGTACCTTCAGGTGTGGACACTGGCAATCTCAAACAAACAGGAAGTCCCTCCCTATATAACCCCCTCCCCTAGAGGGAGTCCCTCAGTTTTGTAGCAAGCAGTATGCCTCACAAAAATGTTCCCCAAAAGAGGGGTGGGAGCTCTGTGTCCCGTGATGTACTCCAAGAAAAGGATTTTACAGGTAAGCTGTATTTAAAAATCCCTTTTTCTTTCTCGTACATCACGGGACACAGAGCGGCATATTCATTACTATATGGGATGTCCGAAAGCAATGCTTCAATGAGGGGAGGGAGACATCTTCTCAAAAGAGATTTAATTTAGAGGTATACTCAAATAATAATAATAAATCCAACTTAGTCAAGAAAAACTTTTTTTTTTTTTTCTTTTTTACACCCAAGGGTGCCCCTGATCCCGAGGATCTTAAACCGCAGCCTGTAGTACTGCCTGCCCAAAGGCTGAATCCGCATTCCTTCTCACGTCTAGTTGATAAAACCTTGTAAACGTGTGGACTGATGACCACGTCACCGCCTTGCATATCTGAGCCATAGAAATCTGATAGTGTGCTGCCCAGGAGGCGCCCATGGCCCTGGTAGAATGGGCCTTTACCGACAAAGGAGGAGGCAACCTCTTCAAACCGTAGGCCTGAATGATTAATTGTCTAATCCATCTCGAGATGGTGGATTTTGCAGCTGCCTGCCCCTTCTTGGGGCCATCTGGTAGAACGAACAACACATCTGTTTTCCGGATCTTTTCTGTAGCTTTAAGATAGGCCTTCATGGCCCGGACAATATCCAACGTATGCAGCAACCCCTCCTTTCTAGATGTGGGTTTCGGAAAGAAGGATGGAAGTACCAAATCCTGGTTCAAGTGAAAATTGGATATAACCTTTGGTAGAAAGGCAGGATGGGGCCGGAGAACTGCCCTGTCCTTATGTAGAATGAGATATGGTTCCTTACACGATAAGGCTGCCAAATCTGACACTCTCCTGGCCGAAACTATGGCGACCAAGAATACCAACTTTCTTGTCAGTAAAACTAAAGGAATCTCAGCCAACGGCTCAAAGGGTTGTTTCTGTAGAGTGGACAGGACAAGATTTAAGTCCCATGGACAAATTGGTGACTTGACAGGAGGATTAATACGCAAGACCCCCTGTATGAAGGTTTTTACCAGCGAGTGGGAGGCCAGCGGCCTCTGAAACCACACTGACAGAGCTGAAATCTGTCCCTTGATTGTGCTTAAAGCCAGGCCTTTATCCACTCCTAGCTGGAGAAAACCTAACACCCTATCAATGGTATATTTGCGGGAATTCCATCTTTTGGATTCACACCAGCCTACGTAGTTCCTCCACACCCTGTAATAAATCACCCTGGAGGCCGGCTTTCTAGCCCTAATCAGGGTAGGAATTACCTGCCTAGACAGACCTCTACCCCTGAGAATCAGGGATTCAGCCTCCAGGCCATCAAATTTAGACGCTGTAATGTAGGGTGGAGGATCAGGCCTTGTGAGAGTAGGTCTGGTCGTAGAGGAAGAGTCCAAGGGTCTCCCACTGCCATCCTCAGGACTAGTGAGTACCATGTCCTCCGGGGCCAAGCCGGAGCTACTAGAATGACTGGCTTGTGCTCCACTCTGATCCTGCGCAACAGGCGCGGAAGTAACTGTAGTGGAGGGAATGCATATAGAAGTTTGAATTGATGCCAAGGGCAAACCAACGCATCGGTTCCGCAGGCCATAGGGTCCCTCGCTCGAGACACGAACCTGTCTAGTTTCTTGTTGAACCTGGATGCCATTATATCTACGTCTGGCATTCCCCACTTCTGGCAGATTGTCTGAAAGACCTGGGGGTGCAGAGACCACTCCCCCGGCGACAGAATCTGGCGACTTAAGAAGTCTGCCTGCAGATTGTCCACTCCGGGAATGAATATCGCCGAAATTCAGGGTACATGAACCTCTGCCCACTGAAAAATCAAGCTCACCTCCCTCTGAGCGGCCTGACTCCTGGTTCCCCCTTGGTGGTTTATGTATGCCACCGCTGTGGCATTGTCTGACTGGATTCTCACCGGGGACCCCTGTAATCTGGAGGTCCATGCCAGGAGGGCTAGGCGAGCAGCTCTGATCTCCAAGACATTGATGGGTAGCTGCCTCTCTGCTTCCACCCAAGTTCCCTGGCGAGAGAACCCCTCCAAGACCGCCCCCCAGCTTGCCAGGCTGGCGTCTGTGGTAACTACCTTCCAGACAACGGGCTGAAGGACCTTCCCTTTAGAAGATTCTGAGGGTTCAACCACCAGGCCAGGCTTTGTCGGACCCTTGATGATAGCGTCAAAGGGGACTCCAAGGCATGTGCTCTCTTGCCCCAGGCTGCTAGAATGGCTGCCTGTAGGACGCGAGTGTGGATCTGAGCGTATGGTACTGCCTCGAACGTGGCCACTAGCTTGCCTAGTAATCGCATACACAGGCGAATAGTTGGTTTTTTCTTGCTTAGAACCAACTGAACCAACCCCTTGATAGCCTCGATCTTTACAAGGGGCAGGAACACCCTTTGCTGTTCTGTGTCTAACCTCATGCCGAGGTATTCCAACTGCTTTGTAGGCTGGAACGCTGACTTTTCCCGGTTTAGGACCCAGCCGAACCTTTCAAGGTACTGAACCGTGAGGTTTACTGCCCTTTGCAGACACGGCCGTGAGTGATCTATGATTAAAAGGTCGTCCAAGTATGCTAGGACTGTGACCCCTTGGATCCTTAGATTGGCCAAAACTGGGGCTAGGATCTTCGTGAATACCCGGGGGGCCGTGGCTAGCCCGAAGGGGAGCGCCCTGAATTGGAAGTGTCGCTGCCCCACTGCGAAGCGTAAAAATCTTTGATGCGACTAAAAGATTGGTACATGAAGGTAAGCATCCTTTATGTCTATGGAAGCCAGAAAATCGTCCCTCTGGAGCGTGGCGACTGCTGACCGGATGGATTCCATCCGGAAGGAACGAACCCTTAGGTAAACGTTTAAACTCTTTAGGTCCAAGATTGGCCTGACATCGCCGTTGGGCTTTGGTATGACAAAGAGATTGGAATAGAAACCTAGCCCCTGCTCTTGGGCTGGCACCTCTATTATCACGTCCTGGCAAAGCAGGTGATCCAAAGCTGCCAGCATCGAGGCCTTCTTTGCTGGATCCTTTGGTAGCCTTGACTCTTGAAAATGAGGCGGAGGAAACTTTAGAAACTCCAGTCTGTAGCCTGTGGTTACAGACGCCCGGACCCATTTGTCGGGGATCTTGGCTTCCCAAATTTCTGAGAAGAAACTAAGCCTTCCCCCCACCTGCGAGAGTGGGGGCGCCCCTTCATAAGGCAGACTTAGGGGCTGGTTTTGTGGGCTTGCGATACCATGGTCTCTTACCCCCAGGGGCCTGTCCCTGCGATCTACTGTTAAAGTTGGATCGCGCAGGCGGCCATCGATACTGCCTGGAATTTGAGGGCCCTGAGACAGGAAAGAGCTGCCTTTTAAATGTAGGACCCCGGAATGTCTTTTTGACTGGTAAAAGGGTACTTTTGCCACTTGAAATAGTCTGAATGTATTTATCCAGATCCTCTCCGAAGAGTCGTCCTCCATGGAAGGGAAACCCTGCCAGAAGCTTTTTGCATGGGGGCTCCGCCGCCCAGTTCTTCAACCATAAGAGCCTTCTCATGTGCACCAAAAATAGTGATAAACGAGAGGCCTGCTGGATGGAATCCTTTATAGCATCTACCGCAAAACACAGAGCTCTGGGAATGTCAGAGAACTCTTCTGCCTGTTGGGTAGGCATGTCTTTTAGCATTTCTTTTGTCTGGTCCTTTAACGCCTGACAAACTCCAATCGCAGCCACAGCTGGCTGTACCACTGCTCCTGCCGTAGCAAAGGATGCTTTTAAAAGTGTCTCTAACCGTTTATCAACCGGATCTTTAAACATTTGTATGTTTTCCACCGGGCAAGTTAGTGATTTATTCACACATGAGATGGCTGCATCCACCACTGGGAGCTTCCACCTCTTCGAGAATTTTTCCTCCATAGGGTACTCTTCGGCGGCAGAAAAATCCTGTCCGGTCGTACCCAATCCTGAAAGATCAATTCCTCCAAGAGAGGATGGACCGGAAAAACTGCGTTGCTTAAAGGAGCTTTCAAAGAGCCCAGAGAGGATACCGCAGGAACCTGAGGCTCTGGCAATGGTAAATTAAATGCCGAGCGGACCATGTCCGTCAAAGACTGCACCCACAGTCTCTCTGTCTGGGAGTCTGAAAATGGTTCCTCAGAGGTAGATCCCTCAATCCCTGAACCCTCTTGGTTCAGGTCTAGTTGATCCTCCTGCGATTCCAATTCCTCCGGAGAGAGAATTTCAGCATCTGAGGATACACCCTTTGGTGATGGGGATCTAGCCCGTTTCTTGCCAGGAATAGATCTAGCGACCAACGCTGCTAATCTCTCTTCTAGCCCCCCTAGGGATACAGCTAGCATCTCCTCTGTGATAAACACAGGGCTGGGCTGATCTGGGCCAGCCTCAGCACCAGACCCCCCCAATGGCTCATCCAAGGCGACCTTCATGGGAATAAGCTGCGGGGAAAGTATTGGCATATCATCAGAATCAGAGGGGGAACCCCTTTGTTTTTTGGTCTTTTTTGTACCCTTTGACCCCGAACCTTTGGAAGCCATAATACAAAATCGAGGGACTCCGCCTACAACAGCAGACTGTAGTGGCCAGGAGTACAAAAACTAGGGTTTAGGGGACAATAGATCACTAATGCCCAAAAACTGATGGGGCCCCCGTATGTTTTCTTATTTTTTTTTTTTTTTTTTAATATATAAGTCCTTTTTTTTTTTTTTTAAAACATACAGCGACCCCAAACTTAGTTTGCCAGCCTCCAACCTGTTGCAAAAAGGGGGATTTTTTTTGGCTTAACAGAAAAGTATTGGAACCAAGTCCAGCATGTACTACCCCTCTTCCGCCACCGGGAGTCACTGTTCTGCCGCTCTGCGTCCTCTCCCTTTTAGATCAGCCTCAGACTGAGCACTGACTATAGCCTGCTGATCTATAACAGCACAAGGCGCGCCCCTGATGACGCTGCAAGCACGCCCCCCCCGCCCTCCCCTCCGAACGGCGCGAAAACCGTCTATAAGACGTGCGCGCGCACGCGCGCGCGCGTATGCCGGAGCAGGAAGAACATGGAGGAGCCGCGCTGCTGGAGACCCAGGACTGCAGTACCAAGCGGCAGAATCAAACCCCCGGCCAGGTAGGACTCTCCAAAAGGCCCCATAGGGGTCCTTACTAGCCCTAGGAAGAAAGCAGCAGGTAGCTAGCAAACACAATTGTTTCTTAGACAGGGGAACCTAGTGATGGGGGAATGAGATCATCCTGTCTTCTCAGACATAGTGAGCAAGGTTGCCAATGCAGAGCATACTTAGGCTACCCCCCTTTTAGGTAACCTCGGAGAGCCTGCTGTCGAACCAAGTCCCGCAGGCTCCCCTCTTACCTGCTCCATGCTGCAGGATGTTTGTTTAGCAAAACGTTCCAATCTTCTCCCATCTCCGTGGGTAGCGTAATAGACCTTCAGGCCCTGGGGTCCTATGAAGGTACCCACTGTCCTGGACCTATATAGCACCCTGGCAAACAGGAACTTATGGTCTTTACGAACTCCAAGTCCTGGGCCCAGGGTCCAGCCCTCCAAAGAGGAGCATTATAGGCGAAACCCCACGGTTTGGGGCCCGGGTACTGTCCACTTTGGCACTGAGGCTCCTTGGACAGATCCGGTTAGCCCGCCCTTAATCCCAAGGATGTGGAGCAAAGCTATTCCGTGACTAACACCTAAGACACTGGCGAAAAAACTGAGGGACTCCCTCTAGGGGAGGGGGTTATATAGGGAGGGGACTTCCTGTTTGAGATTGCCAGTGTCCACACCTGAAGGTACTCCATATAACCCATATAGTAATGAATATGCCGCTCTGTGTCCCGTGATGTACGAGAAAGAAATTGAGATTTATAGCTAACGTGTCCTTGTTGATACTCAGTTATTATTTTCAGCCAATTCTATTTTTCATGCCAATTATTGTTATTTTTGCCTTATATTTTTAAAGTCAGCAGCTACAAACACTGTAGCTGCTGACATTTAATAAGGACACTTACCTGTCCTACTCGCCCGCGATGTCAGCCCCCCCGAGGCCGATCCCTGGATCCTAGCAGCTCCCGACGCCGCCATCCTCAGTAAGGGAAACAGTGCAGCTTCACTGCCCATTTCCTAGTGCGCATTCCCGAGCCGCGTGGCTCTTTGTGAATGGGCTGGCTGCTCTCTGGGATACACACAGTTCCCCTTCGGCATATCAACCACTATTTCTGGTAAGTATATAAAAAAAAAAAAAAAATCTTTTTATTTTATTTATTTTTTTAGGATTTTTTTGAAAAAACAATTTCAGGGTTGTCTTTAACCACTTGAGACCCGGACCTTTAGGCAGGTAAAGGACCTGGCCAGTTTTTGCAAATCGGCACTGCGTTGTTTTTAACTGACAATTGCGCAGTCGTGCGACGTGGCTCCCAGACGTACCTGTATGTGCTTGTGCCCAGCCGTGCCATTCTGCCGACGTATATGTGCAGGAGGCGGTCCTTAAGTGGTTAAGTACAAAAGAGAAAGGACAGAAAAAAACGGACAGACTGTGGAGGAGAATTTTCTTGCTGAGCATTACATCTAACAAGCCTCAACTGTCACTTCTTTCACCCAGTGTTAAATATGAACCAGGGAATATGGGCGGTATAGACAATAAGATTTTTTTTGTTGAGGGCACTCTTTCCATATACAGGTGCATCTCAAAAAATTTGAATATCGTCAAAAAGTTAATTTATTTTAGTAATTCAAATATAAAAGTGAAACACATATATTTTAGATTGATATGTTAAACACAGAGTGATATATTTCAAGCATTTGTTTTTTCTTTTTTAATTTTGATGATTATAGCTTACAGCTAGTAAAAACCCCAAATTCTGTATCTCAGAAAATTAGAACATACATAAGACCAATAAAAAAAAAAGGGGATTTTTAATACAGAAATGTTGGCTTACTGAAAAGTATGTCCATGTACAGTATAGTATGCACTATACCAATACTTGGTCGGGGCTCCTTTTGCGCGAATTACTGCATCGATTTGGCGTGGCATTGAGGCGATCAGCCCGTGGCACTGCTGTGGGGTTATGGAAGCTCAGGTTGCTTTGATAGCGGCCTTCAGCTCATCTGCATTATTTGGTCTGGTGTATCTCATCTTCCTCTTGACAATATCTCACAGATTCTCTATGTGGTTTAGTTCAGGCGAGTTTGCTGGCCAATCATGCACAGTGATACCAGGTATTGGTACTTTTGGCAGTTTGGGCAGGTGCCAAGTCCTGCTGGAAAATTAAATCAACATCTCCATAAAGCTGGTCAACAGAAGGAAGCATGAAGTGCTCTAGAATTTCCTGGTAGAGGGCTGCGCTTACTTTGGACTTGATAAAACATAGTGGACCAACACCAGCAGATGACATGGCTCCCCAAATAATCACGGACTGTGAAAACTTTATACCGGACCTTATGCAACTTGGTTTCTGTGCCTCTCCACTCTTTCTCCAGACTCTGGGACCTTGATTTCCAAATTAAATGCAACATTTTCCACAGTCCATAATGATTTGGGGAGCCATGTCATCTGCTGGTGTTGGTCCACTGTGTTTTATCAAGTCCAAAGTCAGTGCAGCCCTCTACCAGGAAATTACAGAGCACTTTATGCTTCCCTCTGCTGACCAGCTTTATGGAGATGCCGATTTCATTTTCCAGCAGGACTTGGCACCTGCCACACTACCAAAAGTACCAATACCTGGTTTAATGATCTTGGTATGACTGTGCTTGATTGACCAGCAAACCTCGCCTGACCTACACCCCATATAGAATCTATGGGGAATTGTCAAGAGGAAGAAGTGAGACACCAGACCCAACAATGCAGACGAGCTGAAGGCCGCTATCAAAGAAATCATAGGCTGCCATAAAACCTTAGCAGTGCCACAGGCTGATCGCCTCCATGCCTTGCTGCATTGGTGCAGTAATTCATGCAAAAGGAGCCCTGAGCAAGTGTTGTATAGTGCATACTATACCATACAGAGACTTACTTTTCAGTAAGCCAACATTAAACATAGACATTAGGGTTGTCCCGATACCACTTTTTTAGGACCGAGTACAAGTACCGATACTTTTTTTCATGTACTCGCCGATACCAAATACCGATACTTTTTTTAAATTTACAGCCATGTCCCCCACATATTGCAGCCATGTCCCCCACATATTGCAGCCATGTCCTGTCCCCCACATATTGCAGCCATGTCCTGTCCCCCACATATTGCAGCCATGTCCTGTCCCCCACTTAATCAGCCATGTCCTGTCCCCCACATATGCAGCCATGTCCTGTCCCCTATATTGCAGCCATGTCCCCCAAACCTGTAGTAGATGCCGCCGCCGCCGCCGCTGCTGCCGGGTTAATCCCCGTGCAATACAAGCGCGCATTACAAGCTTTCGTTTGTATACTTGTAATGCCCGCCTCGCCATGTATAGACACTCCCCTTCTCGGGATTGTACGGATCCATCCAATCCCGAGCAAGGGGGAGTGTCTATACACGGATCCGTGCATTGACACTCCCCCTTGCTCGGGATTGGACCGATCCATCCAATCCCGAGAAGGGGAGTGTCTATACATGGCAAGGCGGGCATTACAAGTATTCAAACGAAAGCTTGTAATGCGCGCTGTATTGCACAGGGATTAACGCGGCGGTATGCGGCGGGGAAGTATTCTATTTAGGTATCGGGGGTATTTGCGGGAGTACAAGTACTCCCGCAAATACTCGGTATCGGTCCCGATACTGATACTAGTATCGGTATCGGGACAACCCTAATAGACATGCTTAAAATATATCACTCTGTATGTAATGAATCTATATAATACTGTATATGTTTCATTTTTTGAATTAAATTACCAAAATAAATGAACTATTTGATAATATTCTTATGTTTTTGAGATGCACCTGTATAAGCCCTTTCCTGTCTTGATGACACAATACGTAATGATTATCTTCCCAACAGGGACATGAACCTGACAGAGGATAGCAAGCCATTGCCTTCTCCGTACATAATCTGAAAAAATGTCTTGATCTATTATTCATATTCATCTGGCATTTAAGTAGACCTGAATTGATAAATATATTTATTTTAAACAGTTAGCGAATGTTAAAGGGGTTGTAAAGGTAATTTTTTTTCCTAAATAGCTTCCTTTACCTTAGTGCAGTCCTCCTTCACTTACCTCGTCCTTCCATTTTGCTTGTAAATGTCCTTATTTCTTCAGAGAAATCCTCACTTTCTGTCTGTAACTCCACACAGTAATGCAAGGCTTTCTCCCTGGTGTGGAGTGTCGTGCTCGCCCCCTCACTTGGACTACAGGAGAGTTAGGACACTCTACGTTGCAGATAGAGAAAGGAGCTGTGTGTTAGTGGGCGTCCTGACTCTCCTATAGTCCAAAGGAGGGGGAGCACTACACTCCACACCAGGGAGAAAGCCTTGTATTAATGTGTGGAGTTACATCAGACAGAAGAACAGGAAGTGAGGATTTCTCAGAAGAAATAAGGACATTTAAAAGCAAAATGGAAGGAAGAGGTAAGTGAAGGAGGACTGCACTAAGGTAAAGGATGCTATTTAGGAAAGAAAAATTGTACCTTTACAACCCCTTTAATAGAAAATCATCTGTAAAATTGTGTCACATGGACGTAAATGTACATGTAAACCATATGTTGTAATGATTGTTTAGCTTTCATGAAAAGGATTTCATTTTTGGCAAGTATTCCATCAGATAAGGTTGGATAAGGTTGTTGATTTACTAAAGGCACATAGGATGTTAACTTTGGAAGAGCTTAGTGAATAAGGTGAAGCTCTGCTGACTTCCATCATCCAATCATGTGTAAGCAAAACATATTTACCGTATTTATCGGCGTATAACATGCACCCTAACTTTAAGGTCACGTACACACAATCAGACCAGTCCGATGAAACTGGTCCAACGGACCATTTTCATCGGACCATGCTGAAGTGGTCTGATGGTCTGATGTGTGTACACACCATCGGGCCAGAACGCGGTGACGTAGAACACAACGACGTGCTGAAAAAACGAAGTTCAATGCTTCCAAGCATGCGTCGACTTGATTCTGAGCATGCGCAGGTTTTTGGTCCGATGCTTTTGCGTACTAACCATCGAATCTGTCCAACGGACAGGTGTCCGCCGGACAGATTTTAAAGCAAGTTTTAAAACTTTGGTCCGACGGACAACGGTCCGATAGGCCATACACACCATCGAATTGGTCCGATGAAACTGGTCTCCATGGTCCGATGGACCGGTCTGATCATGTGTACGCAGCCTAAAAGGGGAAGTTTCAGGAAAAAAAACTTTCCACAGCCCCTGCGTATAACACACAGGCACAGTTTACCCTCTATTTTCAGGGTAAAAAAGTGAGTGTTATATGCCAATAAATACAGTACTTTGCACCTGATTGGGTATTCTTTACAAAGTGGAAAATCACCACATTCACTTACCCCTGGGATAAATTTCATTGCAAAGTGAACAGCATATTTGCCTTTAGTAAATCGGCCCTAATGTGAAAGTTTACACAAAATATTTTACCAGAGTGATACATATGTCATAAAGTGTATCTACAGCCCAAACTTTTTTCCCTGTTTGTGTCTTCTTTGGAGGATTTTGCTTTGTTTCCCTTCTTAGGGACACAACAGGAAACAAGTGAAAATCTCTCCAAATTGGAAAGAAGTCTCCTCATATATAAGTACCACAATAACAGGATTCCCAATTGAGAATTCCCCCTCACCTGTTACAGTGACAACCATACAATTTAGTAGTTTCTATTTATTTATGATACAGTGATAATGATCACTGGAGCATTTAGAGCCTATATGGTGGTGGTGGAGCTTATAGGGCGAATCTCCCTATTGGGGACAGAGACAGCAACTAAAAGCTTACTGAAGTTCTAATGCTTCCTTACATAATCCAGAACTAGAAAAGTTTTAGTTATAAAAACAATGGGGTTGATTTACTAAAACTGGAGAGTGCAAAATCTGTTGCAACTATGCCCGATGGCCAATCGGCTGCTAACTTTAGCTTGTTCAATTAGGCTTTGACCAAAAAAGAATGGAAGCTGATTGGTTTCTATGCAGAGCTGCACCAGATATTGCACTTTCCAGTCTTAGTAAAGGCAGTCCCTGAGTTACAAACAAGACAGGGACTGTAGGTTTGTTTTTAAGTTGAATCTGTTTGTAAGTTGGAACATGTACATTTTTTAAGCGTAGCTCCAGCCAAAAAAAAAATTTTTTTAAGCTTTTTGGATAGCATAAGGAAGGGTTATCACCCCTGTAACATTTGTTTTGTTGTCTGTGCCCCTGTTCAGAAGATTTCACCTCACTTTCTGTCCCAATGACAATTGGATTTTGAACATTTTGGATTGTTAGGGAAACAAGGATTGGTAATAAAGCATTAGTGGAGACACCTTTTTCCCATAATAATTCTTACATGAGAGAATTTCCCTTCTGAGGCCTCATACACACGACCGAGGAACTCGTCGGAAAAGACACATCGTTTTCCTCGACGAGTTCCTTGTTAGGCTTGTCGAGAAACTTGACAAGCTGTCTTTGCGTACACACAGTCAAGACCAAATCTCCTCGTTCTCGAAAAGTGCAAATCGTATCTCTCCAAATTTTTACTTAACACGCAGTAAGATGAGATTAAGCAGCCCCAAGGATTGTGCCAGTGGAATCGAACTTCCCCTGCCGTCTATGTGTTGTGTACGTCACCGCTTTTGAGAACAAGGAGATTTGGTCTTGACTGTTTGTACGCAAAGACAGCTTGTCGAGTTTCTCGACAAAGCCCAACAAGGAACTCGTCGAGGAAAACGATGTGTCTTTTCCGACAAGTTCCTCAATCGTGTGTACGAGGCCTTGCAGCAAGACAAATGTGGTATCTCCACTACAAACGTTACTTTTACCGAAGGTGCGCTCCCGTCTCATACTTTATTCTGAGCATGCGCGGGTTTCTAAGCATACACACCAATGTGTTTCTCGTTGAAAACCAGCCCGACGAGGAACACGACGAGGAAATTGAGACTCCCGATGAGGAAAAAGAGAACTTGTTCTCTGTTTTCCTCGTCGAGTTCCACGTCAGTTTTCTCGATAAAAAGCATACACATGACCGTTTTCCTCAGCAAAAAAGCTCTGCCACCAAGTTTCTTGATGGATTCTGTCGAGGAAAACGGTCGTGTGTATGAGGCCTGAGGGGTAGATTTCCTCTCTCTTCCTGTTGCCTCCCTCCATTTGTAAGTAGGACTCATTTGTAAGTCGGATGTTTGTAAGTAGGGTGCCGCCTGTAAATCAATACCACTGTTAATAATTGTGGAATCGTATGATCTCCTGAATGTGTTTACACCCTCAGTCTTAGTACATATTATTCCAACTTCAGCTGCAGTTTGGCTCATTTTGCATAGACCTTCACAGTCTAATGAGCACGCAATAACATGAAAAGATTACTGCTCTACCGGGCTGAACATCCTTAGATCACACATGTAAATGAAGGTGAGCGTGATTCATTGCGGCTGTTTTGTAGTCATTTCATTTGGGGTCTTGAAAAAAATTACATATTAGGGGTCACAGCTGTAAACAGTAGAAGACTAATAACCTTTTTTTTTTCTAAGCTCTCTGCATAATACCCAAAACATGTGTATATTAAATAAGACCAATTTAAATCGATTAACTTTGGGGCACCAATTGTCCCGATAGCAGAAATGTTCAAAGGTAGATTTTCAATGCTCGGCACTTCTTTTGATCTGCTAATATAAAAAGCACTGCTTCCTATTTAATCTTTCCAAGCTCGATCTTACTTTTACAGCAAACAATTACATTACAGAGCATTATAAATTATATTAATTTAGTGCTAGTACAGAACGGAGTAATTGTTACACAGGTTTAATTTCACTAACACTGCTAATTAATTGATAGGTCATTTGTAGTAACACAAGCGCGCCATTGGTTGTCTCTTAACAACAACAATGCATAACAAGCAAAAAGTTGCAGCCAAGAAAGCTCTATGTTTTTTTTTTTTTTTTTTTTTTTTAGCAAATTATCTATAAAGCAATTCAAGCATTTTTTTTTTTTTTTAATTACATATAGCATATAACACACAAGATTGCCTTTCCTGTATGCCCAGAGGATTTATTCATTTATTTAGTGCAGCGATAGCGCAGCAATAAATCCATTCCCAAGCCTTTTGTTCCTTGAGTCTGTTCTGTTCATGAACCTTGTTAAACATGAATGACCCAAGCTTCACTGAGCAGACACAATACAAACACGTGGAAAACCTTACCATGCAAGGAGTACACAAAAAGCAGCGACTCAGCCTTCACTTTGCTGATTGGCCCGATGAAACAGAAGATTAAAGATTCATTTGTCCTACATAGTATGTAAACCATCTTTACGTTTTATTTGCATGCTGTCATGAGTGGGATTTTGCACCTGGCATTCATGCCATCGGCATATTCATTTTACTTGTAAAAACAACAGCGTTCCATATTTCACATGATGTTGAAGGACAGGAACAGGAACCTTTGTTAATGTTTGTTTTGTAGGGGTCTCCTTTGTGGTGTAATGCTCCAAGCTACAGGACATCAGTTTGTTGATGCTTTTAGAAAATATGTTTGTGCCATTTTAGTATGTAGCATGCAGTAACTTTATGTTTGTTTAATTAGGAGGATGCAAATGGTTCCCAAAGCAGTCAAACTAACAAATAGGGGGGAAAAAAAAAATCTTTTGGATTAAAAGGCTTGAAATTCCTGACAGATTTGTTAATTCATTCAACAGATTTTATCGGTAATCTTCCATAAATATTAAGAATAATTAATTGAAGGAGATTTACTAAAACTGGTGCACACAGAATCTGGTGCATTTGTGCATAGGAAGCAATCAGCTTTTAACTTCAGCTTGTTCAAATAAGCTTTGACAATAAGGCCCCTTTCACATTGGGGCTGGAGCCGCGCTGGCGGTATAGCGGCGCTAAAAATAGCAGCACTATACCACCGGAATTGCGGCGAGTTGCGACCGCTAACGGTGCGGTATTAACCCCCGCTAGCGGCCGTGAAATGGTTAATACAGCGGTTTCTCCTTGTTTTCCATGGGAAGGAGCAGTATACATGCCGCTCCTCTCACCGCTCCAAAGATGCTGCTGACAGGAGATTTTTTTCTCTCCCGCCAGCCCATCGCCTCAGTGTAAAAGCCCTCGGGCTTTCACATTGAGGATGCAGTGAAGGAGTTTTTCAGGTGGTATAACAGCGCTATTTTTAGCGCTGTACCGCCTGAAAAACACCTCAATGTGAAAGGGGTTTAACACCTAGAAGCTGATTGGTGACTATGCACAGCTGCACCAGACTCAGTGTACACCAGTTTTAGTTAATACCCCCCACTGCGTGGTATGTGGGGTAGTATAAAAAGGTATCATGTAGTTCAGTGCCATAAATCAGGGTATATTTTTCTATGCATGTACACATACTGCATTGGCTGATTAGGCATCACACACACTACCTGTAATTCATAAAGACTGGTGCAAACACATTTATCAAAAGTGTCTCTCGTGAGTTCTAGAATTGGCAGAGCATGCGCCAAATTCATGTACCTCTAATGAAAAACTCCAAACGCACATGTTCCTGCACAAATGACTGTAATTTTTAATTGGGTGCTGAAGCAACCATCGGCTGGAGCCGCATGCAGTCATGAAGACAAAATGTCACCAGCACACCAGGATCTCCAAAAATGGGTCCAAGAACTTTAATCACATAGTTAAAAAAAGGAAACGTTTCGGATCCATGCTGGACCCCTTCATCAGGCATGTGACCACCCCCCTGATGAAGGGGTCCTGTGTGGCTCCGAAACATCACGTTTTTTAACCCATTTTTGGAGATCCTGGTGTGCTGGTGACATTGTTTCTTCAAATTCATGTACCTGTTTAGAACTTTGACTTGAATTTGGCGCATGCTGCTATACATTTAGAATGCACGTGAGACAGTTTTGCAAAAAAATGTCTGTGCTAGTTTCTCTCTCTGTGTATGCTAAAAGTGAGTAGCTCTTAGGCTTGATTCACACCTATGCATTTTTAGTGCTTTTTGCATTTTGCAGATTTGCACTACGAACGTGTTCCATAGGATACCATGGTAAATGGACCATAGTGCAAACCTGCAAAAAGCACAAAAAATGCATAGGTGTGAATCCAGCCTTATTAAGCTCCACTTTCATAAGATATGAACCGTCTGTATTTTATTAAGACTTTAAGACTTTGCCGCATTCATTTCGCCATAAGCCTCGTACACACGACCTGTTTTCCCGACAGGAAAACTGCCAAGAGAGCTTTTGGCCAGGAAAACTGGATGTATGTATGCTTCCTCGCAGTTTTCCTGTCATGAAAACAGCCAGAAATCCTGGCGGGAAAATAGAGAACCTGCTCTCTATTTTCCCGTCGGGATTCCCGCCGTTTTTTCCCCGCCAGATCTACTACTTACCTATGGGAAACAATATGAGGCAGTGGCGATGCAGCATACCTACCGCCGGGATTCCCGACCTAAGCTCCATGGCAGTTTTTCTGCCAGGTTCTCGGCTTTCCCCTCGGTTTTCTCAGCTGACTTTTTACCGCCGAGAAAACCGAGTGTGTGTAGAGGGCTTAAGTGTTAGGGCTCTTTCACACAGAGCGCCCGTTCAGATCTGCCTGCCAGTTTTTTTGCGGACCTGAACGGGCGCTCTGTGATCCTCTATGGAGCCGCGGATGTCAGCGGTAACATGCCCGCTGACATCCGACCCGCTCCGATCCGCCAAAGTATGACGGAGGAAAAACCTACTTTTCCATCCGTCTGGCGGATCGGATGAACACGGACACACGGTCCATGTTCATCTACCCCCCCCATAGAGGAGAGCGGAGAAAAATTACTGATCCGACCCGTGTGAAAGAGCCCTTAAGGTGGTGCATGTAAGGACTATCTAAATTTGGTGCATAAGTCGCTGTCAGAGCCAAAAGTGTCTCAAATCCTTTATGAATTTAGTCTCATACTTTAACAAAAGGGATTTGCGCCAGGAAAGTGCCACAGCAGCTTTATTGAATTCTCCCCACCCACTGCATCTTAAATTTTGACATATGTAGAGAAAATAGCAATGTAAATGTTATATCACATGTAAGCTCTAACAATGAGCTTATTTTATTTGTTCTTTTGTTCTGTTAAATATACAGTTGTAAGCGTTTTGTTAAATCTATTTTGTAAGTGGAATAAAAATACCTGTTGATTGTGCTGGAAATTTATTGAGTTGATAAATTCCTGTGCTTTCTGTCTCTTCTCCATTGTTAGCATGTAACATTGTTTCCATCTACTCTGTGGACTATGGAACCACCCCCTGCCCGTGTTATGGAAAAGAAGAGAGAGAATGTTCTATAGTCCACCATAGCGTTTGCAGTTGCAAGGCAGTATATGACTGGCCAGAAGATGGATTACTTTGATGCAATTAATCAGCTTAAACATGTATTGCTATATATTTGAACTAAACATCCCTGTTTTTTGTATTGCATAGTTTGCTAGAAAAAGTGTATAGCAGTGTGCAGAGGGTCCATCCAGAATTTGTAGTGTTAATATGTGGTTACACCTCTTTAGCACCTGATAGTTTAAATACATCTACAAGCTATTGTTGTAATGCAGGTCAGTGACTAGATGTGGACCTAGTCACTCTGCCCCACCTTGGGTCTTTATGCCTCATGTTGGCATGATGTCCACCATAGCATTAGCAGTGGCAAGGCAATGTAGAACTGGCTAGAATTGGGATTATTTTGACGCAGTTGGTCAGCTTAAACATGTATTGCAATATAGGTGAACTAAATATCCCTGTTTTCCATTGCATAGTTTGCTGGAAAGGGTGTAGCAGTGTGCAGAGGGTCCAGATTCGTCAATTTGTAATTTGTAGTGTTCTATAGTCCTAACACTTCCTGTCATAGGGTCATAGGGTAACAATGCCGCTTCTCCACATATACTGTACAGTGAGTGAGAGTTGTCACCCAAGGCAGGGCAAGAAGTGTGTGATCTGTGTGAAGTGGGCCTATATCACTGGATTTACTGATTGTATAATTACATGCAGTAATTGCACTGGTCCGTGACAGGTTTAATTTAGGCGTTAGGAACAATCAACATTGTATTGTCCAGGAAGTTGGCCATTATCCTCCATGACTTAAACGGGATAGTATAAATTCAGAATACTTCCGTTAGGTTGCCTCTGTTGGGGTTGTATAGCCAAGCATGTTCCCCAGATATAGTGAAAGGTTGAGCACAGGACCCCAGGTTACAAACTCTGCTTAATTTTAGAATGCAGGTGCATGTGTTAGAACATCATTAGTTAGGAAAATAAATGTGAGAATATACAAGGTTTCCTAAATTCCTAATGATATCTAATGTCTATGGACAGCATTTGAGAAGGACAAAAATTTGAACAGAGCACATGTTCCTTTTTAATTATATTTACTTGCAAAATAAATGGCTCCATCTCTAGTAAAGACTGCGGAATCAGGATTGTTTATAATTTGTATCCTACTCCTACATTAGCTGTATGTCCTTGTACTGTGCCTAATAACAGACTGCTCTTGAGCAACCAATAGACTTAGTTAACCTCTCTGAAAATGAAGTGGAATGTACTGTAAGCTTTAGAAATAATGAACTGCACAAACCCTCTGAAAGCACACAGGCAATTTGTAGACTATACATTTATCTAATCCGGTGAATATATCAGTTTGCTATGTTTTAGTAACAGCAAAATGCATCAAAGGTGGATGTTGCAAACACCCACTCTGAAATTTGTAGCAATGAGGATTCTAAATGAAAAATGTATTGATTGCATCTAAACGTTTCCAGTATATTTAACTGTAACCTATCCAAATAAGTGTTACTTGACTTTTTTAAGCGTGTGACCTATACAAGTGAATTTAGACCCACTTCCCTAACTTAGATTATCTCCCATCCTCACTCTACTCATTAACCCAATATGTAGAAATCACCTTGTACACATTACCCGACAGAAGTTTAAGGCTCACTGGGCTCTCGTACTGATGTTACTTTCAGCCCTTAGCCAGAGTAGCAGGGAAGGACCTGTGTGGCAGCCCTACTGATCTTCTGCCTCTGCCCGAGCATTAAATCAGTAGCACTCCCTGCAGCAATACAGTACCAGGACAAGAATTTAAGTGAGCCCTGAACTGCTAAAACAACCCATTTGCAGTGTTGCCAGTTGTAGTTCTCACCACATTCAGTAGGTGGTGTCTTGCCATGTGTGGATGGAGTGGAGACTTGGAGGAATGATGTTTCTGTGCAACCTCCTTAGGCATCACAGGGAGATCAACTGTCCAACTGGACGCTGACAGTGGCTTTATTTGGCCATCTTGGATGGGACAGCCCTTATAAAAAGGGGACTCTGCCAGGATTTGCATTGTGAATAGATAGAATACGAACAGGAACCTGCTCATTAGGGACATAGATTTAGTGTCACGGAAAGGTTCCAGTACAAGGAGGGCAAGTGTATGGATACCACCGGACACCCCTCAAGTGCCTGTCACCAGAGCTGCTTAGACCCTTCTGAAATTCGAGCTGAGTCTGCCACACTGCCAGTCAGGCAACCCACATGCAGATGCTGTCCCAGTCAAGTAGGCCTTGCTGATAATAAGCCTAAAGCCTTGTACAAACGATACCATTGTTGGCCAACCGAGCATCTGATTTTTGTCCAAAGGGCGTGTGCCAGGAACTTGTCTTGCATACTAACGGTACACAATTGTCAGCCAACAAACACGAACGTACTGACATACTACCAGGAATTTCAGCTCTTGAGCGACACCTGATACAAAAATCAGACAACAGACCATTATCCGCCAAAAATTTACTAGCCTGCCATCCAACATTTGTGGAAATTTTTTTAAGAAGGACCATACTAACGGTCAGATTTTAGGACAACAGTCTGTCATCAGACAATCCCCTGCCAGCAATCAGGTGTACGAGGCTTAAGATCCCTTCCACAGTGAGGTGCTCAAAAACTGCCGATAAAGCTTTGGACATTCTTGCGTTGCTTTTGCAGGGCTTTAGGGCCATTTGCAGGGCGTTAGGGCTGCTTATGCTGCGCTTTTTTTAATGTCATGTAAAAACGTGACCAAAAAAAAAAAAATGAAAGAAGAAGCCATTTTGCGGCACTTTGAAAGTCCTTCCCATTGATTTCAATGGACAGGGTTGTTTTTAAGGTACTTTTTAACCACTTAAGACCCGGACCAAAATGCAGGTAAAGGACCTTGCCCCTTTTTGCGATTCGGCACTGCGTCGCTTTAACTGACAATTGCGCGGGTCGTGCGACGTGGCTCCCAAACAAAATTGGTGTCCTTTTTCCCCACAAATAGAGCTTTCTTTTTGTGGTATTTGATCACCTCTGCGGTTTTTATTGCAAACAAAAATAGAGCGACAATTTTGAAAAATGCAATATTTATTTACTTTTTGCTATAATAAATATCCCCCCAAAATATATATAAAACAATGTTTTTCCTCAGTTTAGGCTGATACGTATTCTTCTACCTATTTTTGGTAAAAAAAAATCGCAATAAGCATTTATCGATTGGTTTTCGCAAAATTTATAGCGTTTCCAAAATAAGGGATAGTTTTATTGCATTTTTATTAATTTTTTTTTTACTACTAATGGCGGCGTTCAACGATTTTTTTTCGTGACTGCGACATTATGGCGGACACTTCGGACAATTTTGACACATTTTTGGGACAATTGTAACCTTCACAGCAAAAAATGCATTTAAATTGCATTGTTGACAGTTGCAGTTTGGGAGTTAACCACAAGGGGGGCGCTGTAGGGGTTATGTGTTCCCTGTGTGTGTTTACAACTGTAGGGGGGTGTGGCTGTAGGTGTGACGTCATCGATCGCGTTCCCCCCTATAAAAAGGATGACGACGATCGATGCTGCCGCCACAGTGAAGCACGGGGAAGCCGTGTTTACACACGGCTCTCCCCGTTGTTCAGCTCCGGGGACCGATCGCCGCACTCCCGGTCACGGAGCTTTGGACCAGGTCATGGGAGCACGCCCGCGGGTGCGCGTCCGTGACCCACGGCTGGGTACTAAAACCAACGTAAATATAAGTGGATGTGCCCAGCCGTGCCATTCTGCCCCACGTATATGTGCAGGAGGCGGTCCTTAAGTTAAAGCACTCCAAACATGCCCCAAAGCAGGGTCAAGTCTTGGGGAAAAAGTGTGGGAACTCCCACCCAAGATCCACTCCCCCACCAAAAAAAAAAATGATACGCTCATTAATGCTCACTAAACCGCATGTTTTTTTTTTTGATCCACTGTACCTTAGTAATCCTTTATGTTACTGGTCGCTTCCTGTATATGGATTCATCGGGTAGTGTGCGGGTATTCCGTCACTTCCTCAATGCCGCAATTTATACTGGGAACTTTTGTCATTGTTCTCAGAGACATTGCAGAGGTCTGCCTCGAGTTATCATGGGATTTAGAAAGAACTTTAAGCAAGTTCTTTCTAAATCCCACGATAACTTGCGGCAGACCTCCGCAATGTTTCCTGGGAACAATGACAAAAGCTCCTAGGAGACATTGCGGAATCGAGGAAGTGACTGAATATCCAAACACTACCCAAAGAATCCATATACAGGAAGAGGCAGTAACATAAAGGATTACTAAGGTTCACCTGCCCCTGACAGTGACTCGAGCTGGGCATCACCGTTTAGTGATGGATTGGCTCGGGCGGCTCGGTTGCTCTCGGCTGCTCTAACCCTGCAAAGGGAACTGCGTTCCTGCTGTGAAAAAAGTGCAGGAACTCCGTTCCCACGCATTCCCGCAGGACTTGAGCCCTGCCCCAAAGATGCTGCTTGCAGGACTTTTTGCACTGCCCCGCCAGTCGCACCGCCCTAGTGTAAAATAATCTGTTAAAATGAATGGGAAGCAGTTTTCAGGCGGTATTAGCACTTTAGTGTGAAAGGGGTCTTACAGTTTCTGCAATACCTCTGCATATGTATGTGTTGATGCTGCTTGACCTGTTGGAATTGCCAGTAAGACCACTACTGTCCACACTACCTCAAAACTATTAGTGCCTACACCTGCATAATGTTGGGGACTGTTCTGTTGCTGAACAAAGTATTATTCCTACCTGCTACTACAAGTGTTACTGCCTCTGTTACTACAGATATTACTGCCTCTGTTACTACCAGTGTCTGCCTGTGCAGGAATGTGGGATGTTCTGGGTGCTTCTGGCCATGCAGCACATGAAGTACTACAGTGTGGAATGTGGCAAGATAGCTGCTCGGAGGTATCCAGGACCAGCACAAGCAGCCGGCATTGAGGTCGTTCGTAATTCAAGGACTGCCTGTATCCCAAAACAGAGCAAATAAAAAAGTTGATTTGTTAGGGGTTGCATATATTTTAAAGTGGACCTTTAAAGAAACAACACTCTAAACACTGTGCTGAATATTGTTAATAATGGTATTTTTCATAATGTTTTTGTAATGTTCAAAATTAAAAGCATGCTTTAACCACTTGCCGACTGCTGCACAGCGATATACGTCGGCAGAATGGCAGCAGTGGGCAAATGGGCGTACAGGTACGTCCCCTTTAAGAAGAAGCGAACATGACCGCGGGCCCAGCAAACTCGATGTTCGCCGGTGGCCTGCGATCGTGTCACAGAGAGGCAGAACAGGCAGATGCCTATGTAAACAAGGCATTTCCCTGTTCTGCCTACTGACAGGACACTGATCTTCTGCTCCATGCCATCAGGAGCAGTGTTTAGTGTCATGTCACTGGTAGCCCACCCCCCCCCCCCCCAGTTAGAATCACTCCCTAGGTCACATTTAACCCTTTCCTCGCCCCCTAGTGGTTAACCCCTTCCCTGCCAATGTAATTTACATAGTAACCAGTGCATTTTTATAGCACTGATCGCTGTATAAATGGTCCCAAAATAGCGTCAAAAGTGTCTGCTATAATGTCTCAGTCACAATGAAAATTGCAGATCGCTGCCATTACTAGTAAAAAAAATAAATAATAAAAATGCCATAAAACTATCCCCTATTTTGTAGACGCTAAAACTTTTGCGCAATCCACTTAATATATGCTTATTGCGATTTTTCTACCAAAAATATGTAGAAGAATAGATATCGGCCTAAACTGAAGAAAAAAATAGTTTATATATATATATATATATATATATATATATATATATAGGGGGATATTTATTATAGCAAAAAGTAAAAATATTGCTTTTTTTTTTTTCAAAATTTACGCTTTTCTTTTGCTCATAGTGCAAAAAATATTTAAAATCGCAGAGGTGATCAAATACCACCGAAAGGAAGCTCAATTTGTGGGAAAAAGGACGTCAATTTTGTTGGGTGCTACGTTGCAATTGTCAGTAAAAGCGACGCAGTGCAGAATCACAAAAAGTGCACTGGTCAGGTAGGGGGTAAATTCTTCCAGAGCTGAAGTGGTTAAGTAACATCTTATTTGGGATTCCTGTATCATAAATACATAAATCCATATGCAAAGCTGCAAATGAAAATGTTTCTGTAATATTTTAGTGATGCATTGCCTCTGATGTATAGATTTTTCCAGGCATACTGATTTTTCATTTATATTGGATGATTACACCTGGCAGTATTGCAAGACCACAACAGGACATGGATTCGGGCACTGATTACCCACACAGGTTAACTTGGCAAATGGAATGAAAGATTTTATTTCCAAGGGCAGGCAGAAGTGCAAGATAATGCTTTGTGGCTGATCCTCCAAAGATTCATTATGCAAATGTGTGAAATTGTCTAATTCTGTAGGCTGGACTGCATTCAGTGATTAGAAAATGGCCTTTGCCACCTCTGACATGAGCAGCAGTGATCAGATCTTCTACCTAAAACAGATGAAACTAAGACAGACTACCACAGGTACCAAAGTACATTTAGAAAAATTATAATTAAACAATAAGAAAATATATTTTTTTTTTTGCCTACATAATTCACTCAAAGCTAATATTTAATGTTTTCCATAGCTGTTGGTATATTTTAGCACATGCAGACCTCTTAGATCTTTCAGGGTAAATTTTCCACGTGAATTCTCAGTTCTATTCAACTGTAACAGTCATTCCAAATGCTCCCTGCATGGTGCAGAGTGAAGAATTACTGGAGAACCCCATTGCAGAGAGTCATACTTTTGTTGTGGCCTTGTGGGAGCGATCAGAAAGACAAACTACTGCAAGGAAACATTTTCACTGGAGTCTCAATATAAAAGATATATAAATGCTGGCAGGTGATCAAAACCTACTGTATATAACATCTAGCTGAACAGTGACAGACTTAAAGGGGTTGTAAAGGCAAAAGTTTTTTTTTTTTTATCTTAATGCATTCTATGGAATAAGATAATAAGCCTTCTGCATGCAGCAGCCTGCATCAGCCCCCCTAATACTTACCTAAGGTCCCTCTCTGTCGAGCGATGTCCATGAGTGCAGGGGCGGACTGACCATTGAGGCACTCGGGCACTGCCCGAGGGCCCCATGCCACTAGGGGGCCCCATCAGGGTTGCCAGGCTCAGTAAAACCAGGGATAGTATGTCAAAATCTGTGTTTTATTTACATCTGTCCCTGATATGTCTGAAACTGACATGCTTTTGATGTGAAAATCCTGAGATTTTAGCTGCCCGCCTCTGCACTGCCTCCTGGCGTGGTGACCACCTGTAAGTCCGGGGGCCCCATAATCTTCTATTGCCCGGGGGCCCCATGAGTTGTCAGTCCGCCCCTGCATGAGTGTCTCACAAACCAAGATTCTCCCTCTTGATTGTCTGAAACACAACAGTGGCTCCATTGGTTCCCTCTGCTGATAATCAAAGTCAGCTAGCCAGGTGCGGACTGACCATTAAGGCACTCGGGCACTGACTGAGGGCCCCATGCCACTAGGGGGCCCCATCAGGGTTGCCAGGCTCATTAAAACCAGGGACAGTATGTAGAAATCTGTGTTTTTTTTTACATCTGTCCCTGATATGTCCAAAACCGACATGCTTTTGATGTGAAAATCCAGAGATTTTAGCTGCCCCGCCTCTGTGTGCCTCCTGGCTTGGTGACCATCCCTAAGCCCGGGGGGCCCCATAATCTTCTATTGCCCGGGGGCCCCATGAGTTGTCAGTCCGTCCCTGCAGTTAGCCAAGCAAGGGAGAGAGGGGGCGGGGCCAGGTCGGGGCTCAGTGTCTGAATGGACACAGGGAGCTGTTAGCTTGGGTGCCCCCATAGCAAGCTGCTTGTTGTGGGGGCACTGAACATGAGGGAGTGGCCAGAAGCACAGAAGAGGGACCCGAGAAGAAGGAGGATCTAGGCTTCTCTGTGCAAATCCACTGCAACAGAGCAGGTAAGTATAACATGTGTGTTATTTTTATAGGCAAAAATACAAGCCTTTACAATCACTTCAATAGATTTTATGTTTAACCACTTGAGTACTAGCCTGTAATACCAATTCATTTCCGCACCACTTTTCCATTTTTCGTTTGACTGAGGATTACTCCATTACTGTATGTAACACTCTATCCAAATGAGTTTTATATATTTTTTTGAATGAGATAGAACTTTCTTGTAGTGTTATTTAATAACTAAATCTTCTTCCAGGTTTTTTTTTATTGTCAAAGCCTCATTGAACAAGCTGTTGTTAAAAGCTGATTGACTACCATGCACACTGCACCAGATTTTTGCGCTCTCCAATTTTATTAAATCAACCCCATGAAGATGAAAAAAAAAAATACAAATCTAGGCAGAAAACTGCTCTCCTGTAAAAAGAAAAAAGGCTGGTATATATGTCATAGGTTTTTGCAAACACACATTCTGATTTCTCTATCAGTTAAGACACCTAAACCAAGTTCTTTCACTTATAGGGCCAGATTCAGGTAGATGGGCAAATCTTTAATTTGGAGTAACGTTTCTCATTTACGTTACTCCGCCGAAACTTTAGGAGCAAGTACTGTTATTTACAAAGCACTTGCTTTTAAAGGTGCGGCTGCGTAGCGAAAATGAGCTGGCAGAATTCAAATTGGGGCGGGTAGGGGGCGTGTATTATTATAACTAGGCGCGATCCCGCGGCGAACGTACTGCGCATGCGTCGACTGTCAGTGCGCATGCTCCAAATTCTGTCAGTGAACGTCAATGACGTCAATCCCCATTCACGGACGTTTTACGCAAACGACTCAAATTTTTTTTTTTCGACGCGATGACGACGGCCATACTTAACATAGGATACTCCACTAGGGGGCTGCTTTATCTTTACGCCGCGTATATCTCTTACGGAAACGTTGGAAAGTCACTGCGTCGGGCCCGAATACGATCGTGAATTGCCGATTCTCGCTGATTAACATACTCTCGGCGTTAATCAGCGGGAACACCCCCGGCGCCATTTTTAAAATTGCATTTCCGATACGACGGCGAAATACAATTACGCCGCTCGTATAGTAACTCCAACCCGGCGTTTCTTGTTTTCTGCTTACAGAAAACAGAAACGCCGGCTCAAAGTGAGAGTTAGGCTGGAGTATCACTGATACTCCAGAGTAACTCTACCTGAATCTGGCCCATAGTGGTAAGCTTAGTACATACATTCTGAATGTCGCCCGGCATTGGCCGGTTCAATAGAAACTGGCCGAAATTTGGGTAGTGTGTGCGGACACCTGTCAAAAGCAATAGGAAAAGGAAATGCCGCTCCAGGTAATGGAACCAGGTAAGCTGGGGAATGGACTCCTCCCAAGGGTGCTAGCCTCGGCTCTCCAACCGGATAAAAAAGAATGAATGGCTGCACACTGAGGTAGTTATGAATCTCTTTATTGTAAAATCCGTAACATGAATAACACCACAGGACAGCTGCGCTTATTCATTACCCTAACACTGTAGCTGCTGACTTTTAATAAGTACACTTACCTGTTCAGGGAGCCCACAATGTGTCCCCCCCCCCCCCAGGCTGATCTATTGGGCAAAGCCGGGCTTCACTCCCTGTTTCCTACTGTGCATGTGGGAGTCGTACGGCACTTTGTGAATGGCCAGCTTGTCTTTTGGGACACACACGGGTCCCAGAAGATAGCCGGGGGGCTTGTCGCAGAAGAAGACATTAAATCCTGCGCCGCAGCCTGCCTGGAACAGAAGTACACTTAGTACTTCAGAAAAGGTGAGTTTGAAAAAGAAAAAAAAATGTTCGCCAAAAATAAGTGGTGGAGTCGTTTTTCCTTTAAGACAACGTTCTAAAAGTGGGTGGAACTCCCCTTGAATTGTTTCAATCAAACAGTCGTTGGCTGCTGCCCGATCCCTAATAAGATATGAGGGGCCATCATTTGCATGTCAATTTAATTGAGCAGATTTATAATATACAAGTATATTAGGGCACTAATTTATCTGTCTTAAGAAACCAAATATGGATTTTGAAACCATTCTGGTCCTGAAAAAGATCACACTTGCTGATAACACTTCTGTATACTATTTGGGCATGTTTACAGTCTTTTTAAATGTATCCATGTAACCAATCATTTACACTCATTATTGTAACTGTGTAGTGCAGGGTATCAGAGTTAGGAGATATAAAAACATTTTTGGAACTGCAGCACTTATGAATTTATAAGATGAAAATCTTTCTAAATAACTCAGAGACATTGGAGTTGATTTTTTTTAAAGAAATTAAAGTGAATGTGGTAAAATGATAATAAAGTCTTGTTTTTTTTTCTTTCTTTAAAAATAACAAACATGTCATACTACGAGTCGGTTCACACTAGGGCGACACGACTTCCAGCACGACTTTCAGAAGCAACTTCAACACGACTTGAGCATGAACCACAGGGCAATCTGGGGAGATTTACAACACGACTTGAAGTCCTTTTCAGGTCAGGAGACATTCCAGTGGCCAATAAAACAACAATCAGCTCCGGGAGAGAGAGGGGGAGGGAGGGTTTGCCTGAGAAATGTATGTTATCTTCCTGGAAAGTAGCTTCAATTAAAACAGTGATCAGACTTGGAAGCGACTTCCATTGAAATCAATGGGTACAAATCGCCTAGAAGTCTGATTGAAGTAGTACAGGAACCTCTTCTGAAGTCGGAGCGACCTCAGTAGTGTGAATTAACACCGCTCCCATTCACTTACATTGCTTTTCTGGACAGCGCGACTTGAGACGACTTCAAGTCGGATCCCAAGTCGCCCCAGTGTGAACCGACTCTTACCTGCTCTGTGTAGTGGTTTTTCACAGAGCAGCCCAGACCCTCCTCTTCTCAGGTCCCCGTCTGCGCTCTTGGATCCTCCCTCCTATCGAGTGCCCCCACAACAAGCAGCTTGCTATGGGGGCACACGAGCCAAGCCGCAGCTCTGTATGTCCATTCAGACACGGAGCCACAGTTTGGGCCCACCCCTCTCTCTCCTGATTGGCTAACTGTTTTGATTGACAGCAGCAGGAGCCAATGGCACCACTGATTTTGATTGACAAGTATCAGGAGGGAGAGTCCCGGATGGCCGAGGCACTCGTGAACATCGTTGGATCGAGATGGGGCTCAGGTAAGCATGAGGGTGGCTGCTGCACACTTACGTATTTTTTTTTTTAATGCATATAATGCATTAGGATAAAAAAAAAAAAAACTTCTGCCTTTAGAATCACTTTAAGCTTTGCCGACTTCCATTATCCAATCATGTGCCAGAAAAAATGCATTTTTTTTAATTTCCTTGCACCTGATTGGGTGCTCTTTGCAAAATGGAAACTTTACCACATTCACAAAATTCTTAGACAAATTTCCTTGCAAAGCGCAACTTCCCTTGCATGGTGAGCAGCCTATTTGCCCTGAGTAAACCAACCCAGTTGCATCTATTGAAATGTTTTAAGCAAGCTTTGGCTAATCATCCCCTACTTTGCATACCTCCCTATCGAATGTACATTCACTTTGTTTAGCACATTGGTACCATATGACTATTTGCATGATATGATTACAGCCTTGTTATTGTTTTGTTAACCCATGATATGCTGCCTTGGAATGCTAGAACATCACAATATGCTTTATCGCTCACTGCCAACATTTTTGCAATAGCTGGTCATAGTTTATATACAGAATTTCAAATTACTCTACAGAAGGGAGAATTACCTTGTGGACTTTGTCATTGTCTAATTATTCTAGTGCTAAAAATTCTATTGGTGGTGAACCTGTTGTTGCTCTAATTTACCATGAAAATGATTAAATCCAGCAGAGCAGCAAAGTAATTTAACACAATTTTCACAGACTTTGATAAATGAAGTACAAGCCTAAACAAATACAATTCACCTTTATGTTTCTCATAGCTAATGTAAATATTGGTTACAACTGTGCCAGACTGTAATAAAAATGAGATGCTTACAGAAGAATTTCCGTATGAACTGTTAGACGTAATTTAGTGTTGTGTCACATTTTATGGTCTTGCGTTACAAGAAAAGAGCAGATTCTACTTGTAATCTGAATTCACATGGACATGCCATCTTTGAAGATTAAACGAGTGCCAGTTTTATAAGAACTGTCAGAGAATGGGAATGCAAGTCCATTACTTAATTTATTGTCAAATGTAGTTAAAACAGACCTAAAGCCAAAAAACTGATTTGACATTCGCCTGCCCCATACTGCCCATCCTTGTATGAGCGGCCAAATAATTACCTGTCACCCCCGGCCTGGTCTGCTTCTGAGTGTAGCTGATTCTTCACTACAGTCCTGACAATCAATGCTTCTTCTTCACACAGAACTAATGTTTAGCTGCCCATTTTAGTTTTTGGGTAGCAGGCATCATGAGGACAGGAACTCCTAGAGTTAATTGACTTAAAGGTGTTGTAAAGGAATTTTTTTTTTTTTTTTTATGAAATGACTGGTTACAGGGTATAGAGACATAATAGTTAACTAATTGCTTTTAAAAACGATTAAAAATAGATAAAAATCAATCATATAATGTACCTGTAGTTTTTTAGTTTCGTTTTTGCATCGTTTTTGCATCTTTCATTTTAGTTCGTTTTTGCTATCGTGCGGAGCACAATGGCAAATTCTAAATAGTGAAAAAAACCATAGATTAGATTACTGTATAAAAATCATTTCACCTCCTTTTGTCCCTAGTGCTTTGTCCAGTGCCCTGCCTGCACTTTTATATTATACTGTTCTTTCTTGCCTGGAAACTTGAGAGATTGTCCATGGCATCCAAAAAGTGTCCCTTTATGTCAAAAGTGGTTTTACAGTGATAGTAAATTAGAACACTTGCAGAATTGAGTGCTAGTGATGTGGGGAAATTCATCATAAAAACACCTGAAAGTAATGACAGCGACAATTCTGCAACTGAGCAAATTTCAGTGTTTTCAATTTGATTACATTATTGAATACAATGTATTATTATTATTTTTAATTATTTGTAGTTATTTATTATATTATAATTTATGATCTTGTTTCAAACTTTATCATACCCGCAATGTCTTTTAGACTCTTGTTTGGACAGATTTAAATGTGTCTAAGAATTACAGCCTACAATATATAAGGCAAAATTTCTATGGAAAACAATGTACCGCTTTGAGATGCAAAAATCTGACATAATCATACCACCAGGAGGGTTAAGCTTCCCGTACATGGGTGGAATTTTTTCTTTTAAAAACAGAGATTTTTGGAATGTGTGTCAAAATTTTGTCAGACTGTTTGATAGTTAATGAGGTCAAATCGAAGATTGTTTTCAAGCATAGTGACAATAATAATCAAAGGAGCAGGATGGAGAAATTTTCTGGAACAAACACATTTTAACAGTGAATGTGTTTTTTTTGTTGGGGAAATTCCATTCATTCCAAAATTGCATGTTAAAAGCAAATATAATTTTTAAAGTACTTTTGAACAACATTTATCTCTGATGGCATCATTGAATACACTAATTCCCTGTACACACAATCAGGCTTTTGCCTGGCCAAACTCACATCGGAATTCCGACGGAATTCCATCCGAGTAAAATAGAACATGTTCTCTATCTAAACTCCAATGGAATTCATCTGGGATTTCCGATGGAATTACTCCATTGGGCATACACACGGTCAGAATTTTCGATGGAAAAAGTCCATCTGACTTTTTCCATCGGAAATTCCCGATCGTGTGTACGGGCATAAGGAGTTTTTTTGCACATAATGAAAATCTGTTGGTGAAAGCAAGCTTTAAAACAGACCAGACAAGAGAGGACATCTTTCCAACAAAGCTCTCACCTGTATAGATGTTCCAATTGAATCATTTCTTTTCCAGGGAGCACTTGATTGTTTATATAATTGTTATATATTATTGGGGTTGATTTACTTTGCAAGGGAATTTTCCCAAGAGCTTAGTAATAAGGGGAAGCTATGCTGACTTCCATAATACGAAATGTGAAATCAAAAATGCATTTTTCTTTCCTTGAAATGTATTTGGTATTTTATGCAAAAGTGAAATTTCATCATATTATCTAACTTTTTTGACTGAGCTGTCAGTCAACAAAAAACCTCATATGAAAAATATATCAATATACCATTATATATATATAAAAAAATAATAATCTTATTAATACCTTCATTAGTTTAATTATTCCCCAGAAAAAATGGGGAAAACCCTAAATCTTGAAACA